>CM046881.1:120186497-120640924 GCA_025667525.1 Glebionis coronaria
ATTTTTACAAGTTTATATTTTACAAGTTATATTGTTTTTTTAAGGAAATTAAATTAATTAAAACAAGACTATATTAATTTAATTTAATCATGGATATAAGTTATTATTATTTAGAAAATAATACATGTTTAACCTAAGTATTTTTACTATTTAATTTAGACTATATTATTAATAAATTATTTAAAACATGGACTATAATTAATTAATAAAACATGACTTAGGTTATAATTAATAATTATTGATACATGTTTAACCTAAGTATTTTATATGCTTTAAATTTAATTAAATCATGCTTACATTTAATTAAATCGTATAACTTATAGTTTATTTAATTAACATGATATTATTAATAAACTATAAAAATAAATTACATGACTTATGATATTTAACTAGTAAATTTAAGCTTATATTATTAGCTTATTAATCCAACTTATTTCTAAATATGGAAGCTTTCTATTTTAGGAAACTTACTATTTTGGAAACTTTCTATTTTTAGAAACTAATCTATCTTTGGAAACTTTCTATTTTTGGAAACTTTCTATTTTTGGAAACTTTCTGTTTTTAGAAACTAATCTATTTTTGGAAACTTTCTATTTTTGGAAACTTTCTATTTTAGGAAACCTGCTATTTTTAGAAAGTTACTTATTATTACACGACAAGTATAATAATACAAGAATACAAGTTAATACTTAATCAGAATACATGAAATACATGATAAACACAATATAACATTAAAAATAGTAAAACAAGACAAGAACATATAAAACAAGCTAAGACATGTTATAATCAGTTACATACTCAATAATCAGAATACTTATACATGTTCCCCATTTATGTAGCATTAGTGAGGTCGGAGTAGGATTTTCATCCTTTCGTCTTTCCTCGTTCACTGGACACAAGGTACGGATTTCCCGTCCTTCAATATGGACATTCTTTCCTTATTAGGATTCCCTGTTTGCAGCCAACTGTTTTCCTAGTATATGTTTTATATGTTTGATACTTATGCTAGTTTAAGAGCATAATCCATATACATGCATGACCAGTATCACCTAGTTATGGAGGTACTACAACCATAACACTGGAGGCACCAGTGTTATGACTTCCCCACGGCGGAGTGATTGCTCGTGGCGTTCCATTTCAGTTTTGGCCATTGTATTTATATTATCATGTGGGGCGTATGGGTGCATCCTAGTTACATGTTTTACAGGATTTTCATGGTGAATGTGATGTGTGCCTTGCATCCTTCGCAAGGAGTTAATCCCTCCTACACAGACTATCTAGTTAGAGGCAACCCCTCTAATTGCACGACGAGGTCTCCCCTCCAAGTATTCATGCACGATGGAACCTCATGACCTATATGGGCTATTGGCTAATTAATACAGATTTTACATAAAAACATAAGTCTTTTCAAAAACTATAAAACCAGTTTTATGAACATGTTTCCAGGTTATCTAGGACTTATACATTTCCGCTGCTATTAGTCTTTTATGCTTACGTTATTCCATGCTATACTTGTATATCCGTTCATTGGGTGTTATGGTCAGCCGTTTTCCTTTCATGTTCCCAAACGGCAGGTACTCAAGGGCGTTCGAAGACTATCATCGTACGTGCATATAGATTGGAAGCTATCTAGCCTTCTCTACTTTATGCATTTTTCCATACATTTTGCTACTTCATTTCTTTGGACATTTTTTAGTCCTTTTCCATTTTAGTACTTATGTTTATGTGTGATGAGCTCATACTTGGACTATCGATGTTTGTTTTTGGTATTTCCATTCATGGTTATTAAATGTTTTTAAGACATTTACCTTTCATGCTTTGATGACACGCCATAATTGCACGTGACATGCCATTTACCAAAATGGGGTGTTACAATATGCTTGTGTGATGAACATGGATTCTAAAGGAGAGTTTGAATTATGATCAATTGGGTTTGTAAGGTTGATAAATACCTAAACATGTTTTGATAATCGATAGAGTATCATTTTATTGGATTTAAAGGTCGAAAGTATTTTCGATAAACCTTGTTCTAATTTATTTATGCACGAGTCTATTTGGTTTCTTGGTGATTGACACTTACCGGGACGAGTCGGTTAAAGAAACTTGTTAAATGATTTATATTGGGTATAGGTCGAAAGGACACATTCAAACCATACTTATCTCTTAATCTTTTCTACCAAATGGTAATTATGATGGGTTGGAATAGATGATCATAGGTCGAAAGAGCTCGTCTAATTCAACTTGTTAATATGAGTTTTATAAAATAAACCATCGATTGAAATTCATACTTTAGATTTGTGATTCGTAGTTTTTAACCACACGTATTAAAGCTCTCCAATGGATGAAATGTAATTCACACTTGCATTATTTTTAGTTATGATATCATTTATGTTCTTTGTTTTAGCGGTAATATCGATGATGACAATCATATTACTTACACCGTTACTTTATTTTTATTATACGCAAATCCCTTGGGAACTAGGCTTATCCAACTTTGCTACAGATGAACGAGTATAGTTTCTAGTATCCGTTGTTAATAAGTTATTAGTCTTGATTATAAATTTAAAACTAGGAGTGTAGGACACGCATCAATATTCATATATGGAGCAATACTCAATAAAGTTTTCCGTGTTAATTCTACTTATTTTCTTTTATTATTTATTTAACATAGGTGTAGAATAGGGACATTGTATAAAAAAAGTGGGGTATGGGAGTAGAACTACCACTTGAGTAATTCATTTTTGATCTTTTATAAGTTTTTTATGAAATTTATGTCATTTTGTTGCTTTTTTATTTTATTTTTTGGGATTCATCTACTTGATTCTCTTGCCGGTTAATCTTCAGATTGCGGTCCTCTAGTAATTTATGCTACGATACTAGTACTTGTATGAAATATGGTAGTGTAGAGGCACTTGATGTCGTTCGGGATGTCCTAATTTTAAAAGTATTTTGACATGTTTTCACACTAAACTAGAAGATATCTATGTCGAGCACACATGTATTACCCTTGATTCCATTAGTAAGTTCTATTATTCCATTTTCATTAAGCTTTACATAAATCCACCAAATATTGAGTGGGCCAGTAGTATTGTAGATGTTAGAACTTTACATGTATCATCATTTCAAGACCAAAGTAGGTGATAAAGAATGGAAACCACATTAGGATTACAACCAAATCGCCTTCATATGTGTTAGTGTTTACCGACTTGTTACATTGACACGTCGACCACCATTCTCAAAATCGATCACACTCATTTTAAGTCTAGGCCACTAGTAAAACCCGTAGTAGCCTTTCGTTTAGGATTAAACCAATTTTCGTTACAACTTTACACCAAGTTTACTCTTGTAGTTGATTCTGCATGAAGGAATTGTTGGCTTCCTAACAACCATTTGTTTTTGAAGATTGGTTCATAAAATTACGCGTATTGGATATTATCATTATGATCTCTACGGATCCCCTAGTTTATCACTATTTATCCCAAGTGAGGAGATATATGTTTATGTTTAAAAATATGAAAAAGAAAAAATATTTGTTTAGAAATAAAAAGTTGGTACGTATTATAAACCAGCAAAGAGTTAAAGAATGGGTATTCTATAAACCCATAATAAATAAAGATCAAGATTCTTGTACTTTGAAGACTTAAACTTATGAAGGAGTGATGGTTACTGGTGATGACATGTTCTCGATTACTTGTTTCGTGTCTTTTACATTTTAAACCATTTTAGATGTATCCTTAGGATTTATCATACCCTTGTTAAACCTAAAGGTGGCTCATACCATTAGCTTTTCCAAGTTGAGAAGGGTGCAGTCATATGTGTCTCTTTAATCTTTTTGACTGAGCATGTGGTCTTTGGAGCTTTTCTTAGAAATAAAGATTTGTAATGACTATTTTAGCATGTGTGAGTAAACATGTTGCCATCTTTGATCCCTAAGTGTGCCTAGATTTGTGTACATTCCAAGCTTATGACTAATTCCTTGTTATGACTGTGAAATTGAGTGAATACCCTAAAGATTACATACAAACTAGGAGGAATAGAGGGCCTCATCCTGGTTTGTGTGTAATCTTTAGGGTGTTCACTCAATTTCAAAGTCATAACAAGGTATTAGTCATAAGCTTGGAATGTACACAAATCTAGGTACACTTAGGGATCAAAGATGGCAACATGTTTACTCACACAGGCTAAAATAGTCATTACAAATCTCTATTTCTAAGAAGAGGGCCTCATTCTTTGTATTTGACACACAATTCCAAAAACCACAACATAGAAAGTTTAGGGTCGATTTTAGGGGCTTGTAAGGGTCTGGTTTCGACCATGTTCCACCAGCATAGGGAATATTTTGTATTCAAGCACCAAGTGCATAGATCATTCATTGTTCAACTCTTTTAAAGGTTTTCATGATTCATGATTCATAATTCAATTTTGTTTAAGTTTATTTTATATGTTTATGCTATGAGAGGTTAAGCACCTTAATGTTGGCCTAGTTATGATATTATTATTTTCATTGTGATGCTTGTTTAGTTTATATGGACTTGTTTAGGATATACTTATGTATGTTATGTAACCCTTGTGTTTTGGTAGTATTGGCTTATTGCAAGATTCCCTTGGCCTATACTAGATGTATAGGAACTGACCGTTGACAACTTCGCGAAGGGATTTGCAAAGGATAGGTTTGCACCTATCTGGAGTGTATTGAGGCTTAACGGTCACTGCCTTCTCTAAGCTTCATCACTTAAGATGTGCAAGTAAATTTTGTGACATAGTTAGAATAACACGGTCATATGGATAGGTGTGGCTCAATCATTGTCAACTTTATATACGTTGGTAGTCGCGAAACCGGTAGTAGGGATTTAGAAGACATAGGGTAAGGACTATTGAACAAATAGGCTTACTGATTCCATGACCACTAAACAGTTAATATAAACATTAGGTTATCTGTAATTTATGTAGTGTGCTTGTACTTTGAGTTTCTACATGTAATGTGTGGGAGTTTGAAGTAGATTATATTTGTGCATAGCATATCTCTTTGATCACTGATACCTAGATCAATATCACAACTCAATAATAATAAAATAGTTAGACCAATCCATTTTATACTTATCAACTCTATCTGTTATTTACTTTTCACGCATTTACTTTTCAACATTTATTTACTTATTATTATTTTATTATTTTTCATGTCAATTCAAACTAAAACCAAATTAACATTTAGCATATTGGATGACATCGGATTTACCATCAAAATACTTCACGCGATCGGGTTCTCTGCCCGTTAATGTGTTGTAGGTGAATCCGAGTTTTTGTAAATTTAAAACTTGTTTATATAGTATTTTACAAAACCAAAGATTCCGCTCTCAAAAAATCATAGACATCGAAAACTACCTCATACGCCACAACAAACTCAACACGTGGTGGTTTTAATTTCAATAATAGAGTAGATGATCTCGACTCCTAGTAGGAAAAAGTTCGAGAAGTTCGACCATTGGCCGAGACAAAGTTAAGAAAAAAAGGCCATCCTCCTCCATTCTTTCATAATCTTTAAATTTTTCACTTATTATTTTTATCTTCTAGATGACAAATGAAAAAAAACATTAAATCCAGGAGCCCAAGATTCTTGTTTCGAGTTGAAGAATCGACAACTGGAAATTGAACAAGAGGCGCATCAACAGCAAGTGAAATTGGAAGAACATAGTCTTTCACATCATGAGAAGAACTTGATCTCCAAGGTCGAATGTTTCAATTTCAACAAGTGAAAATGAAACCAGGATCTCATGTTCTATCTCTAACGTTCATGCATCGATGATAATTTACCCAAAATATAACGAGATTGTTGAAGATGAAGCAAAACATATTGTAACGATATCGTTTCGACTTATCAATTTAAGCTTTTACTTTTATTGTAATAATCAGTTTTTTATTATTGATGTAATGTACTTTAATTATTTATGAGATTTAATTTAATTGTGGTTAAGCAAACAAAGATAAAACAAGTATGAAAATTACATTGTATTCTCAAGATCTTTTATTAAATAAAGTTAAAAAACTTGACCGTAAAGAGTTTCACAATAATATTGAGAGAAATATTTTACTTCTAAAATCAACTAAATTACACTTGTTTTTCATTTATTTTCCTTCTTTTCTTTACTAGCATGGCACCTGCGCGATGCGTTGATGAGCATCCTGTGATTAACTAGAGAATAAAAAAATGATCTCGATGATGCCTACCACTCATTTTTATAGGTTACATTCGGTTCTTTTTCGGACTACTTTTATCTGCTAGCCGAACTGGTGGTTACTCATGTTCTCGGTTGACCCCGTTTCAGGACGAATTTTGTAGATATATGCTTTTAATTGTTGTACAGTGTGAATATATAATTGTATTTTTAATTAATGGAGTGTAATAATAATATATTAATTAGTATTAGTAATTTTGATTTTCAAATGTGCATTAATTATTACGTATTACTTAGTTTTAATATAAGTATTGAATTGTGTTTGTATGTTTTAATTGATAATTTCTAATTATGTTTGTATGGTTGTACATTATGCATAAATGGATGTAAATTAAAAATTTAAGTATGTTAAAAATAGAATACCAAAATATTTTGATTTAAGTTTATTTTGATACCAAAATTTTCTAAGATAGTGGGGAACTCATTTCCACCCTCCATCTTCATCTCATCCAATGGATAACATTAAATCCCTGATTTACACTGAGAGGTATATTTGTCTTTTTACATATAGAGTATATAAACATCTTTTGTTTGACATACATAAATAATGCGTTTCTCTCTCTCTCTCTCTCTCTCTCTCTCTCTCTCTCTCTCTCTCTCTCTCTCTCTCTCTCTCTCTCTCTCTCTCTCTCTCTCTCTCTCTACACGAACACAAACTTCTTCAATCGATTATTTAGTTTTAATAAGATTATTATAATCAATCCAACAACTTCTTCAATCGATTAGTTGATTTTAATAAGATTATTAAAATCAATCCACCAACTTATTAAAAATAGATATGATAGATCAATCCATCATCTTCTTCAATCAGTTAGTTGATTTTAACAAGCTTATCAATCCATCAAGTTAGATCCATCAACTTTGTTTTTATATTAGCTTATTTAATTTTAATAAGCTAATTAATTTATTAGCATTTGAATATGTAAGATTATTATTCATCTTATTCTGAAATACTTGTTTGAGTTAATTGATTTTAATGATAAGTTAGGTTATTAGGTGATTTATGTGAATAAGTAGAATTATGAATAAGCTAATTCATGGTAAATAATATGATTCAAGTGAATAAGCTTATGAATTAGATGACATGAGAGTTATGTGAATAAGTGTCTAAGTTAGAGGAGAGTTATGAATAAGCTATCTTTTTAGCTTATTTTGGCAAATTATTAGGTTTTATAAATATGAGAATTATGAATAAACGTATATTAGTGTGAATAAGTTGTATTATAAGATATTTCTATGTTCTAAACCACTTATTATTTAGAATTTGATTTAAATAAGTTGTCGATGTAAAATTAATTAAATTTGATGTACCATATATGATACCTCATTTATCATATATGATAAATATATGGTGTATGATATACGATACTATATCATATATGATACATGACGTATCATATATGATGTATCTAACAAACCACAAGAATAAATGAAACTTTATGACTAATATACACAAAATATATTTAAGCTATTCAAACATGCATTCTATCATATATGATACCCTTCATGACCTTTTACACTTTTGTCCTATTGAATATCGATTGTCCATAAAACTCAAAAGTGATATGGATGGATATGGTGAGTGCCGTGTGACTTATAGTTGAGAATCAAATATGCTAATCATAATAAGAGGACGTGCACGAGTATGTTTAAGGATCAAAATGAAGTTGGTGTGGCTCATGAGCAAGTTAATCAAGAAAAAAGAGTTTATTGTTGAAGAAGGATAACAATTTTGATAATAAGAATGTTTTGATGTTAATCATGAATTCTACAGACTCTTTTGCTTATTTATATCTTTTGATCATGTTAAACTCATCAGACTCTTTTGATTTTACATTACGTTACATCTTGTTTGAATTATCATATATGATATTAAGTACACTTTTTAATTTTTCGAATAAGTGTTGAATCATGAATCCAACAAACTCTTTGTTTTAATCATGAATTCAACAAACCCTTTGTTCAGTCTGTAAACTTTTTGAGTATCATATATGATAATGCATTAGCATATATGATAATGTAGTATCAATGCATTAGCATATATTAATGTAGTACCATATATTGCAGAAATTTAAAATTACAGGTTTTATCATATATGATATTACATTATCATATATGATACTAAAAATGTTAAAAACTAAACTTCATAAATAATATAAAACTTTAACAAAATAGCCATATTATACAAAGTTACATCAACAAATGTTTCACCATTTTCATATTCAACAAAAAACTTATTAATTTAGTAGCATTACAAAGTTCAAACATTACATTACAATACAAAAGAGTTCTAAAAGATAAACTATTTAAAGCCTAAAACAATGGATGTTGATATCATGCATCAACATTTTTGTTGCAAAGTTGACACTCGTCTTTTGTCATCTCATGCACCTGCCCTTGTTTGTTCTTTCAGGCGAGAATTTGATGTTCTATTTCTTGGTATTGTCTTTTTGTATCTCACTTTGGTCTGATGACTATTTCTTTTTATAATCTTTTTATTGGCCTTGAGATGATTGAATTCTTCAAAATTCCTTGAAAACAACTTTATGTACACAAATAAAAGATTTGATTTTAGTTTCAAACACATTACCATATATGATATATTACAGAATTTAAATTTCAAGCGGATTATCATATATGATAATATACACACAATTAACTTTTAATTACTCACCAAGAGACCATAAACTTGCTTGTATTTTCTTTTCGAGCACATTATCATATATGATATATTATAGTGTTAAATAAGCTGACTTGCAAGCATATTATCATTTATGATACCTCTATATAATATGATATATATATATCATATATGATAAATAGAGGTATCATATATGATACATCTATTCAGCTTTAATTAAGGCTTCAACTTCGCTTTATACTAATCCTACATCTGCAACAAATGCTTATCTATGCTTTTACATTATAATTATGTTACTCAAACTAATTTCTAGTTTTGTTACGCCTAAATCTACACAATTACAACAACAACAATGTTATATCACACATTTACACTTTGTTTCATACAACATCGGTCATCATATCACCTAATTTTATTGTTTTTAAAGTATTGTGCAAGGTGTTGACTTTTGCCCATTAGTCATCACCCTACTTTGAAAAATGTGACAAGCTCTATAACTATTGAGTGTTGAGATCGTAATTTTCATAGATTATATTGTATATATCATATTTTTATGTTAATAGTTACTACTATATTCAAATAGATTTCATTGCTTGCTGAAATGGTTTGTTATAATGTTACTTTCTAACTCTACGTACCATCACCATCAAAATCATTATACTTCACATTGTAAACACAAGTAAAAGTAATGTACTAAATTGTTAGATAAATTCGCATCAAATAAGCTAAGAAAATAAGCTTATTTACATCAAATAAGCTAAAAAAGATACAGACATGATGATATTACCTAATATTAATGAATTGTAGAAAGAGATGATTGAATTGCAAAGGAGATGATCAAATTCGTGGTATAGATTGAAGATGGATCGATGTGTGTGTGCGTGTTTTGATGTGTGTTTTTAGAGAGTGATGGTTTTGAAGACGAAAGAGACGGTGTGGGAGTGATCTAGATCTGGTGGTTATTAGGTGGAGCAATAAAAAGACAAAAATGCCCCTCCATCCTTTATAATTATTTTCATTTTTTCATTAATAAAAAGGGATTAATATGAGCCATTGATATTTTTATGGATTGGTGGTTTAATATGTTCCTCCGTATCCAAAGAAAATAAAGGATCAATTATAACCTTTCTAAAGTACTTTATAAGTAGGTATAAATTAAAGGCATGTTTTTTATTAGGTTTTGAAGCCCATATATAATTGAAAAAAAGACGGATTTGGTCAAAATCCCCCCTCTCTATTTACTTCTTGATCAAGCCAAATGAAAATGTCGGATTTAGTCATACACAATTGCACAACTACTCAACTCCACTACATGCTTGTCATGTGTCATTTGAAGGTACACTTTTATAAATATTTTTGGTCCCACACATGTCCCCCATAACAAGAATAATATTTGTCCTATTACCTTGTCAAATGATCAACTGACGGTGCTCAACCACCAAGTGATCAACTATGTCAGTACTTTTTACTCTCTTTTAATTTCCAAGAAAAAGTAAACTGACAAGTTGATCATTTGATGGTTGAGCATCATCGGTTGATCATTTGAAAATAATCTTTTGAAGGACACTTGTTGTAACACCCCACTTTGATAAGTGTATCGTTACGCGTATTTATGGCGTGTCATCAAAGCATGCAAGGTAATATGTACTAAAACATACATGACCATAGGAAAAACCGGAATCAAACATCGGTTCCCAAACATAATCCCAAAACATAAATGAAGTAAATAAACTAGGAGGACAAGATAAGTGTCCAAACAAGCATAATTATGAAGGCAAAAAGGAGAAAAAGTCTAAGGCAGCTTCCATCCTATGCACGTCCTCCATAACCTCAAGTCTGTCCTTGGGTACCTGCCGTTTTGGGACATGGAAAGGAAAGTAACGGCTGAGTAATACGCTCAGTGAACAGATATACGACATAGTATGAATGGCTGAAACATAAATAAGACTAATAGCAGCGAAAATATATAAGTCCTGGAAAACCTGGAACATGTTTATAAAACTGGTTTTATAGTTTGAAAAGACTTATGTTTTTACGTGAAAATATGTATTAATTAGCCAATAGCCTATATAGGTCATGAGGTTCCACCGTGCATGAATACTTGGAGGGGAAACCTCGTCGTGCAATTAGAGGGGTTGCCTCTAATTAATTAGTATGGGTAGGAGGGATCAACTCCTAGTGAAGGATGCAAGGCACACATTGCATTCACTCTGGTATTACTGGTAAACATGTAACTAGGATGCACCCATACGCCCCACATGATAGTATAATATAATGGCCAAAACTGTAAAGGGACGCCACGAGCAATCACTTCGCCGTGGGAAGTCATAACACTTGTGCCTCCAGTGTTATGGTTATGGTACCTCCATAACTAGGGTGACACTGGTCATGCATGTATATGGCTTAGGCTCTTAAACTAACATAAGTAATCAAACATATAAAACAATACTGGGAAAACAGTTGGCTGCAAACGGGAAATCCTAATAAGGAAAGAATGTCCATACTGAAGGGACAAAATATTAAGTAACTTTCTAAATGTTATTCTTTGTTTATCATGTATTCTATGTATTCTGGTTAAGTATTACTTGTATTCTGGTATTATTATACTTGTTGTGTAATAATAAGTAACTTTCTAAGAATAGCAGGTTTCCTAAAATAGAAAGTTTCTAAAAAATAGATCAGTTTCTAAAAATAGAAAGTTTGCAAAATAGTAAGTTTCCTGAAATAGAAAGTTTCCATATTTAGAAATAAGTTGGATTAATAAGCTAATAATATAAGCATAAGTTTATTGGTTCAATATCATAAGTCATGTAATTATTTATATAGTTTATTAATAATATCATGTTAATTAAATAAACTATAGGGTATACGTTTTAACTATATATAAGCATGATTTAATTAAATTAAGGTGTATAAAATACTTAGGTTAAACATGTATTAATATTATATTAATTATAACCTAAGTCATGTTTATTAATTAATTATATTCCATGTTTTAAATAACTAATTAATACTATAGTCTAAATTAAATAAATAAAATACTTAGGTTAAAACATGTATTATTTCATATAATAATAACCTAGGTCCATGTTAAATTAAATTAATTATTAGCCATGTTTTAATTAATTTAATTTCTTGTAAAAATAATATAATTGAAAAACAATGTAAACTTGTAAAATAATTTAACTTGTAGAAAAACGTGACTTGTAAAAACGTTCCGTGACAAAACCCGTGTTTTACTTATAAGTCAAAACATAACCGGACCGGATCCTTTGAACCGGACCGAACCAAACACCCCTAGCAGTGGCTACCTGGCTCAGCCGGTTGCCACTGCTCTTGTATATTTACCACCGGCTGCAGCCGGTGGTTTCCCCTGCTCTCGGCTAGCCATTGATCGTAACAAAGTTCCCACCGGTAGTTAGCCGGTGGTTCCCCTGCTGAGCCGTGGGTTCCCCCTGATTGACCAAAGCAGCCACCGGCAATTAGCTGGTGGTGTTGTTGCTGCTGCCGAGACCCAACACAAACCAAACGGTACCTTGACTCAAGTCGGGGTCCCATGTTTCTTGCTGCCGAGACCACCACAGCCCACACCGAGACCATGGGTCTCGGTTGGTGGTGATTTGAAGACCACCGAGAGCCTAGACCTCTCGGTTCTTGCGTCGGCCACCCAAAACCCAACCAAAATCCATTCTTTTATTTCCTAATATTAATTATCATGTTAAATGACATGTTTTTATTAAACCCCATGTTCATGTGTTCTTGATCTAATAAAAAGAATAAAAGAAAAAGGATTTAAGGATTTACCCAATGCGTTAAACAAGTGAGAATCAATAACACGAACACTTACACTTACTTTTTAATCACCAAGATCAAAAGATCAGCTCCTTGTGGTGTCCTTAGGCCGGCGGCAATAGAGAGACAAAAAGGGAGGTTAGGGTTTATTTTTATCAAACTTCTGTAAAATAAAAAGGGTGTAACCCGTTTTGTTTATTTTAGTAAAAACCAAAAGTGGTCTTTGGCCCTCCCTTGTCTTGGTGTCAGTGGCTATATGGGGCCCACAAGGGAAACCCGAACATTTTCATGTTTAAAAGTTACGTGTTCATCGTTAGTGTTTCCGTGTTATGTCGTAATTAATTATTCGTGTAATAACTAATAGTTGTACATCAACGATATTTGTCGTATTATAACAAATATGTACGTAATTTCATGTTCGTGATTTAACGTTCATGATTTCATATTCGTGATTATAATTATTATTATCAATAATTTTCGTGTAGTGTCACGTATTTAATACTTATCGTGTAATAACACGTACGTAATTTCTGTAATTAATATTTGCGACACGTGTTTGTGCTATAAAAGGAAAGTTTTAATTTGTACATACGTTTACTAAGTGTACTGTTCATGGTAAAAGCATGCGGGTTTTACAACTCTCCCCCTCTAAAAAGAATAATTCGTCCCCGAATTATAGATAAAGTAAACTGAAAAAGGAACATATCTGAATCACAACTGGAAAGGCATGCAAGATAAAAAGACATGAAGGTGACATGCTAGAAAGGAAACGTCGAACGTGACATGGCTAAAAAGGACATGGAACATGACGTGACTGCAAGAACGTATCTAATCGATGAGAGAAAAAGGATAAGAATTCCGGATGGACCCCTCCGTTCCAAGTGGCTTCCCGCCCATAACGGTCCTCTAAAGGTCTTGGCGGAAATAACAATATTAGTCGTCATGACTTTGTCTTGACGATACAAAATTTTCTGGTTCATGAATGTAAGATAGATTTGCATGAATCTGATCGAGTGAATGAGAATTAACGTGCAAGGGTAATTGAAACGTTATGATGCAAAATAATCTAAAGCAACTGACATAAGTACGTATGAGCAGTGATGCCCGAGACATACTGAAACGTAGTACGTGAACAATTGTGAACGTGATACGTGAACAATTGTGAACGTGATACGTGGAGATATGGTGAGTGTAATATAAGAAACATATGGTGGACAATGATACATGCTACATATCGTGAACGTGATATGAGGACGTGAAATGAACATGACATGTGAAACATATCGTGAACGTGAGATAACTTAGGAGGTAATGCCAATGATATAAGGTGATGGAAAGTTTATTAGACTTAAGTCTGGTCTCTCAAGCTTCTACAAAACTTCCAGAACGAAACATGAAACGTAAATCGTAGGCCAGGATAAGATCATGAACGTGACAGTGTCATGAACGTGAGTGCGAAAGCGAGTCGTAAAATTAGAACAAAGACGTGAACGTAAATAAGGAGCACAAATGTGAACCTTTGTCTGGCCCGACAGCTGAGGAATTACCAAGTGATCGGATGAGCCTTGGCTGGAACATGTCCGCTCAATCTGTTGACTCTGAAATCCTTGCGGATGTAAGGATTCTGCAGACTTGGTCAAACTATTGACAATAACCTAGATAGCATCATGCTTCTTCTGGGTTTGCGGTAATCTGGTAACCAAAATCCATGGAGATCTTGTCCCATTTCTGTTCACAATTTCTTATGATGGAAAAAAAACATCCTAGTCTGTTGGTGTTCTATCTTACCCTGTTGGCGTGACAGGTACTTAGATATGAACGTAAATGTATCTTGCTTCATAGAAACTTGATACATAGGGTTTTGCGAAACTATAAGTCTTTGAAATTAGACTTCTCTTAGCATAGGATTTTATGGAACACCTAATGTAGTGTAGGGTTCTCACCTTTACACATAAGCTGAGTCATGGTAAGATTAACCGTAAGAATCCATGTAAAACCCGCATTAAAATCCTATGAACAGTACACGTGAACAGTAACTCATGAAAACACGTTAAAATAAAACTTTCCATTTATAATAGTAATATACGTGACACGACATTTAATAACGAACATTCATGAATATTATAGATGTGACACGATCACGATTACCAAATTCACGATAAACAATCATGAACGTACACGAATATAATTTACTTAACATTTAAAAGCTTCGGTTTTTCCCTTGTGGGCCCCATGTGCCGCGGCTAGATAAGAGAGAAAGGCAAGATTGGGCCTTTTGGCCCATAATCCATTTACAACCCATGTGTAATGAAAACACAAGAAACTATTATCATTTTTCTAGGTTTACAAAAAAATTAAAACCCTTGCCTCTTTTTGATCTTGCCGCCGGCCACCATCAATACCAAGGAGGTGTTCAAGTCGATTTTGATCTTGGTAATTGTGTGTACGTGTTCGTGATCATAAGCCTTGTTCTTCCACGCATTTGGTATAATCAAAAACCCTTTTCTTTTAATTTTTTTTATGGATTCATGTTTTAATCTTTAAAACAAACAAGGAAAACATGTTAGATTAATTAAAACCATGAAGTTAAGGGGTGTTTGGTTCGGTTTTGTTTTATCCGAGACACAACCGAGAGTCTAGGGACTCTAGACTTGATTAAATCACCACCACCGAGACTTTTAAAAGTCTCGGCTTGGTTTGTTGGTTCGGACGCAGCACCAAGGGACCCCAACACTAGGTCAGGGTATGTTTAAGGGCTTGTTTGGTTTCTTTTAGTGTCAACCGAGACCCCCAAGGTCTCGGTGGGACTGGGTTCAGCTTGGGTTAAAAACAATGGGAACCAGCTTGAAGCCAGTGGGGCTTTAAGGCTAGCAGTTGTTAAATCCAAGATCTTTAGACTCAAACAGTAAAAACCGTTTTATCTAGGTTGTCAATTGTACATATGAATTAACATAGCGAAATTACACAATTAACTAGAATAAGATGTTTAAGAGATGAATAATTCCCAAAAGAGTTTGTATTATTTGATTAACACAAACTACTCTAGGGGTGTGTACATTGAATCCCACACCTAGAGATCAAACATAACAATAGGTTACATTGTATATTGAAGTGATGAAATAAACCTACAGTCTGGTGTTCCTTTTATAACTTTAGGAACCCAGGGATACATGGAAACTAAATAAAGTAATAATTACTAAATCAAAACTGACTTATTCATTCTTATCATGTGTTGACCAAATCTTCATACTTTTCACTAGCAGTGGGAAGTACTCTAGCAGGGGCAAGTACTCCAGCAGGGGGAACTTACTCTAGCAGGGGAAAGTACTCCAGCAGTGGGAACTCCAGCATAATGCCCTATTTGGTCCTTCTTGTTTCCATAGTGTTTGACTCATCAACTCTTGACCCAACAATCTTTCCCTAGTTGATGATGTCAAAACATTTCCCCTTAAGCATACAACATCAAAGATCAACAGGCTGAACATTATCTGTAGACAACTTCCCCTTTTTGACATGATCAATTAGGGGTCTTCTATGTGAACAACCTTGATTTTCAACTACTGCTAACCAATATCATACATCAAACCCAAGTATTCTACTTTTCAAAATACCCTCCATGAAGCACATAGGTACCACCCTTAATAAAAAAATTATTTTGAGCAGTAGATACTCACACTAGTTGTAGTAATACTAATGAGTAGTAGCAAAAATCTTCACCTTAACATCATATGTGAATGACTAACACTTTATCAAATGAGCTTCCCCTAAAATTGTGCTGGTCATTGATGAATCTTCAAGTTTGTAGGCTTTATGTAATGATTACATATGAAGAAAACTGATTATAACTTACTTGATGATGAAGAAGAATAACCCGAACTTGCGTTCTATATCTTGCACTAACCACGTGACAAAGAGATGTGATATACAAAAATCCTCATTTACCTTTGAAACGAGACACTGAGCATGATAATATAACTCCTTCAAGTGATAGGAAATATGTGCATAGAGTACCATAAGAAAAATCACACATTCCTAGATCTTTGTACCACTTTGTCACTAGATGTTTAAGCATAAAACACATACCCGCGAAAATCTACTTCGTCCTCAAATAAATGATAAAAACTTTTCTTCGTAATCAATAAAGATAAACCGAGCCTTTATACCTTTAAACCAGTTGTTGTGAATATTCCAAACTCCAAAACGCTACTGTCTCAAAAATCATATCTGACAGTAGGGGGAATTTTCAAAAACAGTGGGAATCTATTAATGAAAGCAGTGGGATCTATTGAAGGCAGGGGATCATAGCAGGGAGAACTTTTAATGAAAGCAGGGGGATCTTTTAATGCCATTGTTTTTGTTATTAACTGTGCCAAACCCACACACAATAAGAATGAATTTATAACAGTAAAATAAATAACAAAAACAAAGGAAACTAAAACATAGCCTACTATGAAAAAATGTCCACTATTAGTAAATACATGCACCAATCATTACACCCTGTTGTTTAGCCCTGTACCTGCGTAACCAATTCCCAACGCCTGCTCATGTAGTCACACCTTTTTGGTCATGGGACCAATCACACGTGACTAGCCAACAGCAAGAGAATATAATAAGCTTTAAATGAGGCACCCAACTTTTGACCCAACCTTCGTGTGAACACAACATGTTTATTTGCTCCATACGAAAGAATATCATAAGAACCAAAAGGCAATTTTAGTGTGAACACATTAATTGCTTAAATCAATATCATTCGTGTGAACACAAGAATTGAACAAATTGCACCATTTTGATGATTCTTGTTTGTATGCGTAGGAACATAAACAAATAGTACTAACCCAAACATGAAGTTCTTTAATGAATACAATTCATTACCTCTCAACCCGTGTGAACACAACCATATCATTATTCACTTAAACCGTGTGAACACAAATAAACTTGCATTCGTGTGAACACAGACCAAGACCTTGTACTTGTTTCGAATCATGTTTGAAACAAACAAACTTAATTACTGCTGATCTGTCCCACGAATTCTTCTTTGCTGTTAACAGTGACAACAATAATATTCCCCACATCAACAAAAATTAATTATCTAGGGTTTTAACATAAACCCTAAATCTTCACAGCAACAAAATCAAACATCTTGATTCTCCTAGATATCGAGCCACCCGCTCTGATACCACTTGTTGAATCCAAGATCTTTAGACTCAAACAGTAAAAACCGTTTTATCTAGGTTGTCAATTGTACATATGAATTAACATAGCGGAATTGCACAATTAACTAGAACAATATGTTTAAGAGATGAATGATTCCCAAAAGAGTTTGTATTATTTGATTAACACAAACTACTCTAGGTGTGTGTACATTGAATCCCACACCTAGAGATCAAACATAACAGTAGGTTACATTGTATATTGAAGTGATGAAATAAACCTCCGGTCTGGTGTTCCTTTTATAACTTAAGGAACCCAGGGATACATGGAAACTAAATAAAGTAATAATGACTAAATCAAAACTGACTTATTCATTCTTATCATGTGTTGACCAAATCTTCATACTTTTCACTAGCAGTGGGAAGTACTCTAGCAGGGGCAAGTACTCCAGCAGGGGGAACTTACTCTAGCAGTGGAAAGTACTTCAGCAGTGGGAACTCTAGCAATGGGAACTCCAACATAATGCCCTATTTGGTCCTTCTTGTTTTCATAGTGTTTGACTCATCAACTCTTGACCCAATAGCAGTGGCTAGCCGAATGCTAACTAAGGGGAACATAAGCCACTGTCCGTGGCAGCCGGCTAGGCTGGGTAGCCACTGACGGGCTGGGTGGTTTTGGCTTATTTGATTCGGCTTATATGTAGAAACGGGCTCGGGATCGGGAACTTTATAAAATCAGTTTTTAACATGTAATTATAAGACTTATGTTTAATTATTTAATTTAAATAATTCATGTTTAAACCTAAGTATTTTATTTAATTAAATTAATTAAATTTATATATTATATAGTTTATTAAATTCAACCAAGTTATTTAATTAATAAGCTATAACCATGACTTGTATTATACTATTTAAACTTCACTTATTATTAAAAATCCAGCTTATTTCTAATTATGGAAACTTACTATTTTTGAAAACTTTCTATTTTTAGAAACATACTATTTATGGAAACTTGTTATTTTTAGAAAATTACTTAGTATTGCAATACAAGTGTTATAATCCACTATTACATGAATAATATACAACAGAACATCAGTATAACTACAGATAACACAGTAACACACTAAAACATGACATAATAACTATAACAAGCTAATAACACACAGAACCAGTAAAACACATGTAACTCATACGACTCATACACGTTCGCATTCTTATGTAGTATTATCCGTCAAGGCGGAGTAGTTTCTTCATCATTTTCGTTAGCTTCTACTGGACATAAGGTACGGATTTCCAGTTCTTCAGTAAGGACAATCTCTTCCTTCATTAGGATTTCCCGTATGCAGCCAACTGTTTTCCCCAGTAGTTACAGATTAAATGCTTATGTTTTATTTGTTACTGTAGCTATATACATGCATGACCAATTTCACCTAGTTATGGAGGTACCATAACCATAACACTAGAGACACTAGTGTTATGACTTCACCACGGCGGAGTGATAGCTCGTGGCGTCCCTTTCAGTTATTTAGCCATTATATTTATTATATTATCATGTGGGGCGTATCGGTGCATCCTAGTTACATGTTTCAGTCAGGATTTCATGGTGAATGTAGTGTGTGCCTTGCATCCTTCACAAGGAGTTGATCCCTCCTACCCATTACTAGATTAATTAGAGGCATCCCCTCTAATTGCATGACGAGGTCACCTCTCCAAGTATTCATGCACGTTGTTGACCTCATGACCTATATTGGCTTTTGGTATATTAAACTAATACAGATTTTTATAAGTAAACATAAGCTATCTTTCAGAATTAAAACCAGTAAACATGCTATAATTCCAGGTTTTCTAGGACTTATTCATTTCCGCTGCTTTTCATGCTTTATATTTCTTTCCTATATTATGTCATTCATGCTATGTTATATATCCGTTCACTGAGCGTATTACTCAGCCGTTACTTTCTTTCCATGTCCCAATACGGCAGGTATTCAAGGTTAGACTAGACCATTTGGAGGACATGCATAGGATGGGAGCCACCTTGGACTTCTTCTCCTCTTGCCTTCATATATTTTTGCTTGTTTAGTCTTCCTTTAGTTCATTTGTATTATTTATGTTTTGGGCTTATGTTTAGGGACCGATGTTTGATTCCGGTTATCCCTTTGGTCATGTATGTTTATGACATATTACCTTGCATGCTTTGATGATACGCCATAATTATCCTGTCATATTCCAATATCAAAATGGGGTGTTACAATTATGGTATCAAAGCCTGGTTTTCGACCTGTAGGCTCTAAAACTTGACATGTGACTAATGGGTAGTCACCAGGATCTTCCCAAGCCGACGTCTGATTTTCCACGTATCGATATTTTCAGGACCTCTTTGTTTTCAACTATGATGTTTTCTTCGGAATTGTTTTACTAATATGGATTGAACAACCGTCATCCATACTTAGTTACATGGCATTGTATTATGCATAGTGTTTTATTTTTAATTTTGACTAGTATGAAGTGAATCACAGTAGTTCATACTGTGTCACACGTTTTCTGTTTAGTTTAGACAGTTGGTTTTCATTCATTCTTTTCATGTATTCATATCATTATCGCAGGAATTATGACTAAGTAATGGTTGGTACAGGACTGGCCCTATTTAGTCGCATGTGCTTTTATCGAAACTTTTAACTTTGGACCGACCCATTAGCGTCCATGTTGCTATGTCTTTGTTTTGGTGAACCGACCCACAGGCGTTCACCCTCGCTCATATAAAAAATTTATAAACTGCATCATGCATTTTAAACTGTTTCATGCACTATAAACTGTTTCATTGCTTTATATATTATTCATGCATCTTATGTTCATCTCGTATTACTTCAGACTTATCATTTATGTTGCATTGTTTGCATTGTGAAACGATTCATAGTCGTCCACACTATTAACTTTCAAAATTTATTCATTACAATCATAACTTTTTCACGTTCCCTCAATTATTGTTACGATTTATGTCATCATACTATCATGGTTAACCTTGTTTTCATGTTGATGATGTTTTATACTCATTAATGTAATTTTATTCCACGTTTCTTCATGTTAATTTTGCTTCATGTTAGACACGGATGGATTGTATTTAATCATGTCTTCATGATAGCCATGATTGGTTTTCATTAATCATGTTTTCATGCTGGAAATCATTCGATTCCATTTAATCATGTTTTGTGCCTCTCAGGCAACTAGAATTATGTCTACGCTAAATTAGCTAGGCTATTCCGTGTCCCTTGATCATGTCAGATGGTTGATACCGTATCGGTCATCTCATGTGAATCACATGTGTACTCCATGTACCATGTTCCCTATTTACTTCATGAACCATACTCCAAACGTATTCCAGTTACTGCACTCCATGTGTGATACTAATCCATTTTCAATTCTCTCAGACATTTTGTTTCTCACCAAGGTGTTTAAAAGACAGCTTGGAGATTTTACGAACCAAAGACGAAGGCGATAAATCAGAGCAACCTGACTAGAATTACACTTAAACCACCAGATGTACCATTCATTCTATTCTATTACTTTTTCTGATTTTTTTGTCACATGATTATTCAGTGATCTTTTCCAGCATATGAGTGTGAACCGGTACCAGCCGGCCACTCATCTGAAAAGTTACAAGAATCACAGTCATAATAATGAGCGTCGTTTAACTGACAGTTAAAGAGGTAATGAAAACTACCGTGACAGCAAATACTCTGACAGTAACGATAGAAACTCCGGTTACGGACATGATCAGATATACCAAGGGTTAGAAGTCCAACCGATCTGCCAAATTCTGGCATATGATGACCTAAGATTTTAAATCTCATTGTTTCACATCTTGAGACTTATGTCAAGACATCCGCCAAGACACATGCCTCACGAATATGTTGAAGATACATGTCAAGACCCTAGTCAAGACACATGTCATACGCATATCCCCTCAAGACATGAGTCAGGACATATGACTCACGTTTATCATCTGAAACCTCCTTAAGTAATTCAGAATACCTCCAAGGGGTATAACCATTCTGATATGTCATGAATAAATCAAGCCATAAGAATTTCAACATCATCACCGGAGTATTGTTCATATTTGAACACGCGGTGTTCGTTCTGCGGGAGGCAGGCGAAGCACATTCAGTAATAATTACGACGTTTTACTCCATGTATTAGCATGGCACTTTCATGTCTTGATTTTATATTCCATATATCCATGACCATAATGACGCGATTCGTACCATCCATGTGTACGAACTCATCCATTCAGTATGACGGTGAGATCTAATCTGCTAACGCACTTCCCTCCGACAGACGGGAGTTAAATATGACTTCATCTATGGATTATGAACAGCAACCCATGCTACGATAAGCCGTCATTCATATCAGATTATGTACAGCAATGTTCAGGCTCCTGAATACATTCAGCATGTTTTCCCATCAGGAAAATTTGTACAAGTCATTTATGTTTTACAAACATATGATTGTCATTCCATGGCTGTGAAGATTTTCTAGCTATCATCTACAACACGAATCATAGAACTTCTTTATCCAGAGTCAGCCGATTACTTAAAATTTTCCAAATGTATTTCCAAAAGGAACCTCTAAATATACCTACCATCTGCAAGATGGATCATAACATCAAGCAGGTTATGGAGCGGCACCAGTCTCCAAGTCCCTTCATCGCATGGTTTTCTTGAGCTAAACGAGTTGAAGGATAAGCCGCAGAGATATCTGAACAAAGTTCATTCATCAGATGCATCACCATGTTATGCACCAGTTCTGTTTATTGAGGAGAAGAACGGTAACATGAGATTATGTGTCGACCCCTGTTGATGTAAACAAATCACCATTCATAACCGTTAATTCCCTCCACGTATTGACGACGTATACGATCAACTACATAGTGCTAAGCCCTTTTCCAAAAACAAATCACCATCATATTGACAACAGTGGAGAGTGAAAGAGCAGCACATTTCCATGACTGCTTTTCGCACACAAATTGGTCATGCTAAATTCATGATGTTGATTTGTCTCATGAGTGCTCCTGTAATATTATGGACATGATGGATGGAATTTCCCAAGAATTCATAAATGAAATTATTATTGTTTATCAATTACAATCCGATTTTCTCTAAGTCTAGAGAATGGTATGAAGACCATAGTTGCACTATGTTACCGATTTTATGACCGCAGAAATTTTCACCCGAAATTTCTATAAGAATCCTGGTTGATTACAATGACACGCTGAATCACATTGATTCTCACGGTTAATCTTACCATGACTCAGCTTATGCGTAAAGGAGAGAATCCTACACTAAGTTATGTGTTCCAAGAAATCCCACGCTAAGAGTAGTCTAATTGCACAGACTCGTAGTTTTCCAAACTTCTAGGTATCTAGTTTCTATGAAGCAAGATGCAGTTAAGTTCATATCTAAGTATGTGTCATACCGACAGGCTAAGATGGAACACCAACAGACTAAGGGACAGGATCTCCATGGGTTCTGTTCTTGGACCACCGCATGTAGATGAAACATGATGTCATCTAGTTGTTTCAACCGTTCGACCAAGTCTGCAAAAAACCTTCCATCCGTAAGGATTTCACAGCTAGCAAATTTTCAGACATTTCCCATTCAGAGAGCGTGCGATCACTGGACACTCTTTCAGCTATCAGCTTAGAGGAATGCTCGCGTACGCATTCATTCAACATTACGTTCACGCTATTGTTAAATTTTACGTGTTTTTTTCGCATTTATGTTCATGGCAGTATTCACGTTCATGACCGTATTCTAGCTTATGATTTGTATTCTTACTTTCATGTTTGGAAGTTTGCAGAAAGCTTAGGAGACCAGACTCAAGCTTGATAAACTCGTCAACTTCAGGCTGACACTTCACGTCTCATTTCATGTCTTACCTCATACCGTGGGCATTAGCGCCTTAGCTATCTCATGTTCACGATATGTTTCACATGTCATGTTCATTCCACGTTCCTTATATCATGTCCACGATAGGTGGCACGTATTACGTCCACCATATGATACAACTACCATATCTCCATGTATCACGTTCACAATTGTTCACGTACTACGCTTCAATATGTCTCATACTTCATTGCTAAGACGTTTTGTATGTCACGAATTCCAGATTACTTCGCATCGTAACGTGTTGTTATCCTTTCACGTTTTCTTTCTTAGCCACTCGATCAGATTTATGGGAACCCATCTCACCTGATGAACCAGAAATTTTCTGTATCTTCAAGACAAAGTCATGAAAACCAAGGTTTACTAGTTTTCGTCAGGACCTGTTAGAGGAACGTTTCTAGCGGGAAGCCACTTGGAAATGGAGGAGTCCATCTGGACCCTTACCCTCTTTTCTATCCATGAGTGAGATATATTCTACTGAATTATATCACGTTTAATGTCCTCTTTAGTCATGTCACGCTCTATGTCTTTTCCAGTCTTGTCACGTCCCTTACAGCTTCTTGTATCTCTAATTAGAGGACGAACGGTCCTTTTAGAGGGGAAGAATGGTAAAATCCGCAACATTTTCACGACTCTAATTCGAGGACGAATTATTCTTTTAGAGGGGAAGAGTTGTAAAACCCGCATTAAAATCATATGTACAGTACACGTGAACACTAACTCATGAAAACACGCTAAAAATAAAACTTTCCATTTATAATATTAATATACGTGACACGACATTTAATAACGAACATTCATGAATATTATAAATGTGACACGATCACGATTACCAAATTCACGATAAACAATCACGAACATACACGACTATAATTTAGTTAACATTTAAAAGCTTCGGTTTTTCCCTTGTGGGCCCCATGTGCCGCGACTAGACAAGAGAGAAAGGCAAGATTGGACCTTTTGGCCCATAACCCATTTACAACCCATGTATAATGAAAACACAGGAAACTATTATTATTTTTCTAGGTTTACAAAAAAAATCAAAACCCTTGCCTCTTTTTGCTCTTGCCGCCGGCCACCATCAACACCAAGGAGGTGTTCAAGTCAATTTTGATCTTGGTAATTATGTGTACGTGTTCGTGATCATAAGCCTTGTTCTTCCACGCATTCGGTATAATCAAAAACCATTTTATTTTAATTCTTTTTATGGAATCATGTTTTAATCTTTAAAACAAACAAGGAAAACATGTTAGATTAATTAAAACCAAGAAATTAAGGGGTGTTTGGTTTTAGCCGAGACACAACCGAGAGTCTAGGGACTCTTGGCTTGGTTAAATCACCACCACCGAGACTTTTAAAAGTCTCGGCTTGGTTTGTTGGTTCGGACGCAGCACCAAGGGACCCCGACACTAGGTCAGGGTATGTTTAAGGGCTTGTTTTATTTGTTTTAGTGTCAACCGAGACCCCCCAAGGTCTCGGTGGGACTGGGTTCGGCTCGAGTTAAAAACAGTGGGAACCGGCTTGAAGCCGGTGGGACTTTAAGGCTAGCAGTGGCTAGCCGAATGCTAACCAGGGGGAACATAAGCCACTGTCCGTGGCAGCCGGCTAGGCCGGGTAGCCACTAACGGGCTGGGTGGTTTTGTCTTATTTGATTCGGCTTATATGTAGAAACGGGCTCGGGATCGGGAACTTTATAAAATCAGTTTTTAACATGTAATTACAAGACTTAGGTTTAACTATTTATTTTAAATAATTCATGTTTTAACTTACGTATTTTATTTAATTAAACTAGCATTTTAATTAAATTTATATATTATATAGTTTATTAAATTCTACCAAGTTATTTAATTAATAAGCTATAACCATGACTTGTATTATACTATTTAAACTTTACTTATTATTAAAAATCCAGCTTATTTCTAATTATAGAAACTTACTATTTTTGGAAACTTTCTATTTTTAGAAACTTACTATTTATGGAAACTTGTTATTTTTAGAAAGTTTCTTAGTATTGCAATACAAGAGTTATAATCCACTATTACATGAATAATATTCAACAGAACATCAGTATAACTACAGATAACACAGTAACACACTAAAACATGACATAATAACTATAACAAGCTAATAACACACAAAACCAGTAAAACACATGTAATTCATACGATTCATACACGCTTCCATTCTTATGTAGTATTATCCGTCAAGGCGGAGTAGTTTCTTCAGCATTTTCGTTAGCTTCTACTGGACATAAGGTACTGATTTCCCGTCCTTCAGTACGGACAATCTCTTCCTTCATTAGGATTTCCCGTATGTAGCCAACTATTTTCCCCAGTAGTTATAGATTAATGCATATGTTTTATTAGTTACCTTAGCCATATACATGCATGACGAATTTCACCTAGTTATGGAGGTACAATAACCATAACACTAGAGGCACTAGTGTTATGACTTCACCAAGGCGGAGTGATAGCTCGTGGCGTCCCTTTCAGTTATTTGGCCATTATATTTATTGTGTTATCATGTGGGGCGTATCGGTGCATCCTAGTTACATGTTTCAGTCAGGATTTCATGGTGAATGTGGTGTGTGCCTTGCATCCTTCCCAAGGAGCTGATCCCTCCTACCCATTACCAGATTAATTAGAGGCATCCTCTCTAATTGCATGACGAGGTCACCCCTCCAAGTATTCATGCACGTTGTTGACCTCATGACCTATATTGGCTTTTGGTATATTAAACTAATACATATTTTCATAAGTAAACATAAGCTATCTTTCAGAACTAAAACCAGTAAACATGCTATAATTCCAGGTTTTCCAGGACTTATTCATTTCCGCTGCTTTTCATGCTTTATATTTCTTTCCTATATTATGTCATTCATGCTATGTCATATATCTATTCACTGAGCGTATTGCTCAACCGTTACTTTTTTCCATGTCCAAAAACGGCAGGTATTCAAGGTTAGACTGGACCATTTGGAGGACATGCATAGGATGGGAGCCACCTTGGACTTCTTATCCTCTTGCCTTCATATATTTATGCTTGTTTAGTCTTCCTTTAGTTCATTTGTATTATTTATGTTTTGGGCTTATGTTTGGGGACCGATGTTTGATTCCAGTTATCCCTTTGGTCATGTATGTTTATGACATATTACCTTGCATGCTTTGATGATACGCCATAATTATCCTATGATATTCCATTATCAAAATGGGGTGTTACAATCCATGTGATTCAGCGTGTCACTGTAATTAACCAGAATTTATATTGGAAAATTTCAAGGTGAAATTTCTCCTTTTGTAACATGGCGTGAAGATGGTCTCCGTGCTCTTCTCTAGACTTAGAGAAGATTAGATTGTCCTAGAAGAAAATGATAACAATTTGTTTATGAGATACTGGGAACTCGATTTATTAAATCCATAATACTGCTGGAGCATCTATAAGATTAAAACAAAATCATGAATTTAGCATGACCAAATCGTGTACGAATAGCAGTCATGGAATGTCCTGCTATTTCCCTCGTCACTATTGGCAGCATGATCATGAATCCGATCATGTAAAAGTGCTCAACACACTAAAGTCGATTGGACACGTCGTCAGTACGTGGAGGAGGATAACAGTCATGGATGGTGATTTGTTTAAATCGACTGTAATCGACACATAATCTCATGTTATCGTCCCTCTCCTAGAAGGTTACTCTGGAATACATGTGGTAATATTCTGGAATAATCAGCTGGTTATGAGTAAGCGACTTCAGAAGTCGTGTCCTCGATAATAGCTGAAATCTTCGCATCCATGGAACAACAACACGTGCTTGTAAAGCATAATTATTTGTACTGATTTTCCTGATGGAAAATCATGTTGAATGTATTCAAGAGTCTGAACATCGCTGTACATAATCTGATATGAATGGTGACTAACTGTAGCATGGGGTGTTGTTCTTAGTCCAAAATCAAAATCATATTTAACTCGCATCAGTCCGAGGTAAGTACGTTATCAGATTGGATCTTATCATTAGACTGAAGGAAAAACCTTCGTATATATGGGTGATACGAATGGCGTTCTTTATGGTCATGGATATATGTGAAATACGAAATCAAGAAATGAAAACGTCATGAAGCAAACGTGACAGGTCTCACTGAATGTGTTTTGCCTGTCTGCGTGTTCAAACGCGAATAATACGCCAGTGAAGGTACTGAAATTATTGTGGCCTGATTAATACATGGCACAACAAAAAGGATATACCCCTTGGAGGGTACCCTGAATTTCTTAGGGCTGTTCCAGGTGGTGGACGTGAGTCATGTGTCTTGAGAAAATATGCCTATGACATGTGTCTTGACTGATGTCTTTAGAAAATATACGCGAGACATTTGTCTTGACTGTTCTCTATAACTATCGCTCTGATACCATTCTGTGACACCCCCAAATTGAGTCAAATGCAGCGGAAATAATATTTGGGTGTCACGTAGGTGGATCAACAACATATAGTATGTAGAACAGCAGATAAAAGATTATCATTACATTTATTACATGAATAAAAGTGCAAATGTTATTAAAATTGTCTTAAACATTATTCAGCGTTTGGAATCATTACCCAGTTTATAAAACCCCATATGAGCTCTATAAATGCAGCCTATCATGATGCTTGATTCCATGCACGTCAATACCTGCTTTAGTTTCCTAAAAAAAATATGCTTAGAGAGTCAACATAAAGTTGGTGAATTCACAGGTTTAGTAAAATGAGTTTGGACAATAAACATTCACTGAAGTAGTAATGCACAAAGCATCAACACTTAAAAGTAATTACATTCCCATATTGCCTGAAACTGACACTTGACAATTAAGTCCTCAACAAATGAGGACCCTTCGCATTAAAAATGCACCCAATAATAATAAGTTATGACATGTGAAACATCTGTTGTCCTGGCCTAGGCACAGTGAGCGCTACTCACCCAGATGGGGATGGTCAATCCCAAATAGATCTATTTATAACATTCAGGCAATTCAATAATTCTAACAGTTTCAGATGCACGGGTCATGCGGGTTCATCTACAATAGGCAAATGTAATCAAGGTTTCGTAGTTCAGTTTATTTCCATCAAATAAAATATGTTGCATGTTTTCTTCCCCATAAAAGAGTTTAAAAGTTTGTCAATATACAAAGTGGGGCCATGAACTCACCTCAGTAGTACAGCCTGGCAACTCATTAGGAAAGACTTCGGGAAAATCTCGGACGATAGGTACGTCCTTGATTTGCTTCTTCTCGGGTTTTTCCTCCTCATCTGTTTGAGAAATATGGGCCAAGAAGATAGGAAATACTTTCAACAAATATTTCTGGGCTTTAGTACAAGAGATAACACTAAGTCTAGTGTTAGTAAAGTCGGTGTTACCATCTCCTCGAATGATTAAAGTTTCGTTTCCCCACGGAATACGGACTAGTTTTTCATCACAAACAATGACTGCGCGGTATCTCGCTAACCAGTCCATACCAATAATAACGTCGAAACTACCAAGGTTTACGGGAATAAGGTCAATGTTGAATGGATGTTTAGAAATATTTAAGGTACAACCTCTATTGATAGTGTCAGCATCTACAATTTTACCGTTCAGCTAATTCTACGGAGTAACGGTGATCTAAAATTGTAGGGACGACTTCTAGTACTTTGCTAAATTCAGTGGATATAAAACTTCGGTATGCTCCAGTATCAAACAAAATAGATGCATAATGATTGATTAGTAGGAACATACGAGTAACGACGTTTGAATCAGGGTTGGCTTTTGCATTGCCGACCACGTACACTCTTGACGAAGCTCCTCCATTGTTCTTGTTCTGGTTGGCCAACTTGGGACAACCTGGTCTCACATGTCCTGGTGCTCCACACTCATAGCACACAACTCCTTTCTTAGGTCCATTGCCATTCCCTTTGGCAGTAATGCGGTTTCCTTGCTATCCGTTCCCGTTCCCACGGGCATTGTATCCTCCCATGTTGTTGTAGTTTCAGGTGTTCTGGTTGGGTCGGACCTGAGTGACAGCATTGACTCGACAAGTCTTGGCAAAATGACCAACTTGTCCACACCTGTGGCAGGTCTGGCATGGGCTATCAACAGTATGATGATAGTTTCATCTTGAGCACAAGGGTTTTGCACCCACATATGTCTTAGTTCCTGCAGTGGTCGCACTGTAAACTTGTCCAGCATTTGGCCTTTTTGGAGGCTGTTGGTGCTGACTACGGAAATTTTCATCAGCCTTCTGCTTATTTTCAGTGTTCCTCTCAGACATGGTACGAACCCTCTTGTTGATCAATTCAGTAGCGAGCTCAATGGCACTCTCAACAGTGTTGGGTCGAGATGCGAGTACGCTGTCATGAATGGCGTCTGGGAGTCCACCAACATACTTCTCAATCTTTTCATCCTCCTCAACAAATGTTAGGTGTGTAAACACCCATCCTTTTTACCACTTAATTACAATAATAACCGAGCCAAAACGTGTATTTTATGTCATTTATGTCGGAATTATGCGTGGTTTGTGTTTCTGTTGTGATTTAGGACGAAAAGGTGAAAATTGGAGAAAACACGGGCTTTTATTTGCAAGATCCTATAGGCGACTCGAAAACCCAAAACTTTGATTTAATAGGCTAAGCATCCACGAGTCTCATTCTTTGAGATTTTAAACTGTGGAGAACGAGAGATGATAAAGTCAATTATAAGTTTGCTACTCTTTCGTGAATTTATGTGAGTTAATTATAAGCCTATTCTCCCATCGCTTGCTAATAAATTTATCTGCAATAAATAAGGTTGTAGGATTTGAAAAGTTACTTAGCTTCTAGCCCAAGATCGTTTAAAAGTTGCTCGGTATAGATTAGAGTTCATAGCCAAGGCATAACTTATTGAAGCGGGATGCGAAGATTGGCGAGTCCAAAAAGGTCCTAACAAGGCATTAGGGCTATATTTTGTTGCTAAAGATCCAAAAGTGATGTGAGGAATCATTTATCAAAAATCAATATGAAGGATAGAACACACGACGAAAAGCAAAAACTCCCCAAAAGTCATGGAGAAGTCTATCCAAAAAGGCCCTAACAAGGTATGAGGATAAATAAAGCCAAGTCCAAAAAGGAGGCGGATCGTTGTATATCAAAGTCCATATTAAAGATTGGAGAAAAATGAAGAAGTCATGGTCCAAATATGAAGAATCTCTCAAAATTTCAAGTGAAGAAATTCCTATTATGAAGAGAAGGCCATTATTTCATGAACATCTCTCAAGATTTGAAGTATGAAGTCACTGCCAAATATCGGTCCGAGAAAGGTCTCAAATCGCGAAACGAGTTATGCCAAGATATGAACTTTATGAGGTCCCGAGAAGCAGTTTTAAAAGATTTTGTCCTTTAGCTAACTATTGATTAAATCGTTCACTTTATTTTCGGACTAAATAACTATCGAAATAAGTCAAAAATGCATCCTCGTGATCATTCAAGACAACAATAAAATATAAGAGATACACCTAGGAATAAGGGAGTATAAGTGAATAATTGGCCCACATGAGTTCGTGTTAGTTTGCTAACTTATAATAACAATGATCTCGTTTTTAAGCTTGGTTTGGAGAAAGTGAAAACTTGAGGATGATGATTATTCATGACATTTCCAAAACCCAAGGTATGTTTTTGATTTCTTTACTTTTAATGTTTATAATTTTCTATCTCTTTAATAAAGGCCAACGTGGATTGATTATGATGAAAAATGTAATCTTGCTTTGTAACTAATGCATTGCACGAGGACATTGCAATGGTCAAGTGTAGGGGATTTGATAGGTGTCTAAACACCCATCCTTTTTACCACTTAATTACAATAATAACCGAGCCAAAACGTGTATTTTATGTCATTTATGTCAGAATTATGCGTGGTTTGTGTTTCTGTTGTGATTTAGGACGAAAAGGTGAAAAGTGGAGAAAACACGGGCATTCACTGGCTTTTATTGAAGAAAAAGATGAAAGACGAAGTCAAGAAGTCAAGAGTGCAAAAAGAACGGAAGTCCTAGACCAATTCTGAAGATTTATCGAAGAAAAAGTCAAAAGACGGAAGTTTACTAAAGCCGAAGAACTCGAGTCTTATTTATGAAGAAAATTAAAGACGAGTTTAAAGAAATCCCGAGCCAAAAGTCATTAAAGTCCAAAATTAACAAAAGATTAAGAAGAGAAGGACTTAAGTGTGCAATTAAGGAAAAGAGGAAAAAGGAAGGAAGCTTCCTAAGCACTCCTTAATCTCCCCTATATATTGATTAGGATCATTTCATTTTTACTCTTGTTGGCTAGAGTGACACTAGTTCTTCCATCTTTAATTTTTGCACATTTACTTTTCATGTCAATTTAAATACATTGTCTTGTACTTTTAATACCTTTTAATTCCAAGTAAGTGTTCTTTAATTTTCTTGTTTTAATCTCTCATCTACCTTTCTTGTTTGGCTTAATCTTTATGTTTATGTGTTTATTATCATGCTTATTTGATTAAAGGTTATGTTTTTATGTTTTTGATTATCTTGGATTATTTATTTTTATAGCTTATTTGTGTTTATCTTAAAGTTTCTTTAGTTTTTATAAAAGTTATTTTTAAATAAAAGTTTGTTTTCGTAAACTTTTTTTCTTTGCGTGTTTTAAAAGTCTTTAAATTGTAGCTTATTAGCTTTTTCTTATACGTGTTTGCTTAGGATTTTAGTCTAGTTCTTATTTGAGTAATAGCTTATTAGTTTAGCTTATTTACGAATTCTTTTACTGTATTTCGACCATCCCTGGTCGGAAAAGGGTTTGATATTCCGACCATAGCTTAATTTTCTTGGTCGGAAAAGGGCTTTGACATTCCGATCAAAGGGTTTTGTTGGTATTCCGATTAGGGGTTAGTGACAAGGATTCCGATCCTTATTCCGATCTGGGGTTCCGATAATCATTCCGATTGGAGCGTCTTTGACATCATTCCGATCGGAAGGTAAGGGTGTATTCCGATAAGGCATTCCGACCACATTCCGATCTGGGGTATTGTTTGGTTATTCCGATTAGGTAATTGGTGACAGCATTCCGATTGGTAATTCCGACAACATTCCGATCTGAAAGGTGAGTGTACTCCGATCATCATTCCGATCAGGAAGGTAAGTATACATTCCGATTGTATTCCGATCGGAATGTATTCCTACGGTAGGATTGTTTCTTTATTTTGTCTTGTTTAATTTTTAAGTTTACGTTTTAATACTTTGTCAAATTTTAATTCTCGTCACGCTTTTAAATTCCCGTCATTTAGTTATTTACTTTTCAAAGTTTTTAATATTGTACCATTTATTTTAAATTAGTTTTAGATTTATTTTACACGTCATTTACTTTTAAGTTTTGCACTTTTAATATACTACAACGACACAACTTTTGTTTCCACCAAAGAACGACTGAGTCGCATAGTTATCTCATTTTTCAATTCGAAGAGACTGGAACAACGATATTTTTTATACTTGGCAAAAGCCTTGTATTAAATGGCGCCGTTGCCGGCTCTTTTCGTAAAGATTAACGGTTTTCTGTGAGAGACGCGTTGCTTTTTGGGATCCGTTCACTTGTGAGCGTTATTTTCTTGCTTAAAAAATCCAAAAAAACATAAAAATTAAAAATTGTTAAAAATCCATAAAAATTAAAAATTTCAAAAATCCAAAAAGATTTTATTTTTATTTTGTATATATATTGTCTATTGCTTTGGTATTATTTTCTTTTGCCTTTGTAGGTGTATGCGTACTAGATCTTCTAATTATCAAGAGCCCGAGACTCGAGAAGATTTAAGTATGGCAGGTGTTAACAACAACAATAATCCATCGCACCTCAATAATAATAACAACAATGTTCTTCCACAGCCCGATCTTCGGACAATGGAGGAGCTTTGTCAACCTACCATGTTTGGACGAGGAGGACCGATTGCGCCGATGCAAATCATGGCTCCGGAGTTTTTGTTGAAGCACCACATGATTCAGCAAGTGAAAACAAATCCTTTTCGAGGAATGCCTGATGATGATGCCAACAAACACCTCGACAAATTCATTACAATCACCCAAAGCATGAAGTTGCCCGGTGCCACAATGGATGTTCTACGCCTACAGCTCTTTCCACATACTTTATCACATCATGCCGATAAATGGTTTGATCGTCTCCCGAAGAATTCAATTCATACTTGGGATGACATGACTCAACGCTTTTTGTCGTGCTACTTTCCACCATCCATGGTCACGAGCCTTCGCAATCAAATCAGCGGTTTCATGCAAGACCCCGATGAATCTCTCTTTGATGCTTGGGAAAGATATAATGTCTTGATCGATCGTTGTCCAAACCACAACATGCTTCCGGTCACATTGATTGATACTTTCTACAACGGATTGACTTTTCGTGATCGTGATACGATTAATGCAGCCGCCGGTGGCACATTTATGAAAAGGAGACCCGAGGAATGTAGAGAGCTTATTGAGAACATGACTACTCATCATAAAAATTAGGATTCCTCCGCTTCTTCGAGGAACAACCCGAGAGTCAATGTTTCTTCCACTTCAGCAAGCCCTGACATGACCGAATTCACCCGCATGATGACCGAAATGAACAAAAGTATCTTGCTTCTCGCTTCAAACCAACAACAACAAGTGAAAGCGGTTGCACCTTCTTGTGAAACATGCGTCGGTCCACACTCATACACCGATTTTCCTTCTACTCAAGGAAATCCGGAAAATGTGTATGCAGCTTATGGTAATTATTCACTGGAAAATTACCAAGCTCGACCTCAAGGGGATAGAAATTTGCTGAGTTACCGGTCCAACAACTACCTTTCACCCGGTTTTTCTCCTCAAAACCAAAACCCCGCCAACAACTACAATAGAAGCAACCAAATCCCACCAAGAGCTTCTAATCCTTACCCACTCAACAAGCCCCACCCGTTAATGCGGATGTTGAAGCCATAATGAGAACCCAAGGTGAGCAAATCAAGAATCTGCAGAGCCAAATTATTAACTTGAAAGGAGATATTACCAAGCAAGGAAATGACATTCGCTCCGATCTTCGTGATAATATTCAATCCTCCTTCAGCACTCAAACAAATGATATAAAGAATATGTTTGCCAGTTTCTTGCCCACAGCTCAACCTTCTACTTCGAGTTCTCTACCTTCTAACACCGTCACCAATCCGCGAGCGAATGTGAGTGCTATTACTACCCGTAGTAGAGTTACCATCATAGGACCACCAATCCCACCCCCATCATCTACACCTCCTCCACCACCATTTATCCCTACTCCTCCTACACCTAGTATTAGTGCACCATTACCGTCTACGCCTCGTCATGACGATGTTCCCAAGAAGAACCCTTCAACATCTCACCCTTTACCTGCTACACCTACACCTTCACCAACCAAACCCAATATCCCTTATAATTCTTGCTTAGGCAAGACCAACGAGCTAACCAAGAATGACTGTCAAGTGTCGAGCTATGTGAAGATGCTCTCTCAAATGAACATCAACATGAGCCTTGTTGAAGCACTTATCCACATGTCGAAATTTGTTAAAGCATTTAAGGAATTGCTTAACAAGAAGGAGAAGCTGATTGAGCTCGCCAACACACGCTTAAATGAAAACTGCTATGCAGTTATTCTTAAAGAACTTCCGGAAAAGCTTGGAGATCCCAGTCGTTTTGTGTTGCCTTGCATTTTTAACAAAACCGAAGAATTTACTGCCCTAGCTGATCTCGGGGCCAGTAGTAATCTTATGCCTTTGAGTGTTTGGAAAACACCATCATTGCCCGACCTTACTCCAACAAAGATGACCCTTGAACTTTCAAATCGTACTCTCGCTTACCCCGTTGGTATTGTCGAAGATGTGTTCATCAAAGTTGGCACATTTACTTTCCCGGTCGATTTTGTCGTTGTTGATTATGAAATGGACCCTCGTATTCCTTTAATACTTGGTCGGCCATTCTTGAGAACCGGACGAGCTTTAGTTGATGTTGTCGAAGGTGAGTTAATCTTAAGAGTCGGGGATGATGCACAAGTGTTCAAAATAGGGAAGCTTACAAGCAAATCCTATGGACGAGAATCTGCGAATATGATTAATGTGCTCGATGATTTTGTCATCTACAACAATCCTCTATTCGATTCCTGCATTGATAATCCACTTTTTCAAGATGATGTGGATGATTCTCTCTCCAATTTGGAACCTTCTCCCATTTATGATTCTCCACCGATCTTTGATGCTTATGATGATGATTCTAGCTCAGATTCGGATGATTATGATGCCTTTGCTTCCGAGTATCCCGACTTGCCCATGTATGATGATTTTGATGAGGCCGATACTCTTTCGAGTGATTCTTCAAATGATGAAGATCCTCCGCCATCACTTGATCCTACTTTGGATGATTACTCATTTGAGGAAGATTTCTCTGCTTTTCTTAATACTTACTTCCCTCATGAGAGTGATGCTCCTCCTTTAGATTTTGAAGATTATCGTCTTGATCCTACTTTGGATTTGAAGAAAATTCTTTCAAAGAAGAAGAAACCGGTCGACACCAATATCCGCAGCACATATGATTTAACACCTCTTTGTCCACCTTCTGAGGACGAGGTTGTGCATCTTCTTCGCGGATCTTCTTCACATTCTGCTGAGCCTCAGTGCTATTTTCCCTTAAAGGAAAAGGTGTTCGACCCCGGTATCAATAAATAGCAGCCATCTCAGTATCCGTCTGATGAAATAAAAGGAAATATCTTTGGAACTTATGGAAATCTGCTTGCACCACTTCACCCTTGCTTCCACCGTGCTCCATCTTTGCTTAAGGGAACCTTGCCTCTTCTTTGGCTTGCCTTGTTCGCCTTAAACTTGTGTTATTTGATGCACGAAAACTATGTCTTTGATCCCGGTGGATATGTTTCATGCTTCTTCCTATGGTAATCAAGGTCGAGTCAGGCTCACGACTCGGTTAACAAAAATCAAGCGCTTCTTGGGAGGCAACCCATGTATCTATCTTTTCGCTTTCTTTATCATAAGTGTAGGGGAGACCCGTTGGTGTTTGCTATTTCCTCTCCTCTCTTAATCAGGGATTCGCGCGCTCAATGATCCACTCTTGATGATTCTTGACGACCCGTAATTCCGTGTTTCCATTTTCCCGGTTCTATCCTAAACTCTTTTCGATTCACTATTTTATATTTTCTCAATATTAAAATAGGAATCTCTTTAGTTGTCCTTTCCTTAGCAAGATTTAAACAAAGTGCACAATGTCCTAAGTGTAGGGGAGTTTACTCCTACATGCTTAAACATTGAGGACAATGTTTATATTAAGTGTAGGGGGACTTCTATCGAAGTTAAGTGGCCTTTTCCTTGTATTTGTCCTCATTTTAACCGGAAAATCAATTTTTCGACATTTTTCAAATTTTTTTATCTATTTTGGCCTATTAGTTTTTACTTTTGTATAGTTATTTTCCTTCTTTGCTAGAATAAATGTTTAATAAAGTGGTTTTAATTTTTAAACGTTGTGAATCTTTTGACTCAACCTGAGTTTACTTATCTAAGTTACTCTAGCTAGTATCCTTAACGTGTTTAAGTCAAGTTTTGCTAGGCTTTTATACAGGGAGCTATAAAACGCGAAAGTCTTAACTCTCACGGGTTAAGAACAAGAACTTTTCGCAAGTTCCTATAATTGATCCTAGAGAGTCGTTTATCAAGGGAACTTTAAAATGCGATTTCTAAACTTGAAAAAGTCCAAGAATTTACAAGATCCTATAGGCGACTCGAAAACCCAAAACTTTGATTTAATAGGCTAAGCATCCACGAGTCTCATTCTTTGAGATTTTAAATTGTGGAGAACGAGAGATGATAGAGTCAATTATAAGTTTGGTACTCTTTCGTGAATTTATGTGAGTTAATTATAAGCCTATTCTCCCATCGCTTTCTAATAAATTTATCTGCAATAAATAAGGTTGTACGATTTGAAAAGTTACTTAGCTTCTAGCCCAAGATCGTTTAAAAGTTGCTCGGTATAGATTAGAGTTCATAGCCAAGGCATAACTTATTGAAGCGGGACGCGAAGATTGGCGAGTCCAAAAAGGTCCTAACAAGGCATGAGGGCTATATTTTGTTGCTAAAGATCCAAAAGTGATGTGAGAAATCATTTATCAAAAATCAATATGAAGGATCGAGACACACGACGAAAAGCAAAAACTCCCCAAAAGTCATGGAGAAGTCTATCCAAAAAGGCCCTAACAAGGTATGAGGATAAATAAAGCCAAGTCCAAAAAGGAGGCGGATCGTTGTATATCAAAGTCCAAAGTAAAAATGATTAGAGAAAAATGAATAAGTCGTGGTCCAAATATGAAGAATCTCTCAAAATTTCAAGTGAAGAAATTCCTATTATGAAGAGAAGGCCATTATTTCATGAACGTCTCTCAAGATTTGAAGTATGAAGTCGCTGCCAAATATCGGTCCGAGAAAGGTCTCAAATCGCGAAACGAGTTATGCCAAGATATGAACTTTATGAGGTCCCGAGAAGCAGTTTTAAAAGATTTTGTCCTTTAGCTAACTATTGATTAAATCGTTCACTTTATTTTTGGACTAAATAACTATCGAAATAAGTCAAAAATGCATCCTCGTGATCATTCAAGACAACAATAAAATATAAGAGATACACCTAGGAATAAGGGAGTATAAGTGAATAATTGGCCCACATGAGTTCGTGTTAGTTTGCTAACTTATAATAACAATGATCTCGTTTTTAAACTTGGTTTGGAGAAAGTGAAAACTTGAGGATGATGATTATTCATGACATTTCCAAAACCCAAGGTATGTTTTTGATTTCTTTACTTTTAATGTTTATAATTTTCTATCTCTTTAATAAAGGCCAACGTGGATTGATTATGATAAAAAATGTAATCTTGCTTTGTAACTAATGCATTGCATGAGGACATTGCAATGGTCAAGTGTAGGGGATTTGATAGGTGTGTAAACACCCATCCTTTTTACCACTTAATTACAATAATAACCGAGCCAAAACGTGTTTTTATGTCATTTATATCGGAATTATGCGTGGTTTGTGTTTCTGTTGTGATTTAGGACGAAAAGGTGAAAAGTGGAGAAAACACGGGCATTCACGGGCTTTTATTGAAGAAAAATATGAAAGACGAAGTCAAGAAGTCAAGAGTGCAAAAAGAACGGAAGTCCTAGACCAATTCTGAAGATTTATCGAAGAAAAAGTCAAAAGACGGAAGTTTACTAAAGCCGAAGAACTCGAGTCTTATTTATGAAGAAAATTAAAGACGAGTTTAAAGAAATCCTGAGCCAAAAGTCATTAAAGTCCAAGATTAACAAAAGATTAAGAAGAGAATGACTTAAGTGTGCAATTAAGGAAAAGAGGAAAAAGGAAGGAAGCTTCCTAAGCACTCCTTAATCTCCCCTATATATAGATTAGGATCATTTCATTTTTACTCTTGTTGGCTAGAGTGACACTAGTTCTTCCATCTTTAATTTTTGCACATTTACTTTTCATGTCAATTTAAATACATTGTCTTGCACTTTTAATACCTTTTAATTCCAAGTAAGTGTTCTTTAATTTTATTGTTTTAATCTCTCATCTACCTTTCTTGTTTGGCTTAATCTTTATGTTTATGTGTTTATTATCATGCTTATTTGATTAAAGGTTATGTTTTTATGTTTTTGATTATCTTGGATTATTGATTTTTATAGCTTATTTGTGTTTATCTTAAAGTTTCTTAAGTTTTTATAAAAGTTATTTTTATATAAAAGTTTGTTTTCGTAAACTTTTTTTCTTTGCGTGTTTTTAAAAGTCTTTAAATTGTAGCTTATTAGCTTTTTCTTATACGTGTTTGCTTAGGATTTTAGTCTAGTGCTTATTTGAGTAATAGCTTATTAGTTTAGCTTATTTACGACTTCTTTTACTGTATTCCGACCAGCCCTGGTCGGAAAAGGGTTTGATATTCCGACCATAGCTTAATTTGCTTGGTCGGAAAAGGGCTTTGACATTCCGATCAAAGGGTTTTGTTGGTATTCCGATTAGGGGTTAGTGACAAGGATTCCGATCCTTATTCCGATCTGGGGTTCCGATAATCATTCCGATTGAGCGTCTTTGACTTCATTCCGATTGGAAGGTAAGGGTGTATTCCGATAAGGCATTCCACCCACATTCCGATCTGGGGTATTGTTTGGTTATTTCGATTAGGTAATTGGTGACAGCATTCCGATTGGTAATTCCGACAACATTCCGATCTGAAAGGTGAGTGTATTCCGATCATCATTCCGATCAGGAAGGTAAGTATACATTCCGATTGTATTCCGATCGGAATGTATTCCGATGGTAGGATTGTTTCTCTATTTTGTCTTGTTTAATTTTAAGTTTACGTTTTAATACTTTGTCAAATTTTAATTCTCGTCACGCTTTTAAATTCCCGTCATTTAGTTATTTACTTTTCAAAGTTTTTAATATTGCACCATTTATTTTAAATTAGTTTTAGGTTTATTTTACACGTCATTTACTTTTAAGTTTTGCACTTTTAATATACTACAACGACACAACTTTTGTTTCCACCAAAGAACGACTGAGTCGCATAGTTAACTCATTTTTCAATTCGAAGAGACTGGAACAACGATATTTTTTATACTTGGCAAAAGCCTTGTATTAACAAACATCCTGGTACACATTAGAGTCAACTCTTGGAATCTTTGGTTGTATGCAGTGATGTCATTGTTCTTGCATCGTAGATCCCATAACTCGATCTCAAGCTTCTTCATCTCGCCCATTGGACAGTACTTCTCGGTCATCCTCACTTTCAGATCAGTCCAGCTGAGAACATAAGCAGCATCGTGTCCAAGAGTGGCAACTACATAGTTCCACCAAGTAAGGGCACTCTCAAGCAACGTGTAGGTGGCGAACTTGAATTTGTTCTCGTCTGCACAATCGCTGATGCGGAACACAGTCTCCTAACTTTCGAACCACTGCATCAGTTCCACAACACCTTCTTTGCCTTTGTAGTACGAAGACTTGCACTTTAGAAAGTCGGGATAAGAGCAACCCCTAGTGGTTTGATTATTCCGGCGGTTGTTGGAGTTTTGACTATCGTCCACGTTTCTGCTGGCGGCCATCGCAGTTGCAATGCCTTGATCAATTATTTCCCTTAGTTGGGCAGCAATGACGTTTTGGGTAGTGTCGGCATTGTTGGGGTTCGTTCTAGTGATTACCATTTGTCTATAATTATACAAAAAAATGAAATCATTAGTTTAAGGTGTTAGCACAGTTTTATATAAATACACGAAGATAAATTCATGCATAGACTTCACAACAAATTGGATAACCTGTTTAAAAGTTCATAATATAATACAGTACAAAATATAACAAAAGATAATGAGTACATGCCATTTCTAGAAAAGAAATACAATACAAATTATACAACCAATCCAAGACAGAGCACAAATCGCCAGTCTGGGATGGTGGTACACATAATCTAAAGTACATCGTCTACAAATACCTAATCTAAATAGTACAGTACAATGATACAACTGATAAAAGAAAGTGCAAATACATGAGGTCCTATATAATGATAGCTGGGATGCAACCCAAAAGCTTATCATGATGTACAAAAGATCTAGCACATCTAGTCTACTCGTGTCTGACAGACTCCTCCGAGATGGCTGGTGCTGCTGGTGGTGATGAGACGGCTGGTGCCTGCATGGCATCCTGCATCGAGGTTATGGCAGCTCGGGCGTCCTTAAGGAGTCGAAGTGCCTCCAAGAACTGGTCTCTGAAGGTCTGCTGAACTCCTCGAAGATGAGCAGTCTCTGCCGTCAATCCCTGGTGACAGACGTCCTAGAGATCAAAGAAGATAGCAAGCGTCTGCTCTATGGACATGAGAGCAGTGTGAGTCTCAGTCTGTTGACTCTGCGGTGTGTAGATCTGCTCACGAAGGAACTCATTCTCCTCCAGCGACCACTGAAGAGAATGGTAAGTCGTAGACCACTGATGAGACTGCTTTTATACATAGTCTCATCGTCCAAATCGGGCTTAAAATGCATTAAATATCATTAAAACTGCCAAATATATGCTCGTGTTTGTTGCTTGTGTATTTTAGGTACGGATATTGAGGAAATGACAAAAAGATCACAAGAATCATTCAAAAACGAACACGGGAAACGAAGCCGCACAATAAACCGGACCCGAATCATGATTTTCCAAATTGGTCCTTGAAGAATTGAAGAAATACAAGTTTGGTCCCTCATCTTTGAAGACTTGTCACAAATGACCCTCCAATAGTCATTTGTACAAGAAAAATCCTTAAAGATTAAAGAAATATCAAGAATAGCCCTTGGAATTGAAGAAATTGCATTTAAAGTCCTTGTTATAACTTTTTTGCAAAGATGTGCCAAAATTGACAAGTGCTGAAACTTATTTACAAAGGAAAATAGAGAGTTGGCTGTTTAAAACAAAGTGAACAAAGGAAAGGACATTGGGGACTACTCTTGTCAAACACTCAAACCCACCACAACCAATCATCCCTCCACATCATCATCACCAGCCAATAGCAACTTCACACCTCACCCCCCACCTCACACGTCAGACTCCACTCACCCACTTTATTTATTAATTCTGATTAACCTAATTTTTGGAGGTAAACACTTATTCAAATGAATAATCAGATTAAACCCACTATTTACCCACCCCTAATCCAACGAACCCTAATCCTTAATCACCTTCATAACAAAGGGTTTCTCACCTAATTTCTCCAGATCACTGATTAACCCCACAAGAGACAAAACCCCACACCCAGATTCTTCAACCCGTGACCCAAAAGGGTCCCACGTTGGTCCCCTGCACCCCTGTTTGGACAAAAATGGCAAGTAACGAATCCTGCAGTCCATCTAACGTCCCAGAATCACTTATTTGTACCTAAGGAGCCCATTGAACGCCCAAGATCAAAAGAGGACAGCTGGTTTTCATCAACAACATCACATGGGTTTGAAATTCAAATTTGAAGACTTTGACCAAGGACATTTTAGGGATTTCAGGAATTAGGGTTTAAGCATTCTAGTTTCTTCTATTCACTTGTATAAATGAGACGTATGTGTCTCATTTTTCTTTGTTCCAGAATTTTAGCAAAAATCTTGTAATTCCTTTTTAATCAATATAAAGTTGGTGTTTGTTAAATGTAATTCCTTTTATGATTTATTAAAAGTTGGTAAATGTTTTGAGCTAAGAATTCTGAGTTCCAAATTAAATTTGTTGAAGTGATTTTTAGTTTTCAAAAAGCTATTTTTAAGTTTCTGAAAAAAGTGATTTTTCTTGGTAAAATCTGGTTCCAAAGTTGGTTTACCAGGTTTGTAAGAGGTTTGTGTAAGTGTTTTTAAAGGAAAGAGTTTAAGAAAATTATTTGAAAAAGATTTAAAAAAAGAGATAAAAACATATTCTTGGTATTGTTTGTTCATTGTTCTTAGCATATTTTCACTTGAAGCTTTTGATTGTTATCCAAGGATCAGCTCAGGCCCCAGCCAGAAGGAGATGGCTATGCAGCCATTGTGGGACCTAGATGTGGGTCCCACAAGGTAAATTCCTTGTTTTCAGTTTCATATTTGGTGATTTATGTGATATTGGTGAATTTGATTGAAAGTTGTTTAAAGTGTGATTTTGTAGTTTGATTATGCTCAATCTAGGATTGTATACATGATAGAAGTGTTTTTAATCAGTTTGATTAGGTTTGGTATGCAAGTGATGTGTTAAAATTGGTTTTCAGAAATTAAGGGGTGTTTGGATTAGGGTTTAAACTTGGTTAAATAGCACAAATCTTGTTTAAAATCCTGTTTAAAACATTCATTAGGTTGATTATAGGTTGTATGTTAGCTGGTTTTCAGTTTGGGTAGAGTTTAAGTGAGTTTACATGTTCAAGTTAGGGTAAAAGTAGCATAAAAACAGTCAGTCCATTTTCATGCTTGTTTTTTTTGAAGATTTGGCTACCAAGATCTGAAACTGTTAGATACTAGTGTAAAGCAGGGTTTGTGATTGCTCATATGTGATTTGGTACACTTGTATGCAAGTTCTTGGGGTTTAAAATTCAATTTTGTGCCATTTGATTCAGTTACCCTTCATCAGTAAACAATTAGGCTTCATCAGTAACTTTTTGTCTTATTTGTGTGATTTTTGCTCAGTGATTATGTGATTTTCTTGATTATTAGACTTCCCGCAACTCAACTGGTTGTGGGAGTGCCCATTTGTCCAAAGAAAACCAAGCATAATAGCTTTCCTAAGCTAATAGGTCATCTGACCATTTTTTAACACTAGCAGTGGGAACAAATTTCCCACTGGTAGCACAATAGTTACCCCTGCTATACAAAAGGACAAAATCAAGCAAGTGTCACTATCAGATTTCAAGATATTTTGTCTTTAGTGGGTTAAAATTGGAATTAGGACCTGATTTTTGTTTCAATAATTTTCTAATTTAATTTCTGATTTTTCTGCTTAATTAGAATTTTTATTACTGTTCATTTGCTATTTTTTTACATTTAATAGCTATTTTAAATACTTTTAATATTTCTGTTTTTGGCATTTAGTGCCAAAAATCATTATTTTTCAGTTTTAAGATTTTTCCTGGGTTTAGAAAAATAATTTAAGATTTTTAGTTTAAAAAAGTTTTACTGTTCACTTTTTATTTATTTTTTAAAATTAATTTAGTTTAATTAGGGTTTAAATTCAAACTATTTTTGTCTTCTAGTGAAAAATTTAATATTTTTCAAACTTTTTCATTTTTCTACTGTTCATTAGAGTAATTTAGGATTTTTAAAAGTGTCAAATTATTTTTGGCATTATTTTATTATTTTTTATAAATATTTTGGTTTAAAAATAGTTTTTAGTGATTTAAAAATAGAAAAATAGTTTTTAAAATTTAGAAAAAATACTTTTAGTCTTTAGATAATATAAGTAAGTTATTAGTTCAATAAAATAATATTTTTGACATTTTGATTAATTATATTTAATTTTAGGGCTTTAATTAGCATTTAAAATTGAATATTTAATTAATAAAAGGTTTTAAAATATTTTTTATTGGATTTTTATTTTTATTTATATTATTTTAGACTTAGTTTTAGCTTTTAATTAATTTTTAGGTTCAAAAGATTTTTAATTTGTAGTTTTTACGGTTTTACGTGAACGCCTTTTTAGTCTTAGCTCGATCCGTCTTCGTAACCGTCTTTCTCTTCTAATCTCATTTCTATTTTCTTTTTATCAATATAATCACAAATCAAAATCAATTCATTACACAACGCACTTGCCTCCTCGAGAACGAACTCACTTCACTTTAGGTTCATTTACACACGGTTTTCCTAAATCGTCGTGCTTACCCTATATTTTAGGTGCTTGTTTTTCCTAAAGCAAGTTACCTAATTTTACAACTATCATTTTGGCGCCGCTGCCGGGGAGACGTGTTGTGTTTTTTATTTGAACAATTGTTGTTTTTATATAGCCATAATAAGTATTTGTATTAGTAGCACTCTACTAATACGTATTATCGGTTTTTGGTTTTTGTGTGAATACTATTACTATATTGTATACGTAGAACAATAAATTCACAAGTACTCCAAATACGTGAGAAATCACAACCTTGACTTGGGAGGTCATTACCCAATCATTGTATTCGAATCTCAAACCAAAGAAAAAAAGGCAAAAATAGATAAATACTTTCGTGAAGCTCGATTTTGAAAAATACAAACTATAAGGTGGGTATAAGGCGGTTGTATTTCACGACCTAAAGGAAAAAGGCTCTTAAGTGCTTCGCGCCGCCTCGTTTCCTCCACTTGCTTGTGCGTATTTTGAGATTGAAGGCTAATCGAGGGTTTTGCCGCCCAAAGTATTACTAAGTATCATATATATTTTCTTGGTTTCCATTGATTAAACCCTCTTGAATGTTTTGGTGTTCCACCAACGTTCTAAAGTCATCGAAGGCGTTCACTTCACGTGATCGTTTTCATTCCTTTAGGCTTCTTTAATCGAGAGATTTGATTAAGGAGGAGATCTGTAGATTTGTGTCTACTTAATACATTCCACAAGATCCAAAAAGGTTAATACAATCAAAAACCACAAAAAAATTGAAAAATATAAAACACCAAAAAGAATCTTCTTTGCTCGTCCCCTCGTTGTACGTGACGTTTATGCTAACTCGTAATCAAGCAAGACGTGCACGTAAACGAAAGAACAAAACTCCCACTCCAAACCATTCTAGTGAGGAGTCTCCTATTGACGAACCCATTGTAAGAGAAGCACCAACCATGGCGAATCGAACTATGATGGAGTTACTTCAAGCACCCACCAAGGGTTATGGAGAGGCTATTGTGATTCCCGCTATCCTTGCGGAGAATTTTGAGGTGAAAACGGGTTTGTTGTCGATGATCCAAAACAACAAATTCCGTGGTGATGAGAAGGACAATCCCCACAACCACATCCGCCAATTCAATCGTCTTACCGCTACTTGCAAGTTTAAGGATGTCTCGAATGACTCGATTAAGATGATGCTTTTTCCGTATTCCTTAGCGGGGCCCGCTAAAATTTGGTTAGAGAAAGAGCCACCCAATTCTATATTGACGTGGAAGGATCTCGTGTCTAAATTCGTGAACCAATTTTTTCCGCCCTCTAAGACTACGCATTTGAAAAATGAGATTTCAAAGTTTTCACAAGAATCAAATGAAAGTTTTTCAACGGCTTGGAATAGGTTTAAGGAGATGTTACATGAATGTCCTCATCACGGTTTTTCCGACTTGCATCAAATTGACACGTTTTACAATGGACTTAATGATCATGAAAGAGATTATTTAAATGCCGCCGCGGGTGGTAATTTTTTGTGTAAAACGGTCGAGGAAGCTTTGGTGATAATTGAGAATAGGTCTAAGGTTTATAGCCCTCGTAACACACCGAGTGTTGCCAAAATGGGCTCGTCATCGTCTCGTAGCATTAATGCCTTACAAGATGAAGCTAATGAGGAGAATCGGTTTTTCAATAGGTTTTCAACTCTAATGTCCCATTGGAAAGCTCAAGAAGCTTCAAATTCCGCTTCGGTTAAAGCGGTTGCTAAGAGTTGTTTGTCGTGTGGTGGAGCTCATGATCTTTCCGAGTGAATTACCGCGGATGGTAACACTTCGAGTGCTTATATAGCCACGGGAACTTATAACCAAAACGGTCAAGGTTCCCGCCAAAATCAAGCTCCACCAAATCAAAATGCTAATAACTATCGAAACAACAACCAATGTGGTAATTATCAAGGCAATCAACGTAATTACAACAAGGGTAATTATCAAAGTGGAAATGGGCAAATTTCAAACCAAAACCAAAACCGTGATTTTCAAACTACGACTCAAGGTTTTCAAAATGATCACACCAAAAATCTTCAAGGAGAGTTTTTGAATTATGCTAAGGCAAACGATGCTAAGTTTGACAATATGCAACGTGAAATGGTTAGCTTAAGATCCGAGTTGAAAAACGAGCTTAAAAATGAACTTGCTAATGAACTTAAAATTCATGCTAATAAAATGGAAGGAAATGTTCAACGACTCCAACAAAATCAACAAAAAATGAAGCAAGGTCAACATGAGATTAAGCAAGAGTTATTAAAAGCGAATGCTAGGCAATCTAAGTTTGAAGACCGAATGGGAAAAATGTTTGAAGCTATCATGTGTAAACCTTCTTCTTCGAGTAGTCTTCCTAGTGATACCATCGTAAACCCAAAAGGAGAGATGAAAGTGATTACCACACGTAGTGGTAAGACACTTAAGGAACCGACTCCTCAACCAATTCTCCTACGGAGGAAGCAAATGAGGAAGAACCCGAGGTGGTGGTCGAAAAGGAGCATATCTCAAGCCCACGAAGTACCGCTCAAACCACACCTACGGTTGAACCAATACCAATAGTGGAACCCGAGATTCCAAGTCCTTTGCCTATGCCCCAACCCACACCACCCTTACCTTACCCTTCGAGACGAGACAAGGAAAAGGCACAAGAACGAAATAATTATCAATTTAAACTTTTTATGAAAATGTTTCGTGACTTGCATTTCAATATAAGTTTTGTCGATGCCTTAGTCATAATGCCTCGATTTGCCGCGAACTTCAAAAGTATGTTGAATAACAAAGAGAAATTGCAAAAATCGTCTAGTTGTTCATCGGTTTTTCTTAGCCGCATACCTCAAAAAGTCGGTGATCCCGACAAGTTTTTAAACCCATGTGCTATACAAGACATGGAAGAATGCTACGCCTTGGCCGATCTTGGTGCTAGTATTAATTTGATGCCTCTTGAGATTTTTAAATCGCTCAATCTTCCCAATCTCACTCCTTCAAGAATGTCAATCGAGATGGCCGATCATTCTACGATTCTAGTTGTGGAGTTGCCGAGGACGTCTTCGTGAAAGTTGGAAAGTTCTACTATCCCGTAGACTTTATTGTTGTTGACATTCCTATCGATCCTAAAGTTCCTCTAATTTTAGGTCGATCATTTTTGGATACCTCGCGAGCACTTATTGATGTGCATGCTAGGAAAATCACTCTTCGTTTCAATGAGGAAGAACTCGTCATTAATGCAACTCAAAACTCCACACTTTCTCATGTGTATTCTATCACATCTTTGTACAATGTCAATCCCATCAAAAACATTTGCAAAAAGATTTCAAAAAGAGTTTTAGAAGTTGATGATAAAAACGATTTTCCGTCCCCTCCGCCGGTGGAGGTTAAGAGTGTTAAGCCTAAGCTTCCAATTGTGAATGATTCTTCGAATGATGAATATGTTGATCCCGATGGGGGAGTTTTCTTTGTTGACAAACGTTTTGAAAACTTACCACCACCTTTACCAAAACGGTTTTCAAATGTGAGAATTTTTAGTGTGACTAATATTGCTTTAGAAACACCAAATATTTTTGACATAATTAAGTCGGGTTTTCATAAGAAGAGTTTAAAAGATGAAAAAGGGAAAGATTTTAAATTGGATTTAAAAGATTTTTCTACAACTCTAACTCCGTCATCACCACGTGTTTTGAGTACTACAAGCTCGTCTTCTCCTTTTGACGATGCTTTGTGTGGACCTAGTGCGGGGAAGCCCCTTATGTTCCATCCCCTTTTTCCACCGAGGACGAGATATTTGATCCCGGAATTGCTTATAAAGGGAAATCTCGGTCTTCCACCGATACAATAAATGAAAAATCTTTCTATTTGATTGGTGCGAGTCTACCTCGAGTAGCTCAATGTTCTTATGACTTACCCATTGTCCCACCCTTCTATTTCTTCTCACCTATTTTCTTGAAACCCTTTAGGTTTGTGTTGACACACGATGAAGTGGCGTTGATTTGTTTTTCCAATGAAAATGAGAACGCCATCTTCGATCCCGGTATTTTGCACCATCAAAGGACTTAGTCCTTAATACCAGTTGTTTTTTGGGCCTTGTTTATCATGTAAGTCCCACCAAAAATTGACCATACCATGATTATCCCTAAATGATCACATTTATGGGGATTCGAGTCGAGCTTTTGACTCGGTTATCAAAAACAAGGTGCCTCGTGGGGGAGACCCATGCTTATCCATGTACATATTATTGCTTTCTAATTAGTTAATGTGAGGGGATTTGTGCCCTTCCAACCTTTGTTTCATGGTTGTTTGTGCATTGTGGTTTTTAGATCATGATCTTCACGATTGGAGCCTCTCGTGTTCGTTTTATGGGAGCACTCGATCGTTTGCTTTGGAGACTTTCTCAATATCCATGATATATCCTTTTGATGTTCTAACCTTAGGTTTTTAGCACACTTCATAAACGGCTATTAATTTATTAGTTACACCCTTTCCATGCTAGATTAGGCATTCGACTACGTCTCTAGTATGGGGGTGTTTGCACCCCTAGACTCGAAACATTGAGGACAATGTTTCACTTTAGTATGGGGGTGAATAGATACTTGCCTTGCCAAACCTTCACGCTTTCCAAAGTTTATCTTTTTGTTTAATCGTTTTGTTGCAAAATAAGGCTAAAAATGGCCAAATTTTAAAAATTTTCTCATGTTTTGTTTGAAGACACGAATGTAGATTTTCCGATAGCGAGAATAAGAGTAATTTTTGACTCGACCGTGCGTGTTGAGCACTTAGATTTGGTTCCTTAACTACACATTAGGCTAAGTCTCTTAAATGAGGACGAGAAATGATAGAGTTAATTATAAGTTACTACTAAACGTAGAGTACTCGTATTCTTTCAAAAACTCATGTGTTCTCGTTATTTGCTTATTCTCCCTTCGCATGTAAATATTTTTTGCTTAATAAATATTGACTTAGCGGTTTAGTTAGGATTGTTGGGTTTCTAGTCTTTTCTAGTAGCTTCCGTGTAATTAAATTGGGAAGACATTAAGGTATCGCCAGCGTCACGGTTTTGAAGTATTGGCACCCGAATAATCAAAAGCTTCACCCAATAATAAGATTTCAAGTGCTCACCTAAATCTAGCAAACAATTTGAAGCCCCACAAGGCCGAAAAATCTATGCAAAATTGAAAGTGAATCAAGCCTTAATCTTCGAAGCTTTAAAGATCCAAAATTCGCCTTAGCGTGAGGATATACGTCTTTGGCTAATAAAACCACCGATGAGGCGGATAATAAAAGGCAAGGCAAGACCAAAGTCATAATAAAAGCTTCATGGCGAAGTTGAATAAAAGATGGAGGTAAACCAGAGATAATAAGGCCCTTCCGTTAGGGGGCATATAAAAGTCTTGGTAATAAGTCTCATGCTCAAGACCATTATAAAACCATGTTTATCGATTCTTCTTGTTGACTTAATTTTTTGACATCGTTGTCTATTAGGAGGGGTTATTGATTTGATGGTCTTGGTTACACCGTTAGGACTCTATTTTTAGACCTAAATCTCTATTATTGCATAAGTCAAACAATGTATCCTCGTGAAACATTCAAGACAAAATAAAATATAAGAGATACAACCTAGGAATAATGGGAGGATAAGTACGTGATTAGGGCATATGAGTAGTGTTAGCATTACTAACTTATAATGACAATGATCTCGTTACACGCTTGGCATGGAATTGGGGTGAAAATCGAGGACGATGAAATTATTTCTAACGAAGCATTCACGTGTTCTTATTCTATGAACCTAAACGTCCCATTTTGCGATGAAAATCATACATTATGTCTAAAACGCAAGTAGTAGTAATAGTAGTAGTGTAGCTAGTTTATCCTTCCATAAAGTGAATAAAAATGAATTTTGGAGGTGCTACGATACTTTATTCTAGCATTGCGTGAGGGCACGGCAATGGTTTAGTATGGGGGAGTGATGAGACTGCTTTTATACATAGTCTCATCGTCCAAATCGGGCTTAAAATGCATTAAATATCATTAAAACTGCCAAATATATGCTCGTGCTTGTTGCTTGTGTATTTTAGGTACGGATATTGAGGAAATGACAAAAAGATCACAAGAATCATTCAAAAACGAACACGGGAAACGAAGCCGCACAATGAACCGGACCCGAATCATGATTTTCCAAATTGGTCCTTGAAGAATTGAAGAAATACAAGTTTGGTCCCTCGTCTTTGAAGACTTGTCACAAATGACCCTCCAATAGTAATTTGTACAAGAAAAATCCTTAAAGTTTGAAGAAATATCAAGAATAGCCCTTGGAATTGAAGAAATTGCATTTAAAGTCCTTGTTATAACTTTTTTGCAAAGATGTGCCAAAATTGACAAGTGCTGAAACTTATTTACAAAGGAAAATAGAGAGTTGGTTGTTTAAAACAAAGTGAACAAAGGAAAGGACATTGGGGACTACTCTTGTCAAACACTCAAACCCACCATAACCAATCATCCCTCCACATCATCATCACCAGCCAATAGCAACTTCACACCTCACCCCCCACCTCACACGTCAGACTCCACTCACCCACTTTATTTATTAATTCTGATTAACCTAATTTTTGGAGGTAAACACTTATTCAAATGAATAATCAGATTAAACCCACTATTTACCCACCCCTAATCCAACGAACCCTAATCCTTAATCACCTTCATAACAAAGGGTTTCTCACCTAATTTCTCCAGATCACTGATTAACCCCACAAGAGACAAAACCCCACACCCAGATTCTTCAACCCGTGACCCAAAAGGGTCCCACGTTGGTCCCCTGCACCCCTGTTTGGACAAAAATGGCAAGTAACGAATCCTGCAGTCCATCCAACGTCCCAGAATCACTCATTTGTACCTAAGGAGCCCATTGAACGCCCAAGATCAAAAGAGGACAGCTGGTTTTCATCAACAACATCACATGGGTTTGAAATTCAAATTTGAAGACTTTGACCAAGGACATTTTAGGGATTTCAGGAATTAGGGTTTAAGCATTCTAGTTTCTTCTATTCACTTGTATAAATGAGACGTATGTGTCTCATTTTTCTTTGTTCCAGAAATTTAGCAAAAATCTTGTAATTCCTTTTTAATCAATATAAAGTTGGTGTTTGTTAAATGTAATTCCTTTTATGATTTATTAAAAGTTGGTAAATGTTTTGAGCTAAGAATTCTGAGTTCCAAATTAAATTTGTTGAAGTGATTTTGAGTTTTCAAAAATATATTTTCAAGTTTCTGAAAAAAGTGATTTTTCTTGGTAAAATCTGGTTCAAAAGTTGGTTTTCCAGGTTTGTAAGAGGTTTGTGTAAGTGTTTTTAAAGGAAAGAGTTTAAGAAAATTATTTGAAAAAGATTTAAAAGAAGAGATAAAAACAGATTCTTGGTATTGTTTGTTCATTGTTCTTAGCAGATTTTCACTTGAAGCTTTTGATTGTTATCCAAGGATCAGCTCAGGCCCCAGCCTGAAGGAGATGGCTATGCAGCTATTGTGGGACCTGGATGTGGGTCCCACAAGGTAAATTCCTTGTTTTCAGTTTCATATTTGGTGATTTATGTGATATTGGTGAATTTGATTGAAAGTTGTTTAAAGTGTGATTTTGTAGTTTGATTATGCTCAATCTAGGATTGTATGCATGATAGAAGTGTTTTTAATCAGTTTGATTAGGTTTGGTATGCAAGTGATGTGTTAAAATTGGTTTTCAGAAATTAAGGGGTGTTTGGATTAGGGTTTAAACTTTGTTAAATAGCACAAATCTTGTTTAAAATCATGTTTAAAACATTCATTAGGTTGATTATAGGTTGTATGTTAGCTGGTTTTCAGTTTGGGTAGAGTTTAAGTGAGTTTACATGTTCAAGTTAGGGTAAAAGTAGCATAAAAACAGTCAGTCCATTTGCATGCTTGTTTTTTTGAAGATTTGGCTACCAAGATCTGAAACTGTTAGATACTAGTGTAAAGCAGGGTTTGTGATTGCTCATATGTGATTTGGTACAGTTGTATGCAAGTTCTTGGGGTTTAAAATTCGTTTTTGTGCCATTTGCTTCAGTTACCCTTCATCAGTAAACAGTTAGGCTTCATCAGTAACTTTTTGTCTTATTTGTGTGATTTTTGCTCAGTGATTGTGTGATTTTCTTGATTATTAGACTTCCCACAACCCAACTGGTTGTGGGAGTGCCCATTTGTCCAAAGAAAACCAAGCATAATAGCTTTCCTAAACTAATAGGTCATCTGACCATTTTTTAACACTAGCAGTGGGAACAAATTTCCCACTGGTAGCACAATAGTTACCCCTGCTATACAAAAGGACAAAATCAAGCAAGTGTCACTATCAGATTTCAAGATATTTTGTCTTTAGTGGGTTAAAATTGGAATTAGGACCTGATTTTTGTTTCAATAATTTTCTAATTATATTTCTGATTTTTCTGCTTAATTAGAATTTTTATTACTGTTCATTTGCTATTTTTTTACATTTAATAGCTATTTTAAATACTTTTAATATTTCTGTTTTTGGCATTTAGTGCCAAAAATCATTATTTTTCAGTTTTAAGATTTTTCTTGGGTTTAGAAAAATAATTTAAGATTTTTAGTTTAAAAAAGTTTTACTGTTCACTTTTTATTTATTTTTTAAAATTAATTTAGTTTAATTAGGGTTTAAATTCAAACTGTTTTTGTCTTCTAGTGAAAAATTTAATATTTTTCAAACTTTTTCATTTTTCTACTGTTCATTAGAGTAATTTAGGATTTTTAAAAGTGTCAAATTATTTTTGGCATTATTTTATTATTTTTTATAATTATTTTGGTTTAAAAATAGTTTTTAGTGATTTAAAAATAGAAAACTAGTTTTAAAATTTAGGAAAAATACTTTTTAGTCTTTAGATAATATATGTAAGTTATTAGTTCAATAAAATAATATTTTGGACATTTTGATTAATTATATTTAATTTTAGGGCTTTAATTAGCATTTAAAATTGAATATTTAAATAATAAAAGGTTTTAAAATATTTTTTATTGGATTTTTATTTTTATTTATATTATTTTAGACTTAGTTTTAGCTTTTAATTAATTTTTAGGTTCAAAATATTTTTAATTTGTAGTTTTTTACGGTTTTACGTGAACGCCTTTTTAGTCTTAGCTCGATCCGTCTTCGTAACCGTCTTTCTCTTCTAATCTCATTTCTATTTTCTTTTTCTCAATATAATCACAAATCAAAATCAATTCATTACACAACGCACTTGCCTCCTCGAGAACGAACTCACTTCACTTTAGGGTCATTTACACACGGTTTTCCTAAATCGTCGTGCTTACCCTATATTTTAGGTGCTTGTTTAGCCTAAAGCAAGTTACCTAATTTTACAACTATCATTTTGGCTCCTCGAGTAGCGTGCGCCTCAGCACTAACAGTCCAGCACAGAAGGTCCTGACGCGACTGCAGAGTAGTGCGTCCAAGCTGTCCAGCAGAGTATGAATCACTGCTACATCATGTGCCTGGCGTGCGGCCAGTCCAGTAATCTGTGCCTGGATAGGATCCACGCGCCCCGCACCTGAAGTCTCGCCGATCTCAAAAGTAGAGTCGACAGGGGCCTCGTACCTCATCTTGCGAGGTGACAGAGACTCGGGTGCTTAGCCTAAGAGTGAGGAAGCTGGTGGTAAAGGTGGTAAGGCAGTAGTCGGCTGAACCTCTTCCCCAGCAGGGGATATAGGTGAAACAGGTGGAGTAGAGATGAGTGCAGCAACGAGAGCGGTGTCACCAGAAGTGTGACTGTCGTCTGACTCACTAGCAGATATCCATCCATGCAAGACGGATGTCGGTGATATAACAGCAGGAGTATCAGCGGGTGATGTCATAGTAAATCTAAAAATAATATCGTTTTAATTGACGTAAGTATAATCTTACTCAAGTTAAAAGTTTTTAGGAATAATGATAAAATTATATAATAGTGTCGTTTAACATGGCGATGTTAAAGGTTACCTTAATACTTATGAGATTAATCAACCGGATGTTAATAATCAATGCACAGATAGCCACATAAAAATGTATGCTCTACACTCTATATGCTTAACTAATCTAGTCCCGAAAATCCCAAAAGATTTTTTAAAACAATTATAGTCCAGTTTATATAAAAAATTATTTTTATATTTATTTTAATTTTTCGTTCTAGTTCTCTATAACTATCGCTCTGATACCATTCTGTGACACCCCCAAATTGAGTCAAATGTAGCGAAAATAATATTTGGGTGTCACGTAGGTGGATCAACAGCAGATAGTATGTAGAACATCAGACAAAAGATTATCATTACATTTATTACATGAATAAAAGTGCAAATGTTATTAAAATTGTCTTAAACATTATTCAGCGTTTGAAATCATTCCCCAGTTTATAAAACCCCAGATGAGCTCTATAAATGCAGCCTATCATGATGCTTGATTCCATGCACGTCAATACCTGCTTCAGTTTCCTAAGAAAACATGCTTAGAGAGTCAACATAAAGTTGGTGAATTCACAGGTTTAGTAAAATAAGTTTGGACAATAAACATTCACTGAAGTAGTAATGCACAAAGCATCAACACTTAAAAGTAATTACATTCCCATATTGCCCGAAACTGAGACTTGACAGTTAAGTCCTCAACAAATGAGGACCCTTCGCATTAAAAATGCACCCAATAATAATAAGTTCTGACATGGGAAACATCTGTTGTCCTGGCCTAGGCATAGTGAGCGCTACTCACCCAGATGGGGATGGTCAATCCCAAATAGATCTATTTATAACATTCAGGCAATTCAATAATTCTAACAGTTTCAGATGCACGGGTCATGCGGGTTCATCTACAATAGGCAAATGTAATCAAGGTTTCGTAGTTCAGTTTATGTCCATCAAATAAAATATGTTGCATGTTTTCTTCCCCATAAAGAGTTTAAAAGTTTGTCAATATACAAAGTGGGGCCATCAAATAACATATTTAATTTATATAATGTACATAAATAACGTTTGTAAAAATGTATAACATTTTATTTAATTCCACGTTCTCGTAGTGATATAATTATTAAATTATAAGTTTGGAAAAATAACGAGTGTTATGTTTATTTAAGTTTTACTTTTTTAATATCGGGTATAAATATATAGTAAATTAGGGTTTGTTATAGTTTGTATAAATTACATTTTAGTCCCTCGATTTATATAATTATCCGTGGTTATTTACCATAATACCCTAGGGTTTGTAAATGTTTCAAGTAATTACAACATTAGTCCCTCCCTAGTTACACATGTAACTAGGGTTTGTTAAAGTTTCCCCTATTGTCAATTTTTGGCCCATAAATTTTTCGGCTTATATTTAGGTTAGCATAAGTTTCATAAACGCCCCCTAGGGCTTCAGTTAAGTTTTGGCAAAAGCGAAAACAGCCCGTAGGGTTTGTTTAGGGTTTGAATAACTTTCCTAGTTTGGCAAAAAGGGCCCCTAGGGTTCCTATTACTTTCGGTATGTGGCAAAAGGGGACCCTAGGTTTCTAACTAAGTTACACAATCAACCCTAACTTATTAATAATTACTACTGAGTCCTCCAACTATGTTTAAGTCTCGAATGCTATTCAAATACCACCCTAGACACTCGGCTATTTACAGAATAGGTCCTTTTGTTTTATCTTTTGTTAAAAATGAGTTCCTAAATGTAGGGTTAATATACAAAGATGTTACTAAACGTTCCATAAAATTTGTCCTAAGGTAATAAACGTTCATTTTGTGTTTCTAAGTTACTCATTTCTCCGGGTTGGATAAATGGGTTACTTAACATTACAAAATGTGACAACAAGGTTACTTAATGGAGGGGTAACCAATACTCCAGGTCACTTTTGGAAAAAAAATGAGATTTTTAATATATTTTTAGTAAAACATTTTTAAACAAACATTTTCAAAATAATCTTTGACAAATCTTTTGAAAAAGTATTTTTCGAAAAACATTTTTAAAAAGGTTTTAAATTGTTTTAATATTAAAAAATATTTGAAATTACTTTTAAAGATTTAAGTATTTAAGTAAACAAGTTGGTTTAAAGATTTTAAAAAAACGTTTATTTTTTTTAATATTTCAAGAGATTATTTTCAAAAATATTTAAAATAATTTCGAAAAAAATATTTTTGAAAAGTATTTTCATAAAAATATTTTCGAAAAACATTTTCAGAAAGACTAAAAACATTTTCGAAAAAATTATAATCCTATAAAAAAATATTTTAAAAATATTTTCGTTAAACATTTTCGAAAAAATTTATATTCTTATAAAAAAAAGGAAAAATAAATGTTATTTAAAAAATTATATCGTTTAACCTTACGAATGGTGAAATTCAAGTATTTTTTTATAATTTTTTGAATCCTTTTTTATAAGAATTTATTTTTTTAATATAAAAAACACTTTTTTGAAATGGGATTTTTTTAAGATTTTAAAATAAATTATTATGAGAATTTAATTTTTTTAATTATAAAAGATTTTTTTTGAAAAAAAATCGAGAAGTTTTTTGGAAAGAAATCTTTTCGAGAAATTTTGTAAATCTTTTATGTCGTCAAGTATTTTTTAAGTTAATTTTTTTTAATATAAAACACACTTTTTTGAAAAGGTATTTTTTTAAGTTTTTAAAATATAATATTATAAGAATTTAACTTTTTAATTATAAAATATTTTTTTTGAAAAAAGAATGGAGAGGTTTTTTGGAAAGAAATATTTTCGAGAATTTTTTTAAATCTTTTATGTCGTCAAGTATTTTTTAAAGTTAATTTTGATAAAAAAAAATTGGGTAACCTGCTAATTTACCACTTTTAACAGGTTACTCAAACATTAGTAACGTAAACAACCGGTCACCCATACATGAGTACCCTAGAAGCACAAAATCAACGTTTGTTACCTTAGGACAAATTTTATAGAACGTTTAGTAACATCTTTGTATATTAACCCCTAAATGTATCCATTTAAGTCCCTTAACTCATAATAATTACAAAATCAATCTGAAAACTTTATGTTTATCATTTTTAATCCAAAACTTTATAGATTTACCATTTTAATCCAAAACTTCATAAAATCATAGTTTTAACCCCAAAAGTTTTATAATAAAATTATTTAATAAAAATAAAGTTTATTTTAGGTATGCTTATTCTAGTGGGCTTAATAGCTTAATTTCTATAAGGCAACTAGTGAGCTTAATAATCTAAGGCAACTAGTTATATTTTTAGTTACTAACTTTAGATCTAATGATTCTAGGCTTGTCTAAACATTACAAAGTTAACCAACTCACTAAACCATGAGGATACCCCACATCTAGTTTTTATGCATGCTTAGGTTTTCATGGTTTTTCTAGTTAAGCATGTTCATGAGATTATTTTCATTATGTTTAACAAGATTTTACATCACACCAAGTGATAAACCCATTTTAGTCGTGACCCTATATAGTCTAGGGTTTCTTAGTTTTGTTCTTAGGTTTAAGCTTTACTAGTGATAAGTATATATAAGTTCATGTGTATGAAAAAGAATATATAGAAAAGATAGGTTTCATGTTACTTACTTGTTTAGATAGATATAGGAATGAATAAGTGAATGTGTAGTGTCTTGAGCTTGGTTTCAACAATGGTGAATACTTGGGAACAATCTCTAGCTGTGGCCTTTACTAGGGTTCTTAGGGCTTCCTTGTTGTCTTGAAGATCAAGGTTGTTGTAGGAGTGATAATGATTAGTATTCAAGATGCATGAGACATAGGTTTAGGTTTAATAAATGGAGTAGTGAATGAACTTGAAGGATTTTGTTTATGGAGTAAATATTCTAGCCATGAGTTTGAGAGGGTGTTGTGAGAAGGATTTCAAGTGTTCTATGTTGTGTGTGTTGAGTGATATCCGAATATAGGAAGGAAAGAGAGGGATCTATGTATATCTTGGTACTAGTACTTAGTATCTTGGAAAAGATATATTATGTATTTGGCTAGATATGGTGGAAGATATGATACAAGGTTTCAACACATGCTCAAATTAGCAACATACTCCCCCTCCCAGTTTGGTTCTAGCCGTGGGTTACAAAGTCAAGGGGGGACAAGGATTGACAAGGCATAGTATTTGTGTATGGTGATGTGTAAGAAAGTATGGTGAAGTATGGAGAAAGTAATGTGTGTAAGAAAAGTGTAAGGTATAGTATGGTATAGTGTATGGTTACTTGTAGCCTAAATGATTATGGTTAGTGCATGCATGCTTATACACGGTATACACATACATTTTTGGGGAATTGTGTTAATTTGTGTCAAGTATTGGGAGATAATAATAGTCCATGTGTTATAGTGTATGCATTTGTTAAGTTTCTAGGTATTTTGGTTAAACTTTTAGATAACTTTGTGAAAGTATATAATGAGTATATCATTATAATTATTTTACTTGAGTAAAGTAAATAAGTGACAATGTGAAATAATATACATTGTTTTAAAGTGGTAGGTGTTTATTCATAGTATGAAATATATGTAAGTATATACATATAAATATAAATCCAAGTACTTAATAAATTAAGTAAATAATGATACAATGTATCAAAAGTGTGTACTGAGGTGATGAGTCCTTGTTCAATCAGGTGGCCAGTCAATTGCCAAAGTAGTCAATAAGGACTAAAGGTGTGGCTAGTCAATTGCCAACGTAGTCAATAAAGACTAAAGATTCATATTAATGTACAAATAAATATGAAATGATAGTATGAAAAAAGTATATGATTATTAATAAGTCATATAAAAGTGGAATTTTATAAATTCCAAAATAGTAAGTACAACAGTTGACAAAGTCAATGAGATAAAATCGGAGGTTTTACACGTGTAATACACATGGGGTACGGTACATGGAGTACACATGAAATACACATGAAATGATCGGTATGGGGTCGATCATCTGACATGATTTTAACGGAAAAATAATTGGTTTAACGGTTAGAAAACCATCATGATAACCTGACAATGCCGGCATAGACATCATTCTGGTTGCGTAGAGAAACGCTAAAAGTGTGGTTAAACGAAATTTAACGATGATTTGTCTTAAAGCATGATTAATGAAAACCAACCATGACTATCGTGAAAGAAGGATTACATGAAATCCATCAGTGTCTTGCATGAAAGCATAATCAACATGATGAAAGCATAATCCACATAAGAAACGTAAGACATAACCAGCATGAAGACGAATTCAACATGAAGAAACATGGAACAAACATAACATGAAGGAGTATAAAACATAATCAGCATGAAAACGAAGTTAACCATGATAGTATGAAAACATACTTGACATAAAGAGACATAGTAACTAATGAAGGGACATGAAAAAAATATTTATGATTGTAATGAAATGAATCAGAAAATCGTTGGTGTGGACGACCCATTTGTCGGTTCACAAAATAAAATTTGACATGATTTATTTAATTAGGACATAATACATAATCATGAAAAAAATTATGCATATAAACATGAAAATTTTATGCATGAAAACAGTGTATGGATGCATGATAATGAAAATAACATAGATTTGGGTGAACGCCTATGGGTCGGTCCACCTAAATAAAATGATTCGATTAAAAGCACATGCGACTAAATATGACCAGTCCTGTACCAACCATTACTTAGTCAAAATACCTGCAACAATAATACATGAAATAAATGAGTGAAAATCAGCTGTCAAAACTTAACAAAAAAAATTTATGTGACCAATTATGAACTACTGGGGTTCAGTCCATGTTAGTCTCAGTTCTCAAGGAACATCATGCATGAAAAATGACACATAACTAAGTATAGATGACGATTGTTCATCCATATTAGTAAAACAATGCCGATGAAAACATCATGTTTAAAAAAAAGGTGCTGAAAACATCAATACGTGGAATAACAAGCGTTGACTTAGGAAGCTTCTGGCGACTACCCACTAGTCACAGGTCGAGTTTAGAGCCTACAGGTCGAATCCTTGGCTTTGATACCATAATTGTAACACCCCACTTTGATAAGTGGACCGTTACGCGTATTTATGGCGTGTCATCAAAGCATGCAATGTATATGTACTAAAACATACATGATCATAGGGAAAACCGAAATCAAACATCGGTTCTCAAACACAAGCCCAAAACATAAATGAAGTAAATAAACTAGGAGGACAAGACAAGTGTCCAAACAAGCATGATTATGAAGGCAAAAAGGAGAAGAAGTCTAAGGCAACTTCCATCCTATGCACGTCCTCCATAAGCTCAAGTTTGTCCTTGGGTACCTTCCGTTTTGGGACATGGAAAGGAAAGTAACGGCTGAGCAATACGCTCAGTGAATGGATATACGACACAGTATGAATGGCTGAAACATAAATAAGACTAATAGCAGCGGAAATGTATAAGTCATGGAAAACCTGGAACATGTTTATAAAACTGTTTTTATAGTTTGAAAAGACTTATGCTTTTATGTGAAAATCTGTATTAATTAGCCAATAGCCTATATAGGTCATGAGGTTCCACCGTGCATGAATACTTGGAAGGGAGACCTCGTCATGCAATTAGAGGGGTTGCCTCTAATTAATTAGTCTGGGTAGGAGGGATCAACTCCTAGTGAAGGATGCAAGGCACACATCGCATTCACTCTAGTATTATTGGTAAACATGTAACTAGGATGCACCCATACGCCCCACATGATAAATATAATATCATGTCTTAGCTCGTTTTATATGTTCTTGTCTTGTTTTACTGATTTTAATGTTATTCTTTGTTTATCATGTATTCTATGTATTCTGGTTAAGTATTACTTGTATTATGGTATTATTATACTTGTTGTGTAATAATAAGTAACTTTCTAAAAATAGCAAGTTTCCTAAAATATAAAGTTTCTAAAAAATAGATCAGTTTCTAAAAATAGAAAGTTTCCAAAATAGTAAGTTTCCTGAAATAGAAAGTTTCTATATTTAGAAATAAGTTGGATTAATAAGCTAATAATATAAGCATAATTTTACTGGTTAAATATCATAAGTCATGTAATTATTTGTATAGTTTATTAATAATATCATGTTAATTAAATAAATTATAGGTTATACGTTTTAATTAAATATAAGCATGATTTAATTAAATTAAGGTGTATAAAATACTTAGGTTAAACATGTATTAATATTATATTAATTATAACATAAGTCATGTTTATTAATTAATTATATTCCATGTTTTAAATAATTAATTAATACTATAGTCTAAATTAAATAAATAAAATACTTAGGTTAAAACATGTATTATTTCATAAATAATGATGACCTAAGTCCATGTTTAATTAAATTAATTATTAGGCATGTTTTAATTAATTTAATTTCTTGTAAAACTAATATACTTGAAAAAAATGTAAACTTGTGAAATAATTTAACTTGTAGAAAAACGTGTCTTGTAAAAACGTTCCGGTGACAAACCCCGTGTTTTACTTATAAGCCAAAACATAACCGGACCGGATCCCTTGAACCGGACCGAACCAAACACCCCTAGCAGTGGCTACCCAGCTCAGCCGGTTGCCACTGCTCTTGTATAGTTACCACCGGCTGCAGCCGGTGGTTTCCCCTACTCTCGGCTAGCCACTGACCGCAACAAAGTTCCCACCGGCAGTTAGCCGGTGGTTCCCCCTGTTTGACTAAAACAACTACCGACAGTTAGCCGGTGGTGTTGTTGCTGCTGCCGAGACCCAACACAAACCAAACGGTACCCCGACTCAAGTCGGGGTCCCTTGTTTCTTGCTGCCAAGACCACCACAGCCTACACCGAGACCATGGGGTCTCAGTTGGTGGTGATTCGAAGACCACCGAGAGCCTAGAGCTCTCGGTTCTTGCGTCGGCCACCCAAACCCAACCTAAATCATTCTTTTATGTCCTAATATTAATTATCATGTTTAATTACTTGTTTTTATTAAACCCCATGTTCATGTGTTCTTGATCTAATAAAAAGAATAAAAGAAAAAGGATTTAAGGATTTACCAAATGCGTTAAACAACTGAGAATCAATAACACGAACACTAACACTTGCTTTTTAATCATCAAGATCAAATGATCACCTCCTTGTTGTCTTAGGCCGGCGACAATAGAGAGACAAAAAGGGAGGCTAGGGTTTATTTTTATCAAACTTCTGTAAAATGAAAAGGGTGTAACCCTTTTTGTTTATTTTAGTAAAAAGCAAAAGTGGGCTTGGGCTCTCCCTTGTCTTGGTGTCCGCGGCTATGTGGGGACCACAAGGGAAACCCAGACATTCTCATGTTTAATAAGTTACGTGTTCATCGTTAGTGTTTCCGTGTTATGTCGTAATTATTTATACGTGTAATAACTAATAGTTGTACATCAACGATATTTATCATATTATAACAAATACGTACATAATTACATGTTCGTGATTTAACGTTCATGATTTCATATTCGTGATTATAATTATTATTATCAATAATTATCGTGTAGTATCACGTATTTAATACTTATCGTGTAATAACACGTACGTAATTTCTGTAATTAATATTTGCGACACATGTTCGTGCTATAAAAGGAACGTTTTAATTTGTACATACGTTTACTAAGTGTACTGTTCATGGTAAAAGCATGCGAGTTTTACACTTGTCAACCATTGGATGGTAATGACCAAATCCGTCAAACTTTGAACCATGACTAAGGATTGATTACCCTATGCTTAAAATGACCATATTCGTATTTTTCCCTATATAATTTTGATTTTGAAAAATGTTGTTTGATTAATATTGAAAAGAAAAATGTGGGGTTAGACCCACTCTACTCACTTTTTTTTAATGACGAGTTAGTAGTTAGTGATTTGAGCCCACAATGACATCCAATTGGGCAGTATGCAAGCATCAAACCTTCTACCTTAGGGGATAAACCCTACTCATATTTCTATTAATTTCGGGCCTCTGGAGGTTCTTAGTGAAATTCGAACTTGAGATCTCTCCAAGATTACCTCCGTAAGTTTACCTTTGATAACCAACGGATCTAACTCAGTTGGTTAAACCCACTCTAACTCACTATTTCTAATCTTCACAAAAAGGTAGGTTTAACCACGTTATATGAATCCCGTTACAAGCATTACACTATCTCATCTTTATATAAAAAGTTACAAAATAAAAAAGATTATTTTAATTTTATTTTAAAAATGCTTGTTTTATATATATATATAATATTTTCTCTCACTTAATAAAATTCAAATTCTCATCTTAAACCGAAATCTAAATTATAATCTTAAACACATCTACACACCAAATAAACCCTAAGTGAGTCGAGAAACTTCTCTTTTATTTCACTTCATTTATTTTTCTTTTGTTCACTTCATCTTGCTTTACTTTTTTTATTAGTATCTCTGATCTCTTTATTATACTAAAGGCATTTACTAGTAATTTTTTTAAAATTTACAAGATCAATGCTATTTACTAAACCTTTTAGTAATATAAACATATTTTTATTATACATAGCCCCACCACTGTTTTTGACCGTTAGTTTTATAAAAAATAAAATAAATTTTGAACCCAAAATTTACTAATAAATACCCCTATCATCTTCTTCAATTTTCACAAAAAAAAAATCAAACATCTCATCTTCATATCCATCTCCATCTCCTCCAAATCATGTCTCAAGAAAACACACTCTGATCCACCAACAAACGTCGAGGTATGCCAAATACTCAAAACTCACCACCCACACCGCGAGGAACTTTCGACCTAGAAAACCCGTCACCCGGTATCGCCATACGACCACCATCATTCTATCACCCACAACCTTACCAAAACACACCTTACTGTTGCCAGACCCAAGTCAATACCCTAGCCAATACCCGAGCCAATACCCAAGTCAATTCCATAGTCAATACCCAAGCCAATACCATAACCAAAACCCAAGCCAATACTAAAGCCATAGGAGTGGTTCCTCATCACAACCCGCCTATGAAACTCAAGATTGCTACATTCCGCAGTATTCAGACTCGTATGAAAGTCAAGGGTTTGCTTCGTATCAACAAACCGGGTCTCCCGAGGTGGAAACCGTTCCCGAAACTCAAGAAACGGTCCAAATACCTAAACCAAAGAAGGAACTATCTAGGGAACGTCAAAAGAAGAAGACGGTGGTGCGTAGCCACAAAACGACAACAACATTGGACAACAACGGAGGAATTTTTTTTGGCAAAAGGTTGGGTTTCCGTACCTAATGACAATGTTCATGGAAACGAAATGAGTAAGCAGGGGTTTTGGACAAAAATCCTTGAGTACTTTGAGAGCAAAATGGAAGAACCCGGGGTTCGTACATTTGATTCTTTGAACGGGAAATGGAAGACAATTCAACCTTGTATAGCTCGTTTTTGTGGTGTTTATGCTCAACTGATGCAGATGGGGCCTAGAAGTGATGCATCGGATGCTGATATTATTAATGAGGCGTTGATGCATTATGAGGCTCAAGTTGGAATACAGTTCAAATTTAGTCATTGCTGGGAGGTTGTGAAAGACTGCCAGAACTGGAAGGAGCGAGAATTGCCTAAAGAATTAGCTAGGACTTCCAAAATAAGCAAGAGATACAAGTCATTTGGGTCTAGTTTGTTTAATACAAATTCTATGGATGCAAGTAACAGTGTAGATGTTGATGCCACTGATGATGAAGAAATGCAACCGATCCCACGTCCAATGCGAAGGGACAGAGCTAAGGCTAAGTCTAGAGGGAGCAGAGCTTCGGGGGAGTCGAGTACAAACGACGAGGTTTTGGGTGAGTTTGAGTGAGTGCCATTACCTCATGTGGAAAATTTGGGTGAATTTTGGTGAGTTTGGTAAAAAGCTGAGGTAGCGCTGTGGTGGCGGTGAGTGAGTTTACACTCACTCCCACCAGCCTTAATCATAAAGTTACTGAATAAATAAAGGGATTACATATTAATACCCCATAATCTACCGGCTACACCCCTCAACTTGAAACCTTTATTTTTTTTATTCTTTTAATTTTATAATTTTATTTGTGTATAAAACTGCAAAATAAAATAAAATAAAATTTGACGTAATAAAACATGAAAAACGCGAAGTCAAAAACTGTCTTGTCATGTTAGTAAAATGAATAAAACTGCCAAAAAAAATTACAGAACATATATATAAAATAAAACTTGTAAAAAAATACGGAAGATAATACAAAAAAGTTAAATAAAACTAATGTGACGATGAGATTACCGGTCTAAAACATCTTTACTTAAACAAGTTTCAAAATTTTTTCTAAAAAAATCCAAAAAAAAAAACTGATGTGGTAAAAAAGCCCATACGTCTTCCCAGTAGTAGTAAGTAGTTGTCACTCACTAGACTGTCCCACACCTCACACCCCCACCCACCCTTTTTATAAATAAAACCCCTTTCCATTAGTCGTCAGTCAGTCAGTCACAACTCTCCGATCATTTTTATTCACGTTTTTTCCTCTTTACCTTCAAAAAAACATCATCACAGGATATTAACAAATTAATTAAGGTTTATTTACCTTCAACCCTACATTTTCCCTCTTTTTAACCTCTCTTTATTTTTAACCTAATTATATTCTCTAGCGTTTTAATAGACATATATACTTAGGTAACATTATGTTATTTAATTTCTTTAATTAGGGTTTCCAGGGATTAAGGTTTTGCTTTCTTTATTAAACCCTAACCTCAATGTGGTACCATTTTTAGGTTTATATTGTTTATGAGATGATTCTATTGTATTATTCTAGCTTTTTATTTATTTATTATGTTATAGGGTTTTTGATGTTTAAAAATATGCATGCACATTGTGTATTGGTCGTTGTAATGTTCTATTAGGAAGGCGATTTTACCTGCGAACGTTTATGAGATGATTTAGCGCGTATTTGGTGATTTATATGGTTTTTGTGCGATTTTATGTTGTGGTGGCGTGTGTAGAATATTTGGGTTTTTTAATGTGTATTATCTAGAAAGTAAGGCGGTGTTTGTTTCGGCTTATATGTGGGTTTGTTAGTTTTTTTCATTTCGGATTATATTTTAAGTCTCATATTTCCAGCTTATTTTAAGATTCGTGGGCTTATATAAGCTTATTACGATATGATAAACTTATATAAGCCCATAGCTCCCAAAATAAGCCAGTAAGCTGGGGGCTTATGAAATATTAGCCGAAATCAAATAAGTTAAGTCGACTTATAATCTGAAACAAACTCCTCCCCTATGTTGCGGCGGTTGTATATCTGTATTTATAATTAGTTGTTAATCTGGAAATATTTGCAAGTTAAACTCACTCATCTGCTTTTATGGTGAAATATCTTGTTTTTAACAGCCTGTATTCTGTTTTGTTTTGTTTGTAGTATACTTGAGATCGGTTTGCTGATATGGCTGCTGCTGGACCCCGTTATGCACCAGATGATCCGACTCTACCCAAGCCATGGAGAGGTTTAGTTGATGGTAGAACTGGGAATCTTTACTTTTGGAATCCTGTAACTAATGTTACCCAATATCAGCGGCCTTCAGTGCCCAAGGAAGTAGCTCCCGAGCCTGATGTTACTGAGAAGCAGTCCTCGGATGCCTCAATTGCGGCTGTTTCATCAGATGTTCCAGAAACTGATAATGGTGCTGTGGGTGATGATGTTCGACATGAAAGTAGTGGCAATGGTGGGTCAGAGCTTCCTTCTGAAACTAAAGCCAAGGACGAGGTTTGTGTTTCAACCCATATATTTGAAACCCGAGAAGTGTCTATAACAACATACTTAGACTTTTTGTCTTCGAGATACTTTTTGCTATTTTGCAAGTACTAACTTGTTGCTTGTTATAATATTATGTTAGACTACAAATGGCGGATCTGATTATAGCTATGAGCCCCCAAAAGAGACGGTTGCTTTGAAAAAGGAGGAAACTCCTGCTCCGGTCCATGTTCCATCAGCTGGAAGTGGTTTATCCCCTGATGCTTATCGCCGGAAGCACGAGATCACTGTATCTGTAAGTATCTGATAGCCTATATCATTCGGTTAATTGTAATATGCGGAGTGCCTAGCACTGTAGAATGCAATCTTCTTGGTGCTGTGTCAGAGTTCGCCATAACATGTCATATTATGTACTATTGATATATTGATGTTAAGGCAGAGGTGGAATGCGGGTTGATCAAAACAGTTTCTGGTCTGACTGATCCGGACAACTTTTGTGAAATTATTGTGTATAAATAGCGAGTGCGCTAAATATAGTAACAAAAATTAGTTCTGAGTTAAATAATTGTTGAAAAAGCACTTCTTTTATTTTCTAAAATATTTTTTTAGCACATAACAACATGTGATAATGGTGATGTTATTAAATCAAATTATTTTCTTGTTATTTTCAAAGGGGACGCTACTTGTACTTGACTTGAAGACAAGAGCCAAATGATCTAGTAACTAGTGAACTTGTTAATATTTGAATTATCAAACTGTGGTAGATAGTATTTAATCTATTGCATTATATTCTGTTTGTTTTTGTTTTCAAAGTTACTGATACTTGTTTCTACATTTTCAGGGAAACAATGTTCCCCCACCGTTTACATCATTTGAAGAAACTGGATTTCCTTCTGAGTTGCTTAGGGAGGTATAACTCTGTTGTCTTTATGCAGCTCCTGATGGTCAGGATCATTTTGTGTAACTTCTATACGCTGTACCACCTAATTTGTAAGGGGATTGCATACATGCTGGAGTACTCTTATACGGTGGACCAAATTTTGAGAAATGGCTTTCGGAATCATCCATGGTTGTGGTGGTACCTTTGATGGTGATGATTCAGTTTGCCACTTGGTCCGACTGAAGAAGAGGCCTCCTGCTAGCTTTACATAATCCCCAAAAGAAACCAAATCAAATAGAATATTTTGAAGATGATTTAGCATACATGATGCTCTTTTCCAGGTACGTCAGGCTGGGTTCACTGCCCCGACTCCTATACAAGCACAGTCATGGCCAATTGCCCTACAAAGTCGTGATGTTGTAGCAGTTGCAAAGACAGGTTCTGGAAAGACCCTGGGTTATCTGATTCCTGGATTTAGGATGCTTAAAATAACATGCAATAATCCTAAAATGGGTCCAACTGTTTTGGTTTTGTCACCCACAAGAGAATTGGCCACTCAGATACAAGACGAAGCTATAAAATTTGGAAAATCGTCAAAAATATCTTGCACGGTATGTTAGTGTTAAAATTGGATTATAGTCGTGAGACAAATCACTTGGGTGCGAAATATTTTTTAATTAATAACGCATGACAAGCTTTATGGAACTTCCTCAAGCATTTTATGCTATGTACTATACCCGTAGCTTAATGATATTTTTCTTCACTTGTGTATTTACTTTTGCTATAAATCATTTTTGAGATTCATTTTACATCAAATACATATTTAGTAACCAGGAGAGCCTATTTCACTGGTAGGGTTTCTCTGTAGAATTTACCACCACCTATATGTGTATATGCTGTAACTGTAAATGTTACAGATATTTCAAGAGGTTTGAATGTTTGATTTACAGAAGTGAGCCTTCTTATATTGTAGTCATTGTTTGGTTAAATTCTGGCACCAATGTATCATTGAAACAGTGTTTATATGGAGGAGCACCGAAGGGTCCCCAACTAAGAGAATTGGAGTATGGCGCAGATATTGTGGTTGCAACTCCTGGTCGTTTGAATGATATTCTTGAGATGAAAAAGGTTAACCTTAGTCAGGTTTCGTATTTAGTCTTGGATGAAGCAGATCGGATGTTAGACATGGGATTTGAACCGCAAATCAGAAAAATAATCAATGCGGTTCCTACTCGTCGTCAGACTCTTATGTACACTGCCACATGGCCAAAGGAGGTTCGCAAAATTGCAGCTGATTTTTTGGTAAATCCAGTTCAAGTCAACATTGGAAATGTTGATGAGCTTGTTGCCAACAAATCCATTACCCAGGTATGATCTGTTTAAATTTTTTACATTCATATCTTGTATGAGATTACTATATGTCTATATCTGGTGATTTGTTTTGATGTTCACTTGCAGCATGTTGAGGTTCTGACTTACCCTGAGAAAAACCGGCGATTGGAGCAGATCATTAGATCTCAAACACCTGGATCAAAGATAATCATCTTTTGTGCAACAAAAAAGATGTGTGATATGCTGGCTCGTAATTTGACCCGACCATTTGGTGCTGCTGCCATTCATGGAGACAAAAATCAGAGTGAAAGAGATCAGGTTCTGAGTCAGTTTCGCTCAGGCAAGTCTCCTGTGCTTGTAGCAACTGATGTTGCTGCTCGTGGACTGGATGTCAAAGATATCAGGTTTGTAATCTTGCTCTTAGATCAGGAATATTGTATGGTGTTTATCATTTGTCCAGTTTTAGTTATTGTACTTCTTTTACATATGTGCATCAAAGGACTGCTTTGTGTTGGATTTGAGTTGTTTTGTAAGCAAAAAGTCTTTATAATCGACTTTTAAAACTGATGCGTATAAAAATATAAAATTGTATAAATTTGTGGTCTTGTTTGTATACACAAGATAGCGGGTTACAAAATGACCTGAATGGGACACAAAATTATCTTTTAATGAGTCAGATTTACCAAAAAATAGTACAATGTCTAAATCGAGACAAAGATAACGGTCTGTTAAAATGTTTTTATATATGCAAAATACCCACTGTGGTTTAATGTTGTGTTAATGGATTACAGGGTGGTGGTGAACTTTGATTTCCCAACGGGTGTGGAGGATTATGTACACCGGATTGGAAGAACTGGGAGGGCAGGTGCTACAGGAGAGGCTTATACGTTTTTTGGAGACCAAGATGCTAAATATGCTTCAGATCTTGTGAAAATTTTGGAAGGAGCAAATCAGCATGTCCCTCAAGAAATTCGGGAAATGGCTTCACGGGGTGGTGGAATGGGTGGTGGGAGATCTAGACGGTGGAGCTCTGATGGTGGTTCTAGCTATGGTAGTGGCGGTGGTCGTAGTGGTGGAGGTTATGATTCAGGCTATGGTGGAAGGGGTAATAGCTCTGGAGGCCATGGCAGGTATCATGACAAAAACATTTCTTTTAAATTAAAATTTGAGGTTAAAAAGAATTCGGCTTTTATGCATAGATTGAATCTTGATTGCAGTGACAGAGATGGAGGCGGTGGTGGGTATCAGGCTAAGAGCTTTCATGATGGCATGGGCAATGCTGGAGTGAAGCGTGACAGGAGTAGAAGTCCACCCAAAAATAGTGGTGCGGGGTGGGGTGGGTCTCGTGATCGTAGCCGCAGCCCAGAGAGGTTCAACAATGGCCCACCTGCTCGCAGTTTTCACGAGATAATGATGGAGCAAGCAGCTAGAAATTCTCAACAGTAAGGAATATGATATGCTGATCAGCTGATGGCAGTGGTTCATTTAGCGGGACTGTTAGCTCTTTTATCTTCTTTTGTGGTGAACGAGATAGTATAATGGGGCGTGTTAATGTGTCTATTATGTGGTCTATTTAAGATGTTGCAGAAGAGTAAGATAGTGTAATGACTCACTTAGATGTGTCTAGCTATATATTTTGTTCTGGGAGGTGCTAACATAGGTGGCTTGTGGTTTTATTACCGGACGGCTTATGTGTAAAGCTTTTGTATGAACTCGTAGTTGCATATATGCAATGCTAAGATCCTCTCTTCTTCTGCAATTTTAACCACCCCTTCCATTAATTTTTTGTCTATATATGTGTTGGCACTCTGTTTTTTTTTCATCTTATGAGAAATTGTGATTTCGAGTAGCTCATTCGCCCGTTTACCAAATAGAGATACACGATTAACGTTTCCAACGATTTTGTTGTAATGGGACATGCACAAGGTAATTTAGAATCATTATCAGTTTCTTTTAGTGTTATTTTTGGAACTTCTGAATGTGTATACACAATGTTTCCAAAGGCAAATTCAATTATGCATCTTATTTTGCTTGCAGTTGCATTCAGTCCGCCTTTGGCTTTATTCGTTTTGCTTTTGAATACAGGAAGACTCCAGCTAGGGCCAGTCCAGTTCCTGAAATTTGATAAACATCCCGGATTTAATAACTGGTCTTATAAAAGATCCACGTGGTAACAATTATTTAAGCATTTGTAGTGTAGAATCCATTTTTACCAAGGGAGTTGACAGGAGAGACAGGTGTCCGGAAGAACAGAATGGATGATACTATGACCACTACTCGCTTCACGCAGTTCCCCACAGCATGTGTTACAGGTGATACCATTTCTAGTATCATATATGAAACCTGTTTGTCAGAGACATTGTTTGGTCATTAGATTCTTGTATATTACTCGTATAGCATAGCACATTGTAAAAGTAATTACGTGATACAAAGCGATCATAATAAAATGATCAACTGCAATCTAACAGGACGTGGAAGATAAAATTTTGATATTATAAATTGGTATAGGATTTTACCTGTTGATAACTATGGAAGCATATACCAGCAAGAACAGATCTCACACATAATTCTTTTACATTTACACCTTGACTTCCCTACAGTAATAATGTCACATGAATATCTGGTTTTCAATCCGGAGCTTTTGAATATTTGCTAATATAAGTAATCTAATCTATGACTAAACTCACAAGAAATTGTAGGTATTCTGGAGTAAGCTTGACACCTTCTAATAAGTATGCAAATGGGATCAAGAGAAAGAACGACATAATTGTCATAACCGAGAAAAGATTGATATTATCCAGAGCTTCCTGTCAAAGTAAGCTTTGTAATTAAGCACTCTTGATTTTACCAAAAAGTATGATGGAATGTAAGCTGATAAACTGTTACCTCTTTCCTGACCATAAACTTTTTGCTAAGTACATTACGAGATTGGTTGGTGACATTAGAAGCCATTGCGCTCCCAAAACCGATCCTGTATTTGTATTAAAAAAAACTCACACGAGTTCAAGTCTGATTTCATTTCACAATTTGACTTTAAGAAAAGTTTCGTTTCAAACCAGTTAAATGACGCCTCAGTGAAGGATGCCAGTGCCACACCACCCACAATAGGTACAAGTGATGCAACAACCCATAATGTCGGTCTCTATGCATTTTGATTAAATTCCACAAGTAAGAATAAAAATAAAATAAAAAATCTTGGAAATTCCAATACAAATCTTAACGTTTTGGCATGGATTACTGACCTCTGAAAGTAGCAGGGTGGAGAATAGAACGGTGAAAAACGGCTCCATTGCTTTGATTGTGTGAGTGAAAGAAACCGCTACTCTTCCTAGACTTATATTAGTTAACAGGTTTCCCATTGTGTGAGCCGCTGCCAATGTTAGGACAGGTACAATCTGACATACCGCCATTTGAACATAAGTTACAGAGTGATTAATTTATGATATTCGTTGGTGACATAATGAACTAGTAATATAACTGCATATGTACCTGTGATTTATGGATCTTTGGTCTTGGATGAAGTCTAAGTGTCCACATAATCAAAATCATGAGAGTACCACACCCAAATTGAAATGTTGTAACTGTCGTTGGGTATGGGAAAACTTTGAGAACCTGTTACAAAACCAAATTAGTCTGAACTATAACTATAGCCTTCCTTTGACACCCTGTTTCAAAATACATACGCATATGTCCTCATACGATTTGAACCCGCAACCTATGGATTAGTAACCATAGCGGCATAGCCAGATGGTAGGTATACTACGGGATCCTTTTTACCTTATAGTTATTTAGTTACTGTCTATGCATTTGATATCTCAATAATGTTTTTGTAAAAGCAAAAATTGTTACTCCCATGTGGTCACAACTAAATATATAGTCAAAGTTGCAGCGCGCACCCCTTCACTCAACCTGGCCCCTACCCCTGAGAATCAACAGCTACACAAGTCCGCCTTTGGTTTTGCTCACTACTGTTATAACATTTTTAGTCAATTTTGTACACATAAGGAAACAAACAGCAGGAGTTTGGGTTATGCACTTGTGCACACGTATATCCTAGATTGTTACTATTCTAGCAATGGTAATAAATATCTGAATTCTGTTTTTGTAATGGTAGTGCATAGGTTTAAAACTCTTGAGCCAAAAGTTAAAGTATATAACTAAAGAGAAGCCAAGAAACCTGCTTGTTGAAGATGTTGAAGTAGATATTCAATGAGTACCACACTGCAAACATAGCTGCAAGCTGTAAAGTCCGACTAATCTCAGCGGGTTTAATAGACTCGTCCGAACTCTCAGGAGTAGAAGCAGCTGCTTTGACAACCTCCAAATCATTGCTAGCCCGTTTCGGAGACAAAAAGGGAGAATTACTAATCAAGTATTTAGAGCCAAAAGAAGGCACTGCGCTTTTATAGTTGCTGCTACAACGACACTGCCAAAGAGGTACGCTATGCGGTATTGAATTTCGAGCGATTTGCTTAGAAGGTTTGGGATTTAGAGTGGATCTTGAAAGAGCTAATGCATAGCTCTCCATGGCTGGTTGCTTGTTTGTGGAAGAAAATGAGAGATTTGAATTTTTGATTGTGTTTTATTATGTGGGCTGGAATGAGAGATATTGATTGTGGCATAGTTTGCATGAAATATAAATACAATGTATATAATTTACACGTCATCATGGTGGGGTAATACATGTGTACTACACTGTAATTATTACTGTAAATCTGTAAATTACACTTTAGAGTTTTGTCTTTCTCTTTGAATGGTTTCTATTGGCTCAGAACGAATTTTCTCAACTCATGTGTGCTTTCTTTCGAACGTTTTACTTGACTGATTCTATATGCCACAAATATAACCATTGCTATTATTTTTGTAAATTTAAGATTTTATAAGATATCGATTTTTACTATACGGTCTATTCTTATTCGAATTTATAGTTTTCAAACAACAAACTAAAAACCACAAATTTATAAATATTATGTTTTAAAAAATTAAGTAAAAAACATATTAGTCTCTTTAAACATTACATAATAACATTTGTATTATACATTCATATATTTTTATACTTAAATATATAGTGTAAGTTTTTTTTTTCATAACCAAATAAATATATAGAACTGCAAGAACCATCTTTATAATATTAACAATGCATTGTATTTTCATTATTATGTTTAAATTAACATTTAATAATTGTTTTATTGGTTATAAATCCGAGTATGAAGAGATATGTTTTCATATTATCCGATAAAAAAATATTTATAATACATACAAAACAAATACATGTGCATGGTCCTAAGATACATGTTTTTAGTGACCTAGGGCAATGAAAATTTATGTATTTCTACCTAATGAACTAATCCGATGAATATACATGTGTATTTTAAGAGTAAAAATGTGATTATCACAATTCTGTACATTTATTTGGTTTTGAAAATAACCTCACCTAAATATATAACTATTCTTAAATTTATATAATATTATAACTTTTTTAAGAAATGAACATTATATAGGAGATATCGATTTAAATTTACGATCTCGATTTAGAAGGATAAAAACAATCTTGAAGAGAATGAAAATCTTGATTAGCTTCTTTATAAATTTAACAGAAACTGTATAATTTTCTTGTAAATGATACCATCATAACTCATAACCATCTTATAAAATACGGAGTATGTTTATTTAACTAATGTCAAACTATAAGAAAATACTAGTATAAAAAAGCTATGTATGACACTTACAACATAAAGTAGAGTGATGTGGTGTCATAATCAATATGGTGATATAGTTAAAAAATGTTTTCACGTAGGTTATAGCATCATCATATTATGACATTACTTTATTCGTTCTAAAAATACACAATTTAAGATAAATACATTTATTACAGTCTTATGTCTCTTAGAGCATCTCCAATGAAGAAAAGTTGTAAAAAGCTTTTCATTATTTCAAAAAGCTTTTAGAGCTGCTTTTTACCATTGGAGTAAAAGCTTTTTGGAAAGGTTTACAAAAGGTTTATAGAATGACTTTGCATATGTAAAGTCATTCTATAAACCTTTGGAAACCCTTCCAAAAAGCTTTGGCTCCAATGATAAAAAACACTTCTAAAAGCTTTTTGAAATAGTGAAAAGCTTTTTAAACTTTTCTCCATTGGAAATGCTCTTACTTTTTGCTAGAAAGACAATTTTACACTTATTTATTTAATTAGAATCTTTTTCAAAGTTTGTAATACTTATTTCAAGCAAGGATAATATGATAAAACTTATTATACTTTCTTATCTATTTTTAGTATGTGACAATAATTTTAGGACATCTGAAAAAGAAAAGAGGGATTATAAATTCAGAACAGAAGAAGTACATTTTATGGGATAACAGTGAGCTGTGACAAATGTAGTGTCATATTAATTTTTTTATAAATAAACTATATAAATAAAATAACATTTCATTAAATAAAAAAACATTAAAAAAAGTAAACGAATTAAAAAAACATAAAAAACTAGGCATAATGACCCCGGATTATATTTTTCTTCGCCTCGATAATACCGCGTCAATTGATTGGTGACATTTTGCTCGTGTCGATTTCTAACACCTTATATCCGACTCGAATTGTTGAGAAATCATTAGTTCTATTCGAGTCTTTGTCTCGATGATCCTGAGATTTGGTTAAAAGGGTCGTTAAGCACATAATCGATTCATTGATTATTTAGATTTTTTTTTTTAAGAATAAAGAAATTGAGAGTTTATAAAATATATTAAAAGATGCGTAAAAAATTAGTACTAGTAATAGAGATTTTTATAAAAATTTAAAAGGTTAAATTTTGATAAAGTTGGAGGCTTTTTGAAAAATATATCGGAAAATTTACATCGAGTTTGCTGATAGATATTTTCCTTTTTTGTTTTCTTTGAAAATTACCATTAAATTTGCTGACAATTCAAATTTTTTGGGTTATGATAGATATTTCTTTTTTTGTTTTCTTTGAAAATTACCATCAAATTTGCTGACAATTCAATTTTTTTGGTTTATGAATGAACTTATGATAGATATTTCCTTTTTTTGTTTTATTTAGAAATTTGCATGAATTTTCTGACAACTCTTAATTTGTGGATTATGGTTACCGTCTGACTCAAGGTTGTCAAAATCCTGATCTCAATCTTAGAATCTTACGATTTTACGATATTGTAAATTAAAAATGATTCAGATTTTACATAGAATCTTTTCATGCTCAAAATCTTATAAGATCCCGATCTTTCTCATAGGATCCTAGGATCTATTACGATCCATCTTACTTTATCTCGAACGAAAAACAAAAAATTACAAATTTATACGTTTTATTTTGTATGATCTAAAAAACAACGTGTAAATTTTCTTATACATTTCATAATCATAAATTAGGACCACATTTTATGAAATATTCGTATAATTTTGTGTTTACGATGTATATTAATTTGTAAAGTTGTAAAATATTGCCAAAGACTATTAAAAAAATTACATTATATTAGGATCTTACGATTTCGATCCTACTTTACGATTTCGATCTAGCAAAAACGAAAACAATCATACGTAAGATCCTGATCTTAAAAGCCTTGATCTGCCTAACAATTACAGTAATTTAACTCACTGTACAACTTTGACTCTCAAAAAATCAAATGAAATTCTATCGACTTCTGCCTAAACTCTGTTAAGGTTCGCTCCCTATACTTAGCAAATTCCAAATTTAGTGGTAGAAAGTTGAATACATGTAAAACACTTTTAATGCATTTATTGCAATTTAAGGGTCCACTCTTTAAACGTGAGTAATATGCAACACACTTGACTCGTGCAATGCATATGAAATGAGTTATTGACAAGTGGTTGGCCTTTTGGTCTCGATCAAATTGAGCCTTTGATACCATGGATGAGTTATTTGTGGACATTATTATTCCATTTTTAGGTTTATAAGTTTCTAAACATCCTAAACCACCTACTAACGACTATCTTCTTATCAACAAAAGACAAAGAACTTATGTTTTAAACAAAGTAATTATTAATGATTTTACAGTTATCACTATCAAGGAGAGAGTCAAGACCTAATATGATTGACTACATAAATATTTTTAACAGTAAACTGTAATTAAAAAGTGAATTAAGACGAATGATAAAAAACATATTTCGATGGATTGAATGCATTTCGAATTTATTTGAGAAAAATCGATGTTTTTTTAAACATTAACCATATAACAAAAAAATTTATAAGTGTTTTGGACTCGCAAGACACTCCTCAGTTCATAATCAGTACTATTATTTTGTGATGAGATACACCCTTTTACCATGAGGAAACATTATCTTTTTAGATTAATATTCTTCTAAGTTCAAAATATGTACGATAAAGAATCGTGTAGCAAAAGATGGTCGTAGTTATTCTATCCAAAGGAAAAGTGCACAAATATGTACAGTTTTAAAAAGCAATAAGGGGACAGAGACTTTATAGTACACGATGGAGACAAATGAAGAAGTCTTATTCAACACTTATTACATTTTACATTTAACCCTATAATAAAGAATCATCGGAACCATTGCTCTAGGAGTGATATCACCCCATCATCACTCCATCTATTCGGAAGAAATAAGTCGCTGGTTTAATCCTAACTCACTAAAATGTCGTTGCGTGAGGCTTGGTGTTTGAAGACGACTCGGCCGTCACCCAAAAGAATGTACGGCGTCAAGAATTTTCTCGTTAATTTAAACATTTTTGAAATTAATTACAAAAGAAAAAGATAGCACTTCTTCCGTTTTAAAATTATAGCTTACGTTATTATTTTTCGGATTATTTTTTTAGATGTTCTAAATTAATAATTCAATTTCAAAAATATATTATAATTTTTGATTGAGTTTAATATATCATCCTCATTTAAAAGTGTTATTACAAAAATTGAGAAGTTGTAAATTAATTGGTTAAAACTTAAAAATAAGAATTCCCATTATATAAAAAATAAAAGAAAAAAAACTGAAACAATAATATTTTTATTAAATTACGTGTCTTTTCTCAGTAAATTATAATTATGGGAAGAATGAAGTACTATACTAACACACATTGGCTTAGCTAAATGGGAAGGTAGGATTGACCATTTAAGTTCTAATCAATGTTTTGAAAACTGATTTTTAAATTGACCTTGTTGAGTTACTGGGTCCGGGTTAAGGTTAATTCGGTTCGATTCGGATCAACTCGGTTTTTTAAAAAAAATAAATTATTTTTTTATATTTTTAATAATTATAAAAAATTATATATAAATCATGAAAACTTTCGTATATTAAACATATAAACTATTTAACAATCAATATAACAGGTAAATAAAATTTCGTCGCAAAGACGTAGAATCAACATATTTAAAAAAAAACAGGAAAAAATCGAAACCCGTCGGGTCCCGAGAACCGGGTTGACCCAAGTCACCGTAAATCTGACAGGTTTAACCGGGTTTCAAAAATGTAAAACCAGGATCAATATGACCCTTTTTTTTTACCGAAATCAGGTTAATCGGTTTACCTGATTAAATCGACCCGGGTCTAAAACATTGATTCTAATATGATTTGTATAAAGATGTTAATCTCGACTATTTGACTCACACAAATTTGATAAAGGTTTATAGCAAATCTTTTTCCATCATGTAAAATATTAAATGAGTTTTGTTGATTGAATGAAGATTATTACAAGAGATGACATATGTATTTATACTAAATACATAGCTTAGGTAATAAGCAAACATAAAACCCTAAACCTAATTACCTCAAGCCCACAAATGAGCTTGGGTCTAATAATATCACACCCCACCATGGCGGAATATGGGACGCGACGTATGGATATCATCACAACATGACGTGTCTATAGATATAACTAAATGAAATAAGAAATGTCATAAAATGGTGACACAAATTTCATGACAATATCTCAACAATGCAGGAGTATAGGTAAGTAGGTAACAGTCCTACCGCTTACCCGAGACAAACAATTAACATAAAGAAATCAAACATATAGATGTCAACAAAGTATCACTTATTCAAATATCAAATAAAGACAAAGAGGAAAGGGGGTTCCTCCAAATGCAATCCTAAGACTCCAAAGCTAGCCACCCCTATTCTCATTCTTAACCACATTCTCACCTGAAAGAGACACTAAAACACGTCAACATAATGTTGGTGAGAGTCATAGGTTTAGACTCCAACCTCAAATCAGTTATAATATAAGCTGTGAATAACCACCAACAATAAAAATATATGGACAATGTGTTACAATGTGCATTAACTACTAACAATCCAAGATTAATCATACCAAACCAATTCCAAGGCTCCAAGCCTTTCCAAACACAATGGTTCCATAGGCGCCCATACACCTATGAACCAATCCCAAGGCCCCGCCTTGTCAACATCCCCTTGGTACCAAGTCAAATCACAAAACAATCATGAAATAATTAACAGTTAATCACATAAGTACACACAAGTCCATCACCAATCATAAAATATTCACAACAACAATCTACAAAACCATAACGAGTGTCTCTTCCATCCCATCTGGAAGTCAAAATCATTAAAAGATATGGGACTATGAAACTCACCTGATTCAAGCTTCTCCAAATATCCGCGCTCTAGCGAAAATCTAAACACACAAACATATACAATCAAGAGATGAACCACATACCAAAATGAGTCATCAATCTATGATGGATATCTAACATTCTCCTACAACTTAACCTAATTTATATGCTATAAGCATCCCATTACACCCCTCTATAAGCCCTTATCTTAGTTAAGTTCATAACCTGTCCCGTTAACATTTAACCCAAAACAGTCCCGATTTTAATACTTCGTATTATGAGCCAAACGCCCACCAAACATAACCCACATCCTTGCCATGAAAATCCCATAAACTTATATGTGTTAGATAAAATCTCAGCCCTTGCCCCAACATCAAAGCAAATTTGAAGTCCCCGATATACAACTTATACTTTCGCCTATCCAGATTTTACCGATTTTGAACATATGAAAAGTTTGTTATGATCAGAGGGTCTTCCACTATCCCAATTGATTAGGCCTCTTACAGATATCTTATATAACATATAAACTAACTCTCATGTTTGTTTGAAATTCCAATTGTACTCCCAAGTACAATAACCACCTTAAAACATTAAATTAAATCCGACTGATTTCAAAACTGTTTTGACCTCCGACTGTTGTAACCTGTTTTTGACCCACTTCCCGACCTCCAATTCAATTCTAGTTTCTTGCATTTGAAAACCAATTCAATTACCATTTCAGGGATATAAGATTCGAAAATTAAAAGTTTGCAGAACTCTAGATATGATCAAAACATTAGCCCTAAAATTCTGCCCAGTTTTTTTAATTACGAATTTAATTAAACAAACCTAATTAATTACCCAACGATTTATTAATTACAAGCCCTAATTATTATAATCATTACATATCATTAGTATACTGATTTTAATATAAAACCTAACCTAAATCCATCATTAAGTGATTAAGAAAGAATTAAAAACACTTTAATTAAAAAGGGTTTTAAAGATTTACCTTTGATTTATGAAAACCCCAAATTTTATGAAGAAACCTTAATTCTTTTATTTTTTAGTCGAATATAAATATCCAGGAAGCAAGTTTTATGTGTTTGATTTGTGTATGGAACTCCTTATATAGTACAAAAAGTCCTAGACCAACCATAAGCCCACTTACCATAAAAATTTTCCCTTCTTTTTTGTTTTAATCATTATAACCGTCCCTTCTCTCTTAAATTTCGTTCTCTTTAATTATTAATAATTGTATTAATATATTACCTTAATTTTCCTTAATTTATTTCAGCTCATAAAGCCTCCAAAACCTCAAAACCGTAAAACTAGTCAAATTTACGCGTATACCGTAAAAGACGTAAAATATACAGTTTTATAAAAACTCTTGAAATATGAAATAAACTAATTAACTAAGTCTTAAATGACTTAAAAGTTAAAACCATCCCAAAAAATACTCCCGTGACTAATTACCTCATCCGAGACCTCTAAATGCTAAACCTTAAATCGTAAAAATACGATTTTATATAACACATATACGTATACGTAAACCACTAAATAACACCATCATAATTCATAGTCACTGCTTTGTGAGCTCATGAACATGAAAAACATCACACATTGTTTCACTCACAAGGTACCCCGTACCCGAAAACGATGTCCCAACCACACTCAGTTCACACCAAATAACACGTAAATACATAAAGGCACATAAGTTCACGAAATATGCACAAAATAAAGCTAAGTGACGAACCTCAAAACCGTGGTTGTCACATCACCCCCTCCTAATAGAAATATCGTCCCGAGATTTACTTCTTAGGACCGTCATTACCAATAGTCGAGGATACTTGTTCCTCATAAACTCTCCCGTTCCCACATGAACTCTAGTCCACGTTTCAAATTCCATATACCCATAACTACGGTATATTAATTTTTCCAACGTCTTAGCTTCACGGTCCAAAATCTCTATCGGCTATTCGATGAAACGAAGACTCGTATCCATACTAATATCATCTAACGGTACTTGCAAGTAGGTTCTTGCTAAGCATTTCCTCAAGTTTAACTCATGAAATACATCACGCATACTACTCAAGTCTCCCAGTAATTCCAACCTATAAGCCATTGGTCCAATCATTTGGAAGATTTCGAATGGACCCACGATTCTAGGTGTTAACTTCCCTTTCATCCCAAACCACGTCACTTCTTTCCATGGTGAAACCTATAGAATAACCTTATCCCCAATCTCAAATCCCAACGGCTTACGCCTCTTGTCCACACAGCTCTCTTGTCGGCCCTTTGCCATTTTCAACCTCTACTTAAGCACTGCCACCACCTCTTGTAGTTTTCTGTTCCAACTCCGGTCCAATATGTTGACTGCTTCTAACTTCACCCCACCGTAACGGTAATCCACCTCATCTTCTATGGACTAACTCCAACAGTTTCTACTACATTTCCTATCACCAGACCTAACGGTTTTCCCTTCTATATCACTAAACTATCTTGACAACCCTTTGCTCCCTCAAGCCATTCTTCCTCCATACTACTTCTCGCTTGTCTCTCCATAATCTTAATTTCCATACCATCTTCTATCTCATCTTCAGCCAATAATTTAGGCGATCCTCTTTTATTTCCTACATTCTCATCAGTGAGGAATACGCCCCTCTCAGTAGTGACTCTCTTTGTAGAAGAATTCTTCCTAAATAAAATGCATTCCCCAACAATCTCCAAACCGCACGCCAATGCTCTAGGCGTCTTCCTCCATTATCCTTATGGTATGCTCATACCAACCATTAGTCTATCAACGGTATACTATGCTTACTTCCCATCATTTATTCCCTTGCCATAATCCTTCATAAATAATTCCATACTTCTTAGGCTAATTTTTATGCAGAAACTCCTATTCCATCACATCCGTACGCAATCCTTCCAACTTCTCAACTACTTGACTTCTCATTCCTCTTAGAATATGGGATGAATTATTCAGTCTATCGACTATCACCCAACTCTCATCGTACTTATTCCTCTACCCCATTATGTATCCCCTCTACCATCTTCGTCCTTACACCGCCCTTTATATGCTACTCCTATCTATGTAGGAACTATAGCCTATGTCCTCTTTCTCCATATGATTGTCCAAGCCACGCAATATAAATGTTGACGCGTTCTCTGCTTTAGAAAACTACTCGTGCAACTTACATTCTTCATCCAAACACTCCTAACATGTCATCCATATAGCTAAATTTTGTCTCGGTATCACTTCCTCCCTCTTATTCCATGTCTCATTAACTATGCTTGCCATTCCTAGATGGTACTTGGCCTTGCAATTTTCCTTCATCACTAACTCCACCCATCACCTTTGTCAAAAGTTCAATCAAGAGGACTGAATATGTGTTGGAGACGTTCATGATCCGTATAGATCATTCTATACGTCTCGTAAACCAAATGCCTCTAACATTCTAGGCACATTTAACAATCCAGCTCTACTAATAAGTCTTATCTGGTTCTTCTAAATCTCCAGTTCCTGCAACGTATAAGCAATCGCCTTTCTTTGTCGTCCTCGTACACATCCAAATCCTTGCTCCACGTATCATCATGCTTCGTGAATTCATCCAGTCCTTCTAATAATGCCAGGATCTACTCATTATCCAATCCACCTCTTCAGCCTCCAAAATGCTTCCTCATCCTTCTTCACTTTGCCCTTTGCTGGTTCCATGATATGCCATCATCTCTAACTACTCATCATGGTAAACTTAATACTAAAACTCACACTTGAAAATCTCACGTATAATTCCTTTTTCTAAACCACTCCAAAACCAACACATAATTCGCCTCACTATCCTTCTTAGACTTTGAGTAGATCAAGATGTCGTCGATACTCCCGATGACAACTTGTTTATATACGGTCATGCACACTCGGTTCATTGACTCCATGAAAACCGCTAGTGCTTTGGTGAAGCCAAATGCATAACCGTAAACCCAAAGCGTCCATTCAACATTCTTATCATCATCCATGCATCCTCTCTTGGCTGCAACACAAACAAATTTCTACCTCTTTTCTACTCGCGAAACTCTACACACATTCTAAAAGATCGACTCCTTCTTATCAACCCATCCAACCGCTTTCACATCACATTTAATACCAGGCAACTCAACCTTTATCTTGCATTCCTTGCAATTTCTAAAAACTCATGTCTTTAAAATCATTGCATCAACAATTGCCTTGGAAAGGCACTAACTACAACTCATCTTGCTCCTTCTACTGGCTCCGTTCATGGTTCTACTTCAAGATTATAGGTAAACCTACTAAATCTTAAGAAATTTTCGGAAAATTTTACATACCTAACGAATATCACAAGTACCTCTGAAATATCACATCCCCTTCCAACATTCTCTATGATGTGTTACTTGTGCCAATATCCATACTTTATACAAATCTATATTCATCTCCCTTGGCACTTTTAAGAGACCTCATGACCACATTAATTCGTCATTCTATGAATTTCTAACTCTTTTCCCATCACAAAGGGCATTCCAACTATTCTCTCATATGACTATATCAATGCTCTTAATCAATACAAAACCAAAACTACATCTAGAACCCACCAGACACGACCAACGAATCAAAACTACGGATAACTAACGACATTTCACGTGCACCAGTTAAAACAAGTGAAAAACCACGAGACTCAAAAGAAAAATCAAACCCAAAACATGTATCAATTCAAAATGACCCTTGACAACGAAAAATAATCCAAGAAACACCCAATGGCAACCAAAACATATTACGCCCCGCGACATATTTTTTTAAACCTTGCACGACATCGACTTTTCCTAAAAGAATATTTTTTTTACCTCTCCACATCTATGTGACTCAAACAATCTACAAACAACCCTCTATACGATTTCAAGACTCAACTCAAAGACTAGGTATCCCGAAATCCCAAATCATAAGTTTAAAAACTACTATTCAAAACTCAACCTTGAACCCGAAACTTGTACAACAATTTCGACCAGGCTACTGACCTCCCATGACTATACATTCTGAATATTTGAAAATTATTTTCCGATTACATAATTTTAGGCTTTTGAATCACCCAAAAAGCTTTAAAAACGAACAAGTTATGACCAAAACAATTTTATACTAGTTGTTTTAAAAACTAAAGAATCATCTTAGTAATTAACGTAATCCTTTGTAAATGAAAAGAAATAAATGTATGTGAAATTTTCATGAACTTTTTTTAGTCTTGTTTATATAATTATAAATATCGTATATCAATTAAACTCACTTATATGAAATATTTAAGTAGGAAAATTTTATTTTGCTTTATTTTAAAGAAGGTCTTTTAGAATTTGAAATAAATAAGTGTTCATTACATAAAAAAAACTTATGTTATATCTTGTTGCAAACACGAATCCTACACCCTACCCTTATTTTACCGAATACAACCAACTATCTAACTCTATAGTAGATTTCCAAGTCTTTTTTTCAATATATACCGACCAAAAGAAATGTAAGACTCAACACAAAAGATTTCATTATCCCAAAAGAAATCCCAAGTTATTTCAATAGACTTAAAACCAAAAACACCATTTTAAAACGAACACGTGAAATAGGAAACTCGAAGAATATGCTACAACGGAGGTTGAATATCTAAAAAGAAGCGAGCTAGCCACCCTCCTAAGGATACAATCGATAATAATAGGGGATCATACATATATAGGCATATTAGGATACATATACTCAAATCCGTCCAACATCTACTATACAAGCATGTATTAATCCTCTTTCATGCAATCATACTTAGGAATCCATTGAAGTTGTGGTACTTGTATAACTATGTTGGCCACCATACTTATACAATTAACCTTTCCCCAATGCACTCCCTCCTATGATGACACTTATAAGAATCAATACAACACATAACACATACATCCATCAACTCACCTAAGCACATAACCACATAACCACATAACCAATAAGGTCAAAAATCCAACTATTAAAATAACATAGTCAAACTCCTAGAATACAGAAACCCATAGTCTAGCTAAAACAACAAAGACAAAATCCAAAACGAAAACATAATCAATTATAAGTCATGTCGCCCATCAGAATGGAAACAACTTAAAATCCTTCCTATCCACGTGCTCCTAGTAACTCGAATCACCACATGATTCTTAGGGAACATGACTTAAACATCAAAAGAAAAATACTATACCTCAGGTACATAAAATAACTCAACAAAATACATAAACTACCCTGTACCAAATTATGTACTATAATGTACAATTTAAGCAAAATACAACAATGACTAGCGTGGACAATTATGGTTCAACCCGCACTAGTCACAACCTGAAAAGAAAATAACATGTGGCTAAGTATGAACTACTATGGTTCAACTCATACTAGTCAAAACTTAACACACATCGCAAGTAAAAACCAATAACATCAAGAAAAACTTCAATTAATATCAAATGCACACATACTCCTACGACGCCTATATGCGAGGACCCTTAAGCTATAGACTAGGCTACGAGACTAGGCAACCTAATTCTCTATAACCATTGTCTCCGATACCATTCTGTCACACCCCACCATGGAGAAATATGAGGCGCGACGTATGGATATCATCACAACATGGCGTGTCTATAGAGATAACTAAATGAAATAAAAAATGTCATAAAATAGTGACACAAATGTCATGACAATATCTCAATAATGCAGGATTCTAGGCAAGTAGGTAACAGTCCTACCGCTTACCCGAGACAAACAATTAACATAAACAAAGCAAACATATAGGTGTCAACAAAGTATCACTTATTCAAATATCAAATAAAGACAAAGAGGAAAGGGGGTTCCTCCAAATGCAATCCTAAGCCTCCAAAGCTAGCCACCCCTATTCTCATGCTTAACCACATTCTCACCTGAAAGAGACACTAAAACACGTCAACATAATGTTGGTGAGAGTCATAGTTTAGACTCCAACCTCAAATCAGTTATAATATAAGCTGTGAATAACCACCAACAACAAAAACATATGGACAATGTGTTACAAATGTGCATTAACAATTAACAATTCAAGATTAATCATACCAAACCAATTCCAAGGCTTCAAGCCTTTCCAAACACAATGGTCCCATAGGCGCCCATACACCTATGAACCAATCCCAAGGCCTCGCCTTGTCAACATCCCCTTGGTACCAAGTCAAATCACAAAAAAATCATGAATCAATTAGCAGTTAATCACATAAGTACACACAAGTCCATCACCAATCATAAAAAATTCACAACAACAATCTACAAAACCATAACGAGTGTCTCTTCCATCCCATCTAGAAGTCAAAATCATTAAAAGATATGGGACTATGAAACTCACCTGATTCAAGCTTCTCCAAATATTCGCGCTCTAGCGAAAATCTAAACACACAAACATATACAATCAATAGATGAACCACATACCAAAATGGCTCATCAATCTATGATGGATATCTAACATTCTCCTATAAATTAACCTCATTTATGTGCTATAATCATCCATTACACCCCTCTATAAGCCCTTAACTTAGTTAAGTTCATAACCCGTCCCGTTAACATTTTACCCAAAATAGTCCCGATTTTCATACTCCGTATTATGAGCCAAACGCCCACCAAACCAAACCACATTCCTTGCCATGAAAATCCCATAAACTTATATGTGTTAGCTAAAATCTCAGCCCTTTCCCCAACATCAAAGCAAATTTTAAGTCCCCGATATACAACTTATACTTTCGCCTATCCAGATTTTACCGATTTTGAACATATGAAAAGTTTGTTATGATCAGAGGGTCTTCCACTATCCCAATTGATTAGCCTTCTTACAGATATCTTATATAACATATAAACTAACTCTCATGTTCGTTTGAAAGTCCAATTTTACTCCTATGTACCCTAACCACCTTAAAACATTATATTAAATCCGACTGATTTCAAAGTTGTTTTAACCTCCGACTGTTGTAACCTGTTTTTGACCCACTTCTCGACCTCCAATTCAATTCTAGTTTCTTGCATTTCAAATCCAATTCAATTACCTATTTAGGGATATAAGATTCGAAAATTAAAAGTCTGTAGAACTCTAGATATGATCAAAACATTAGCCCTAATATTCTGCCCAGTTTTTTAATTACGAATTTAATTAAACTAACCTAATTAGTTACCCAATAATTTATTATTTACAAGCCTTAATTATTCTAATCATTAAATATCATTAATATAACGATTTTAATATAAACACTAACCTAAATCCATTGAATGATTAAGAAAGAATTAAAAACACTTTAATTGAAAAGGGTTTTAAAGATTTACGTTTGATTTATCAAAACCCAAAATTTTATGAAGAAACCCTAATTCTTCTCTTTTTCAGTCGACTATAAATATCCTGGAAGCAAGTTTTATGTGTTTGATTTGTGTATGGAACTCCTTATATAGTACAAAAAGTCCTAGACCAACCATAAGCCCACTTACCATAAATTTTTCCCTTATTTTTTGTTTTAATCATAATAACCGACCCCCCCTCTTAAATTTCGGTTTTTTAATTATTAATAATTGTATTAATAATATTACCTTAATTTTCCTTAATTTATTTCAGCTCCTAAAGCCTTCAAAACCTCAAAACCGTAAAACTAGTCAAATTTACGCGTATACCGTAAAAGACGTAAAATATACAGTTTTATAAAAACTCTTGAAATATGAAATAAACTAATTAACTAAGTCCTAAATGACTTAAAACCATCCCAAAAAATACTCCCATGACTAATTACCTCATCCGAGACCTCTAAATGCTAAACCTTAAATCGTAAAAATACGATTTTATATAATACATATACGTATACGTAAACCACTAAATAACACCATCATAATTCATAGTCACTGCTTTGTGAGCTCATGAACATGAAAAACATCACACATCGTTTCACTCACAAGGTACCCCGTACCCGAAAACGATGTCCCAACCACACCCGGTTCACACCAAATAACACGTAAACACATAAAGGCACATAAGTTCACGAAATATGCACAAAATAAAGCTAAGTGACGAACCTCAAAACCGTGGTTGTCACAAATAACTCGTTTAATACTCTCTCGCAGTTTGAACGTAAGTCTTCAAGACGGAAAAACTGGATATAATGATTAAATCACCATCTTCCTTTTCTTTGCTTTTTTTTCTATCAACTTCTTTGTTGATTGTTTGAGCGAATCATAATTATTTTGGCGGCATAGTTGCTTATTGCTTGCGGCATCCTCCTTTGCGTGACTTGCTTTGCCTTTAGAAGAGAACGGCAATTTGATGATTAACTTTTGTTGTCAATGACAATCATCTTCGACAACGAACACAAATAGATGATGAAGAAAAAAAATATTGTTGATCAAAGGTGACTCAACATATTTTTTTACGGCTAGAATTTAAGGTTTATGCATAAATCACAAAAGAAAAAAAATACTAATTGAAAAACAAACATAAAGAGAAAGTAAAGGAATCCCTCCGAATCATCATATGTAACTGATGACCGGAGGATAGAAAAATTTAATGATGGATCTTACCTAAAGGTGTGATACCATGTAAAATATTACATGAGTTTTATTGATTGAATGAAGATTACAAGAGATGACATATGTATTTATACTAAATACATAGCTTACGTAATAAGAAAACATAAAACCCTAAACCTAATTACCTCAAGCTCACAAATGAGTCCAATAACTCGTTTAATACATCATAGTTCATACATCATTTTCTAATTGATGATGCTTGCAAAATATTTAAGAAATTAATATTACGTATAAATTTATTTCATTATAAGTTTAATTTACTTATTGGCGTATCAAAAATTATTTGACTCACCTAAAAAGGGTAAATGTCAAAAATACACAATCTACTTTCTAAAATGATCCATTATGCCTATTAAACTTTTTTATTTTTGAAAATCACACTGGCTACGTAGGATTTTGGTCAAACTAGTTGAATGGACCGTTGACTTAAGGAAACCGTTACACTTTCGTTAACTTGGAATTTTGTTTTACAATTTTAGTCCCCTTAGCTAACTAACACCATCATCATCATCAATAATCAAATTACCAGATCCACAAGAATAACATCCACATTACCAGATTCACAAGAACAATATCCACACTCCCACAAAAATAAGATCCACAAGACGAAGATCCACATTCCCATAATCAAACCCATGATCTATTTCTTAGCTAAATTGATACTATTAAGAAAACGGACAGGTTAGAGATTCTCGACTAATGAATTACAGTATAACTTTTTACTTTATAGGTTCACCAGGTCACCATAGCTCTAACCAAAATAAACAAGTTCTATCTCTGTTTTTTCAAAAGTTTCTTTAAGCTCACTAGTCGCCCTAGAGATTACCTTGTTAATATTTGCTATATCATTAGCCCCCACTTCTAATTGGATCCCAGCCTCTCAACTTCTTGTGTTTTCATGCTTTAGTATGTTTTGTTGCTTTCAGTTATACATTACAATCTTTAGTCTATCATATTATGTTTATGAAGCAGAAGTATTAGCGTCTGGTTTAGTTTTAATGTTATGTGATTTTGGGTCTCGTGTTGTTTGTGTATAATTCAGGCGTGCTGCAAATTAAAGTGATTTTAGGTCTCATAGTCTGGGTGCGGTTTGGGTTATGTTGGCTTGATGGCAAGTGATATGGGTCGTCATGGTACAGATCTTGGTTCAGGTCATACATTTTTTTTACTTTTGGTTTAGATTCGAAGTTCTGGCTACTTTCGAAACACTGGTCAGGTATGCTGCCAGCTTTTCGTTGATGGTGATGGAATTGATGATCTTCATTGATAGATTTGTTTTGGGTATGAATCTTTTGCAAAAAAAGTTTAATCTTAGATTAGGATTTTGATCCAGTGATCACAATTCACAAGAGATGATGATATGAGTATATTGAAATGATTTGAGTTTTAGTAAGATTGGTTCTATTTTTTTTAGTATATGGTTAATATCTAGATGGAAGTTCTTGAAATGGAGATGATGATGATGAAGTTTATGAAGATGAAGATGATGATGATTTGATGATAGTTAGCTAAGGGACCAACAATGTAAAATAACTAACGGTTTCGTTAAGTCAAAGGTAAATTCAAATGTTTGACCAAAATCCTACGTGGCCAGTATGATTTTCGAACATAAAAAAGTTCAATGAGCATAATGGATCATTTTAGAAAGTACACTGTGTATTTTTGACATTTATCCCACCTAAAAATAACATCTTGGCCTCACACTTTCTACCATGGGTATTTTACCATGAAATAGAGTCGGAAAAACGAATATGACTGGACTGCTTTGGGCGTTTCTTGAGTGTTATGAATTTGTTGCACACTATGGGTGTTTATGGGTCAGTTTGGTTTGGTTAGCTACTCGATTTTAATTATATATTGTTGGACGGATAGTTATTTTCACTATATAAAACCGAATCGTATTAAGCGGTTAATCAGACATGCGATTACCCGAAATGAGCAATTACTCGTATTTTGGGTTATGATTAACCATTTTATGAGTTTAATTGAGTTTAAGTTTATAAATAATAATATGGTTTAGAACAAATATCATTTTCATATATTTAAATGAGAAAGAATATATAAAAATCATATAAAAGCTATTTCGTTATAAAATGCATTCAAAGATTCATAAATGACATATTAACAAAAAAACCATTTATTCAATTTTTATAGATTCCGATCACATTAACTAAATTTTATACATAAATATTTAAAAATATTAACATTATGAGTAAAAAGTTCGTTGTACAATAAAAATAGTTATTAATATAATTAATACATGTATTATTATTTGAATATTTAGTTAAAAACTTTCATGTATAATATACGTGGTTTTGTTCAGTTAACCTCAAATATCTAAAAATAAAAATCGAAACCGAGTCATGATAAACGGGTTTTTTCGAGTTTAGTTTTTCGGTTTTCGGACTGAACGGTTCAGCTTAGTTCGTCGATTTTTCGATTTTTTAAACACATAGTGGAAATGTTATTTTTGTATCCTTGAATTGAGTAGCTATTTTGTTACGGGCTACAAGTCTACAACGTGTTGGGTTGGCGTTGGCCCAACATTGTTCATATTCATTTTTCCTTATCTGCTTTAAATATCGTTGGATCATGACGATCTCTTACGTTAAACCACACTGTAATATATTACTTTCATTGCATGAGTCACGTATCTTGGTTGCAGTACACGTGCACATTGTTGCCAGACAATATTCAAATGTCAAATGAAATACATTAAATTTTTCACCGATCCAATATTATTATCGTTGGAGAAGAAATATTATTTCTGCCTGGAAATTCTTTCATGATAAAACTCAAGTGTTGCTTTTGATTCCTCGTGTAGAAGGTATAACAATTCTATATTTGTCACCTTATATTATGTTTCTGCATGGCTTTTTTAAATGTAGAAAACATGGATCAAATGGCTTATTTATATTTTTATATTTAGAATGTGGGGTGATTTCATCTGGAAGAATATATCTATCTTCTATGGTTGAATGAACCCAAGAGCATGTACTGAACCAAAGGTTTGTAAGCTTATTTTAGAAAGAAACAAAATATGTATGGCCATTCTAGTGATTTGATCTAGAAGGTTAGGATTATAAGCATATTTAGGTAATTAATTAGCATCTGATGCTAATTAGGCTTATAAGTTCATTTGCTAATCCAAACACTCAACAAGATCATCTTATGAGCTTAAGCCCACAAGAATTGGCATAGTGGTACCAATTTTGTTAGCCCTCAAGCCCATATGCTAATCCAAACACTCAAACACGCTTGTTTGTAAGCGTATTATGTGAGGCTTATAAGCTCACATGGCACATGCTAATCTGAAAACTCAGCCAGAGCTTATGAGCTTATTTATCATAACCTGCATATAAAATATATGTTCTAATCCCACAAGAATAGCTTAGGCGAACATCTCTTTGAGAAATGTTATAACGGAATTGGTACCACTAGGCCAAATAGTGTCTTTGAGTTGATAATATACTCAGTCATTTAAAATGTTCATTTACTTGAAATATACGTAATATATAAAAATTACGGATGGTCACTTGATAACATATGTAAATTGATTAGAAGGGCCTTACTTATTTCTCCATGCTCACTTGAAACCTGCAACGTTTGCTAGTGGGCTGCCTTCATCAGGGGCGGAGCCATGCCCAAGACAGGGGGGGCAACTGCCCCCAACAAGTTCTTCAATAATGACATATTTTAATGTAAAATTTTGACATTAAATCGTGGTGCCCTCAGCAGAAAAGTGAGAATGCCCTCAACGCAAAGATTGGGAGAGAAAAAGCAAAGATAGAACTGGTTTTATGAAGTGGTTTTAGATCTTGAGTTTTTGTCGGAGTTCTTTCAGGTGAGATGAGGGAGAAGAAGCAATTATGTGTTGACTAGGTGTTAAACTGTGAAGTATTAAATCTTGGGATATGTTATACTATTAAATAAAAGTTTATAGTATCCAATTATCCATTGACAAAAGCTACGGCCCAGTAGCCCAAAATATTACTACTCCATATAACATTGAGTACACATTGTAGTATAAGTTAAAAAAAAAAAAAATATCTTTTAGTATTTGTACACAGGGGCGGAGCCATGCCCAAGACAGGGGGGGCAACTGCCCCCAACAAGTTCTTCAATAATGACATATTTTAATGTAAAATTTTGACATTAAATCGTGGTGCCCTCAGCAGAAAAGTGAGAATGCCCTCAACGCAAAGATTGGGAGAGAAAAAGCAAAGATAGAACTGGTTTTATGAAGTGGTTTTAGATCTTGAGTTTTTGTCGGAGTTCTTTCAGGTGAGATGAGGGAGAAGAAGCAATTATGTGTTGACTAGGTGTTAAACTGTGAAGTATTAAATCTTGGGATATGTTATACTATTAAATAAAAGTTTATAGTATCCAATTATCCATTGACAAAAGCTACGGCCCAGTAGCCCAAAATATTACTACTCCATATAACATTGAGTACACATTGTAGTATAAGTTAAAAAAAAAAAAAATATCTTTTAGTATTTGTACAAAAAGCTTTTTGAAATAGCTTCATACTAATTCTTTTGATCTATTGTCTTCTATTTTGCTACAGAACGTCCAAACTTTGTTTTCTTAGACTTTTTTTTACGTTATTGTATCGTTGGAATTTTTTTTTGCCCCCTACGACCTTATTTTCTGGCTCCGCCAAAAGCTTTTTGAAATAGCTTCATACTAATTCTTTTGATCTATTGTCTTCTATTTTGCTACAGAACGTCCAAACTTTGTTTTCTTAGACTTTTTTTTACGTTATTGTATCGTTGGAATTTTTTTTTGCCCCCTACGACCTTATTTTCTGGCTCCGCCACTGGCCTTCATACGGCTAGGCCAAACTGTTGGTTGCTTGATTTAACGCTTACAATACGGTATTAAAAAATAGAGGGAAGTGCAAAAATCATCCCTGTGGTATGTCGAAAAATCGAATTACATCCTTCGTTAACTTTTTGGACAACAGCCATCCCTCCGTTAGTGCGCGGGGCACAATACATCCCTCATGGACTAACGGTGCAAATGTTTTCTCGTTAAAAATTAACAAAATCTAAAATAGAGGGTATTCTTGTCTTTTTCCTTTCCTAGGATGTATTTTGAACCTTATCATAAATAGTTTCAAAAAAAAATATATTTTTGAAAAAAAAAATTTATTTTCAAAAAAAAAAATTTATTTTCGAAAAAAAGTTTTATTTTCTAAAAAAAAATTATTTTCGAAAAAAAAATATTTTCGGAAAGAAAAGTTATATTTTCTAAAAAAATTATTTTCGAAAAAAAAAATTATTTTCGAAAAAAAAAATTTATTTTCGAAAAAAAATTTATTTTCGAAAAAATTATTTTCGAAAAAAAAATTTATTTTCTAAAAAAATTTTTTTTTTCGAAAATAATTTTTTTTTTCGAAAATAAATTTTTTTTTTCGAAAATAATTTATTTTCGAAAATAATTTTTTTTTTCGAAAATAATTTTTTTTTAGAAAATAAAACTTTTTTTCGAAAATAATTTTTTTTTTCAAAAATAATTTTTTTTTAAACTATTTATGATAAGGTTCAAAATACATCCCTGAGAAAGGAAAAAGACAAGAATACCCTCTATTTTAGATTTTGTTAATTTTTAACGAGAAAACATTTGCACCGTTAGTCCATGAGGGATGTATTGTGCCCCGCGCACTAACGGAGGGATGGCTGTTGTCCAAAAAGTTAAGGAAGGATGTAATTCGATTTTTCGACATACCACAGGGATGATTTTTGCACTTCCCTCTAAAAAATAATTATAATTTACATAGGAGAGGGCAAACGGGCAAGAATCTGCGCCGCTAGCCCTTAAAGGAAAGGATCAGATCGAGAATTCTGTCTGTTTACCCATGACAAGGATCTTTTTTGTATGAATGATGTACTAAAATGTAAAGAATTTTCTTTTTTGAAGACTATGCGCATTTGCAACTTATTTGCGTGTGGTTTCTGTAGGATGGATCTAGCATCGACGACTGACAGTACTAGCCTGAGTTACTGGTTAAGCTGGGAGTTCCTTGTTTGTTTGTTATCTGTCTTTACCTCGCTGATCGTTGGATCATTCCTGATATGGAAGTATGAAGGTTCGGACAACACGGAAAGGGCTTGGTCTCTTTTTGATGGCGAGGCATGGATGCCATGTATAAAGGGACTAAGCCCAGTTTGGTTATTTGCTTTCAGAATCATAGCATCATGTTTGCTTTTAGCTGCTTCCATTGCTGATGTAGCTACTCACGGGACCAACTTATTTTACTATTATACTCAGTAAGCCATTTCTTGTATTTCCACAAAGTTTGAACCTGCAATTTGTATAGTGAGTTGCGGGTCATCTGATTTATTTTTCTTTATTGAAAATTTTGATGTGTTTTGTCTTTTGGATAGGTGGACTTTGATTTTGACAATTATCTATTTTGTGGTATATTTTGTTTCAAGCTCTATTTTCATCAATCATGTTCATATCCAACGACTATATTAACTTAGGGTCGTTTCCTTTTTAACAGTATTTGATTCATTTGTTCAGTTTGGGTCGCTGCTATCCGCTTTTGGTTGTTTCCGGCAAGAGAAGACTCCCAATATTCTTATTAAAGATTTAGACGAGGAGAAAGGAATTTATGCACCCCTGCAATATACAGGAACAGAGAAGGCAGCAAATCAGCAGGGGGAACATTATTTTTCAGAAACACGGGCTATTTGGGGCTACATATTCCAAATTGTTTTCCAGGTACTTCAATCACTTATACGATTCACCAATATTGCCTTGTGTGTTTATTCTTCTTCATTTTATGTTAAGTTTTTGTTATACTCAGGTTACAGCTGGGGCAGTGATGCTAACTGATGGCGTTTATTGGCTTGTAATCTTCCCGTTCCTCACCATTGTAGACTATGAAATGGGTTTTGTGAGTAATTACCGTCACTCATTATTAAGTTTTACTTTTCTATATATTGCTTCATTTGGTATCATGAACTTATTTGTATGTGGAGGTTCACTTGGCTTATTTGAGTGTTTTCTTATCTGCTTTGAAATCTTTTTGTTCTTTCTCACACCAGTTGACAATTGTCGTACATTCACTTAACCTTGTTTTGCTGCTAGGAGACACAGCCATGAATAACTTGGTAACTTTCTCCTTCATTGATATGTTTCAGTACTGTTTTTTCGTCAATGGAACTTTAATATGACATGAAACCTCATTTCAGCGCTTTCCGTGGTTCCGGATTTCATATTTCATCTTGTTCACTGCGGTTTACGTGATCTTCGAGTGGATTGTCCATGCCTTTGTGGATACCTGGTATGTTCTTATGGTTCTCAACTCAGGGGACATCGGGGATGCATCTTTTGCTTATGTCCTACATTGTTCGTTTCAGGTGGCCATACCCATTTCTAAATGTATCAGAGCCAATAGCTCCAATGTGGTACGTCTCCTTAAACATCTAAACATTAGTATATGACATCAAATAAAAGCTAGGCTTAGTATATCATATAAATTTGTTGGTACATACCAAAAGATGGTATGGTTTCTATTGAACTTTAACGGGCAATCTGTCATTTTATTGTTCTTTTTTGTACCTTCTGTCGTATATTGGACAGGTACTGGGTGGTTGCGGTATTGCATCTTCCGTGCTACGCTGTGTTTGGACTCCTCGTGAAAACAAAGTATTACGTATTGACTCGGTGGTTTCCAGAGTCTTACCAATGTTTGAGATGACATTTTTTTCAGATGTGCTTGTTCAAAGCCGCAACACATCGTTTAGCAACTCCCAAGTGAAGAGGTGATTCACGAAACATGGTAGGTAAGTGGAACACTAACAACTGTGAGGAGGTGGTGTTGTATTTGCCTGCTTCAGTTTCATTGCCTATTCATGGGATCTTTGCACCCGTTATTCATTTAAAACATAAAATGCGCATCTTTAATTCATTACTTGTATTACAGGAAACTTTTGTTAGAATTGATGTTAGATGTGTTTCACAGATTTTCTCAAGTAGTTTTTCTTTTTAAGCGACTAGTTTTTGATTTTTTGGCCAATTATTCCACGAGGTTGGAGTTCACCGCTACGCAGGCTAGAACCGGGTGAACGTCCTTGCTGTTTCGGAAAAGCTGGTGTGGTTGCTTCATGATTGTATGCGTGAATTGAACTTGAGACATCTCATATTTGACGTCTGATAACAAGCTTTTCACCCATTATGTGAGCCGTGATTCCGCATCATCTTTCTATCGTATACTTTCTCAAAACGGTACCAATATTTAGTTCAAGACTTCTGAAATTTAATTGTGTTATATGACCTACTACAACAACTAAAGAATGTATGACCACACCGCTGGCACATCTATGTCTTTGACTCTGTGAAGGCCCAATATTTAGTGAAAATAGGAACGAGTCGTCTCGTTGGCATTGTGGTAGGTGTATACATCGTCTTTGGCGTTGTGGTAGGTGTATGTATACAATAATTGTGAACCCCGATTACTAATGAAGAAATCTGGAGCGTACTAATGATCAAGGTTTCGTCCGTGTTTGCTAAGACTAGCGTACATGGAAGGTGTGTTATCGAACTTTTGAAAACTAATTCAAACACTTCATAAGTTCATATCACAAGTATTTTTCATTTGAATTTTTTTTTTACACAAATGAGATATCATTGTCTTGAGGTAGTTGTTAGAGTTGTTCGGTCGCAGCCGAGCTGAGATATACATGAACACATTGAGACACATTTGGTTTTACATAATCAAATAATTCTATTGCTCAAAATAAGTTGGTGTATCCCTTCAACTCTTTTTACACCAAACCATGTGAATTGACGTCCTATAATAACAGAAAGATACTTATGGACTTTAAACATTGATACTTTTGGTGCTAATATTGAGTTAACTTTAATCATAAGAGCTCTTAATTAGCTTTCTTTTGTACTAAAACCAGATCCAATGGTATCTCCTTTGAACAATTATAGGAATTTCAACCAACACAGGCATTGTAACACACTGATTACAAAACATAGCCAACTTATGTTTTTGATCGCATATATTTACTAATCCAAGTAGTAATCAAGGCCGCTTAAAACTTTTAACAGTTACGCATCATATATTATCGGAAATGAATTCAAGGCGCACTCAAAACCCTAACCAAAAATGTTCGATCTATACAAGTAATCCAAGACGTACAAGAAAACAATACTCGTGACATGCCACAACCTCATCCGAAAACGATATCGCAAAATTTCTAGCTCTCATAAACTTTGCCAATATTTTCATAACTAGCTATACTCCATAGAATGAAAATACATGGTACTTGATGATACCAAACCTATATTTCTAAGAAAGAAGTCGACAATACGAAATTAGATACTTGTAACTTGATTTCAAATTTGGAATGTATATGACACGATACACTAGAAGTTAGAATTTTGATTTAGATAATTTTTGGCCGTGAATTGAATATGGGCACTACTAAATACACCGGACTGGTGTATAATCATTGATATAATTATTGGGGTAATCACATGAAAAAGTGCATCAATTATAGTAAGTTTAGAGTTTTTCATGGTAGATTTGCAGTCTTAAGTGTATGCAGCATTAATTAGTTATAATTTGCATCATTAATTATATGATTTAAGTTCATTTGGATATCAAACTTTATTTTGGATACTAAGGGATTAATCTTCATCCTCCATCTTAATCTTAATCCAACGGATAAGATTAAACCAAAAACTCATTTTCCACCTTTTTTTTCAAACATTAATATCTCTTAAACCGTTAATCGTTATGCGAAAAAAAATATACCGTTACGACGAGCATTTAATTATCTTTCTACAGATATGCTATATAATATACTTTCGACAAATTTTTTTTTTCGTTTTCTTTCACGTTTTTTTTTCATTGTCGAAAATTATCATATATGATACTAAATATCATATATGATAGTAACACTAAGTATCATACATGATATAACTTATCATATATGATATAAACCAATATCATATATGGTTCAATAATAATTTGTAACCTAAGACTGATATCATATATGATAAAACACTATTATCATATATGATATTTTACGCAAATTTTAAAACACGAAAAAAAAGACGAAATTTTTTTTCTTCAAAAGTATATCATAATGCATATCTGTAGAAAGCTTATTAAATGCTCGTCGCGGTGGTATATTTTTGTTCGTTTAACGCTTAACGGTTTAAGAGATATTTAAATTATAAAAATAAGTGAAATAATAAAATACTTTTAATCTTATCCATTAGATGAGATGTAGATGGATGGTGGGGATGAGTCCCTTGGTATCCAAGATTAATATGGTATCCAAAATAACTTTACTCTAATTATATTTAACATACACTTTTTTATCTACTTGGCATTAATAGAGGTCAACATAGTTCTATTTAATTTACCGACTTTTAATCTCATGTTAACAATAAAAATATGTAATTACTTTATTTTTCTTACTAACTAAATTAAAATACAGCCAAATATAAACAACATTCACATCCATTTAGACATAAAATTAGTCACACATTTAGAATTTTCAATCATTTTCCTTAAAACGTCATGACTCGCTATGCTCGCAAAGGCGTGATGCTAGGCCAAGCCATCACGCCACGCCTCACGCTATTTAGACTTTCGAAAATCTCGAGTATCACGGGCTATTACTTGTGTCAAACGTTTACAAAACCGTAAAGGGCACTCTGTCTATAAAAGAAAAAATATAAAATTATAATATGTATCTCATAAACCTTAGTCGTGAGGTACGTTCTCCAGTTTTATTTATTAGGGTTTTAGTTTATTTATCAGTAAATGATTTAGTATTTGCTTGCTTTTTTATTATTATGCATGTATAATTAGAAAATATAATGTATACAATCAACTTATGCATGTATAATTTGAAAATATAATGTATACGGTCAACCAAAAGAAAAAACATACCACTGAGAAAAGAGTTAGACATTAACGAAAAAATGAATATCTTAAACAAACAGTAATTAAAAATTAGACTTATTTCTAGTTGTTCATATGCATTAGAAATGGAGGTATTAAATATAATAAATTTAATACATATGTAAAAAGTAAATATAGTTATATGGCTGGTGTATAATCATTGATATAATTATTGGGGTAATCACATAAAAAGTGCATTAATTATGGTAGGTTTAGAGTTTTTTATGGTAGATTTAGACTAACCCATTGAATATACCCACACCAGAAAACATTTTCTCACTTTTTGTCCTGGATACAACGACTTGATCATTAAAACAAATCTCACTTCCCCATGTTATTCTTCTTACATTCTCCCATTCTTGTCTTGTTTTACTACGTAACCCATTACATCGTCTCTTTAGTTTAAGTGTACCTTAACCAAAATCTCAAAAAAATTTGTGACTGAATCTTTTTGTGTTAGTAGTCATATGGATCGGATAATTAGCGTAGTTTTATAGGTATAACAACCGGACCCGATAAGCTTTAAACCCGATCTGATAACCCGATCGAAAACCTAGTCATGCACCATGCAATATGAATAGGATTCACTTTATTGATAAGGTTTGGATTTTGTGTGAGTGGGGGGATTCTCTTGCTTTGATAGTCTCTTTTCCATTTAATTCGTTTCGAGTCACACTCATTTAGTATGACAGCCAATCTAGCTAGTTGCTGAAAGACGACTAATATTTAGGTGGGACGATGTTAGTTGTTGGCGATGCCATATGTGCTATGTTTGAGCTATAACATAGCCCGGCGCGCCTTGAGTATCTACTCACTTTTGCATAAATCAATTTACCACTCACACGTTAATTTACGCATAGAATTAGTCGCACGTTTCCAAATCATTTTCTTTCGACATATCCATAGTCCTAAGTCCTAACTAGTCAAGTACGAAGTAATGATTTTATGCGGCTGGATTTGCATTATATTTTTATGATTGTTCTTATATATTACGTACTAAAAAAGAAAAAGGAAAAAAAAGTGCTAGTTAGGCATTGGATGGTGAGATCACGTTACGGGTTTATTTCTCCCAAAAGTTGAGATTCAAGCCACCATGAATTTCTTCCTAACTTAAAAAATACTAATACGTGTGTGTCTTACTTTTGTTCATCCATACACATTCATGTGTCATTCTATGTGTAAATCGAGATAGGCATATCACCATTCTAACTGTACTTGATGCACATGCAATTGTTACTGGAGTATTATAGACAAAGCAACCCGGAAATAATGCATTATGCATAGATCGGTATAGCTAGATTGTCATGTTGATAGAGATAGAGAGAGCCATAGAGGTTTGTATTTGGTGGTGTAGGTGTTATGTATCATCTGCCATTATTAACCATATATACTTTTCAACTATTCATATCGCAGCCTTGAGTGATGAATTGGTAAACTTCAATAGTTCAATTCCAATTTGGCTACATTACTATTCTATGAAAACTTATGAGTTCATTTTAGTAGTTGAAAATTAGTATGTTACTTGTAAGAAGAGATTGATGAAAAGAATTGAACCACCAAAATGAGATGAATAAAAAAGATTTATTTTAAATAAGAAAGAAAACTTTAAGGAGATGTTTTCTTCTTATTTTAATTATTTTTCACATTTAATCCCAAGTAACTCATAGCATAGTTCATAATTCTTTTTTACAGTGGAAATAACCTCTAACTAATTAACAGTCATGCATGCTGGTGATCGAACTGGTGGTGTAGTCGATAGTGTTTTTCATTTCATAAACCGGTTTCGTATACCAATGTATATACTAGGTTATCTGTGTGTTGCAACTGCGGGTCTCGAGTAATTAAAGTCCATGTGCAAACAAAACAACAATAATGATTTGATTAGCTGAAAAAAAAAAAATCGAAATCCGGTCTGATTCACCCGTTCTCTTCGGTTCTGACGGGTACAAAATCATTTGAACCATCAACTAGGCATATAAATTGCATGGAGATATACTCTCCCTGTCCTAAAATTATTGTCACAAAAAAAGAATCCCACAGTTTAAGAAAAAACATAAATATTATAGTTTTCTCTCTAATACTTTTTGCAGAATGACAGTTTTACCCTTAACTAATTAATTTAGAAATTTTTTAATATCCGTAATAATAACCACAAGTGAGGTAACATGGTAAACTCGAACTAAATTTCTTATCTATTTTTAAAAGTGGACAACAATTTTGGGACGATTAAAAAAAGGAAAGGTGGACAACAATTTTGGGACGGAGGGAGTTGTGTTTTATTGGTTTGTACAATCTGTATAGAAAGTAATATATTTTAATTTTAAGATGTTAACATTAATTAGTGTATTTAATTAGTTTTATTGTACCTTATGCTTTAATGTATATTGTTTAATTTTTTAAAATTTAAAAGACATTTAATGGATGAAAGGTTTGTAAGTATTACTTAAGATTAAGTTTTATGCATTTAGAGATTGTATCATATGTTTTAAATGTTATATTACTTAAAATTAAATGATGTTATAGATTTGTCTTGTTAAAGAGATATACACATGTATTTCAAACCAGCATAGAATGATACTCCCTCAGTCTTAAATTAATAATCTCTCTATTTCAAAAAAAATTCCATAAGAAAAACATATTGTTTAAAAAATATACTATTTTTATAGTTTTTTCTCTCTTAATTTTTATATAAGACAGTTTTACCCTTAATTAATTAATTTAAACCTTTTTAAAATTTGTAATTATAATTTCAAATAAAGATAGCGTAATAATCTTAAAATTTAAGTTCAATTTGGATATTAAACTTTATTTGAATACTAATGGACTAATATTCACCTTTTATATCTATTTTAATCTAATAGATAAGATAAAATATAAAATATATTTTCACCATCTTTTTTCAAATATTAATATCTCTTAAACCATTAATTATTATACGAAAAAAAACATACCGTTACGAAGAGCATTTAATTATCTTTCTATAGATATGCTATATGATATACTTTTGACAAAAAAAGAATTCTTTATTTTTTTCACGTTTTCGAAAATTATCATTTATGATACTAATATCATATATGATGTAACACCAGTATCATATATGATATAACCTATCATATATGATAGAAACCAATATCATATATGATTTAACATTGTTATCATATATGATGAAACTGTATTATCATATATGATATTTCACGTAAATTTTAACAAGAAGAAAAAAACGAATTTTTTTCTTCGAAAATCATAATGCATATTGGTAGAAAGATAATTAAACGCTCGTCGGGATGGTATAATTATTTTCATTTAACACTTAACGGTTTAAAAGATATTTAAATTATAAAAAATAGGTAAAAAAATAAAATATATTTAATCTCATCAATTAGATAGAAATGAGATGGATGGTGAGGATGAGTCGCATAATATCCAAGAAAAAGTACGGTATATAAATAAGTCTTCTCTAATCTTAATCTAGATTTTCTACCTATTTTTAAAAAGTAGATAATTAATTTGGTACAACCAAAAAAGAAAGGTAGATTATAATTTTGAGATGGGGTAGTAGTCTTTATACCATTTTCGTCTGTCGCAAAATTATAATCTCCTTTTAGATTTAAATGTAAGTAATGCAACAAGTTTACTGTATTATATCTAATTGTACTATAAATTACAAATTATATACAAATTTTAATTAACTGTATAAAGGTAAAAGTGTTATTTTTCAAAAAGAATAAAAAAAATATAGTAATAATAATTTTTTTTAAACTACTCCATCCGTCCCATAATAATAATCCACTGACAAAAAACAAGCAATTTAATAAAAAATTACTTTTCAGTTTTCTCTCTTTTACTTTTTATATAATGACAACTTTACATTTAATAAATTAATTTATACTCTAACTTTTTTGTTGTTTGTAATAATATCCTCAAGTGAGCGTGATATAATAAACTTAATTTATATTTCTTATTTATTTTTGTAGTGGACTATTAATTTGAGACGTTTAAAAATAGTAACTTGGACTATTAATATGGAACGGAGGGAGTATATGTTTTTTTAAACCGGTGAAGCCAGTAATCAGCTCTAAGAGCAAGGGGAGCGGTGGTGCCAAAGCTGGTTGTTAGCCCTTTGGCGCCAGCCCTCCGTTGGCGCACTGTACCGAGCCTCGCGTCAACGGGGCTCGCGCCAACGGCAACAGCTCGCGTTAAGCCCCCCCTTTTTTTCTCTTTTTTTGGTTTTTTCTAGCCGTTGGTTGGGGTTTTTTTGAAAAAAAATAATTTAATTTTTAAAAAACTAGCCGTTGCTAGCCGTTTGGTTTTAATTTTTTTTTTCAAACAACACATACATTCCCTATATATTACCCCATTTCACCCATTTTTTTCAAAACACACTTCAATCCTAAATTGTTCGAAGTTGGGTCGAAAGGTGTGAAGTGCACGAGAGGAAAACTAAAGAAATTCGAGACCGAAGAGTGTACACCGAGCTCCGAGCCGATCTTGTGGAGCATTTGAGACGCAATCATTAATTTTTTTTTATTGTAATGTTTTTTTTATTGTAATGTTTTTTTTATTAATGAAGTTTTTATTTAAGTTAATTTTTGTGAAAAAAATAAAAAAATTAATTCCGTTGGCACCAGAAATTCTGGTGCCAACGGTTACCTCAGAAATATGGTGCTAACAGGATTCTGATGCCAAAAGCCCAGAATCTTACGTGACGCCTTTAACACCACTTTCTGGTGCCAACAGCTCCCAACACTCTAAGTCTTTATATGTATGTGCAAAAGCCTAACTAAATTCCGTTCGGACTAAAAGATTTGTTAGTTAAAAATTACTTTCAAACTTTGGATAGTTTATAATGCATTCTTTAATATGTCATACAAGTTTTGTTTGCTTGCTGATTTCTTTATTACTACTTGTCAGTTGTCACTATGTTCCTCTTAAAAAAATATTATTTTTTTTCTAATATTTCTTTTTCACTTTTTCTTTTGATCACCAAACTATAAATACATAAGCCATGTTAGGCTTGTAAAACTCATTTCCTCAAAACAATGGAGCCTCAAAAATTCTCAATAGCAGTCGACTCGGAGCACAAAGCAACCGAGTTCCGGCCGTTTTCACTCTCGTCACCCCACATGCGAGCGTTCCACTTGGCGTGGCTCTCGCTCTTCTCGTGCTTCTTCGCTACTTTCTCCATCCCTCCTCTCCTGCCGATTATACGTGAAGATCTTCATCTCTCACCTTCTGACATCGGGACAGCTGGCTCAGCCGCGTTCGCAGGCTCCATCATCTCTCGTCTCGCCATGGGCCCCGCATGTGACCTCTTTGGCCCACGTCTTGCCTCGGCCACGCTCTTACTGGTCACCGCACCCATTATTCTCTCTGCATCATTCATTTCATCTCCGTTATCATTCATTTTGCTTCGATTCTTTGTAGGTTTCTCACTAGCAAACTTTATCTCTAGCCAGTTTTGGATGAGCTCCATGTTTTCTAGTTGCACCGTTGGACTAGCCAACGGTGTAACTGCTGGGTGGGCCAATGTAGGTTCCGGCTTCACCCAGTTAATAATGCCAATTATATTCTCTATACTAAATACAAATTTTAATTTAACACAGTCCGCTAGTTGGCGGACTGCATTTATATTCCCTGCCATTTTTCAAACACTAATGGCAGTTATGGTCCTGACATATGGTCAGGACCTCCCAGATGGAAACTATAAAAAGGTTAAAACCCTTGAGAAAAATCCAAAAGATAACGCGATTAAAGTCTTTCTCAACGGTATTACTAACTATAGAGGTTGGATTTTAGGATTAACGTACGGATTCTCATTTGGAGTAGAGCTAACAATGGATAATATAATTGCGGGGTATTTTTACGATAGATTTGGAGTGAATATGGAGAGCGCAGGAGTGATAGCAGCGTGTTTTGCGTTTGGGAATTGTGTGTCGCGACCAATGGGAGGTGTGGTTTCGGACAAGTTAGGGAAGAGGTTCGGGGTGAAAGGAAGATTGTGGGGATTATGGGTGGTGCAAACGATGGCTGGATTGTTGTGTTTATGGCTGGGTCGAGTTAACACGATGTGGGGTTCGATTGCCGTGATGTGTGCGTTTTCGTTTTTTGTCCAAGCAGCTTCTGGCCTTACGTTTGGGGTCGTTCCATTTGTTTCGAAAAGGTACGTATTTCTTATGCGACGTCTTGTTTATTCCAATACACAATAATGTTACCAATGTCATATTCATGAGAAATGTCGATCGAGACTTCTTATCATCTTAATTATTCGTTTGCTGTCACATGTGAATTATCTACGGTAATATAATTAGTCAATGAACGATAATAGTAACACACAAGATGTAAAAAGATAAATAATAAACGAGTGTCACTTACAATAAACTGAACGTTTTGTAAACGAGAAAAAAAAAACTGACCTGACCATTTTTGACATGTAATTAATCAGTAGGAAAATTCAAACTGGACTTTCAAATTCTTCAAATGACACATTAAAACTAAAAGTGTGTATTATAACATGTGTATAATGTTGATGCAGATCAATGGGAGTAATATCAGGTATGACTGGGAGTGGAGGGACGGTGGGAGCAGTGGTGACGCAAATGTTACTGTTTTCAGGATCCACCGCGTTCTCAACACAAACCGGTATCTCACTCATGGGCGTTATGATGATTGTATCGACTCTTTCACTTACCGCCATCTACTTCCCTCAATGGGGTGGCATGTTTTGCAGCCCAACATCAGACGACCAAAGCTATCAACTACTTGCATGAGGTTAATTATGTTCCGAACCACAATGGGTCCAGTCGATATTAATGATCATGAATGTACAATTTTTTTTTCTAGGTGTATTTGAATGTATGATATGGAAAGGTTTGTTGTAGATTAGTGAACAAAAATTGTTATACGTGTAAGAGGTTCGATTAAACGGGTATATATGTTATCATTTATATCAACAAAGAAATTCTTTTTTTTTTTTAACACTTACGGAGTATATTTAGTATATTTTACACGTGCCTCTCGGGTGATGAAAAAAAAATGATTCCGTTGCCGGGACTTGAACCCGGGTCTCTCGGGTGAGAGCCGAGTATCCTAACCAACTAGACTACAACGGATTTGTTGTAGGCGACTATTTTTAATATTAGTTATACATCCTGGTGAGAGCATTGCGGTGTTCGCAGTTCGGTCGCACGGCTATTGCAACTGTTTGTTATTTGACGTACAACTATCCGATAACGTTGGTGAGAGCAACTGCAGTGTTTGTATTTTCATAACCTACGGCTATTCAAGTGTTGGTAGTTACTTGGCGTACGGCCATCCATTAATGTTGTTAATTTCTTTCCTAGATAATGAGTACGTAAGAGCTCGAAAAAACCAATTAAGCCACCAAAAAGCCACCAAATCGCATAACGTAATTCAGAAACAGTTGAAAATGAAAAACAAAAAAGGCAATCCATCTCGGAATCTCAAAGTTGTTTATTTTGTTTAAAGAGATATACGAGATGCACAAAAGAGAAAAAGGCACATAGGAGATGCACACAAAAGATGTGGATAGGGTAGTTGATCCACCAACGACTGAAGACGTTTTTAGTTTCCAAGTGACGGAGGTTAGTGTACGTTGATCCCCTTACGGAGGTTAGTGTACGTTGATCCACCAACGAAGGGATGATTGTTTTTGAGTTTTCAGATGACCACACATTATTATGATTCAGTGGTAGACTTATCTAACGATATATCATGCTCTCCAACCACTCTGTACGTATGTTTAATAAATTCCATTCCGTCTACTGCTACTGGTATGATGTACTATGGTTAGGTATTAACCGGCAGGACTAGGCAAAACGTCCACAAACGCGCCTTAAGGACTCACGAGTCATGATACCACCAAGTAACCCAAGACTGACAGATTTTATGGATAAAACTAGACTCGTTAAAATGTACATTAATATGTGAATTTGCAATAGTGAGAAACTCATACTGGTGCTCAAGCGATAAGCTAAGTATACCATTAAAACTTAACTGCTCTGGAGTTAACCAAGGTTTTTCAGTCCTTGGTAAAACAAAGACTCAAAAAATGGTTCACGTACAAAACAACTCAAAAATTGGTCGATTAAACATATCGCAGTTTCAACAACAAAACAATAGTCAGAACACTGAAATCTACATAGCTTGTAAACTGCTGCAGCCTGTAGCAATCATCATTCAAGATTATGGTGCTCCGGCGTCAGTAATACACGGGATATTCAACTGAAAAGGTCAAAAGACCAACAATGATGCACAGTTTCAGGTATGATCAATCAACAATGACATCTCAAACTATAAGCATGAACAATGAATGTACAAGGTTTCCATTAAGAAATTAATATGAGAAGATAGCTCTAGTCCTTAAGTAACTTAAAAAATTATTTATACTATAATATTCATAGGGGCTTTAACAGACGTAGATAGCAGACACGATTAACCAGAGCTGACAAAACAATTATCCCTAACTGGTTACGAACTAAGTTATCCTTGCAAACTGCAAACATCAGATAATAAAACTTTAAGTAAATGCTAGCAGACGCGACGTATCATTTACCTTGCTGTACAACTTGAAAAAATTACGCCATCCTCAACAAAATCAGAACAGGGATTTCAAATCAGAACAGGGATTTTACTCGTGTGAAATGCAGTTTAACTGGAGTGATTACTTTCATCTGGTTCTGTTTGCTCTTCAGTACTGTCGTTTTGTTCAACCTTTTCAGATCTTTCATCTCCCGATGTAGCAGGTTTCTGAGAATCAGTTTTCATAACTTCCACCACAGGCCCGACAGAAACATCTGAATTTCCTTTAGAGGCAGGTGACGAACTTTCACGATTATTAGAATTTAGCCATAAAAACTGCAAGTTGTGACCGTTCCAGCATTTACCACTTGTAAACGCCTTCTCAGCAGCATGTCGAGTCGTAAAATATACACGGGCTGAGTACTTGGCTGTTCCAGGATCATTATTGTCATCAGCAGCCTCTTGATCATCGAGTTCCACCTTAGAGAGATCCCCGAATGGTGAAAAGTGTTCCTTTAAAACTGCAACCTGAATAGCAAACAACTTATATTAATTCCGTTTGCAGCACATTAGATTCCGATGCTTCCAACCAAAACGTCACTAACTATAAGCAATCAAATAAAAAACATATAGAAAAGTTCAGTGATTGTGTAGTTGTTGACAAAATTACTATTATATTTGGCAATGTAGTAATCCCTTCCCATAACTTATTAGATGAATGATGCAACTTCACATCTACACTATAATCCAAGCTCAGAAATAGAAAATCATTTCTAAAATCCAAACTAAGGATATCTAGAACTCATCATCTTCAGAACTAGAAACTACAAAATACTGAATATGAGACCTCCCAGTCTCCGATACCTATCGTACAGAATCCTTTTACCTACCAGATATAAAACCGATATTAATATCTTTTGAACGAAGGCCAGGACTAAATTCATGCAAATTCAAGTAAATAAGGGTCGTCTAGAGAAGTATGGGTTAATGATACCGGAGCATGACTAAATGACTTCCTTAGCAACGTCATGTGAAGCAGACAAAATCTCAAAAGATTATGCCAAAATTGTCAAAACTTCAAACCAAAATAGGTCCTGACCATTTTTCAGTTTAGAGATTAAGGGTTAGATCCTAGGCAAACTAATTATATCTAATTATAGTTTATCATGACATGACCCATAAAAAATGTGATGCACACAGGTATTTTAATCAGAGTTATAGACAACCGACGAGACACACATTAACTAATACATGAGTAGCTCACAAAAGAAAATAAACATAGTAGTCGCCCAAACTTGACCAATATATTTTTGCTACCTATGTCTTTGTGTGCATTTATTGAAGATAAAAAATACAGTAATACCAAGGAGAAAGAGGTTTTACTTTAGCAAGATCAGTTGGAAGAGTCGAAACGATCTTAAAGGCAGTAGGACGGTTGTCCAGTTTGAAACGATTGGTGACAACCGATGGAACAACAGGCGCCAATGGACGCATTGATGGCACAGCCCGCCCAAGAGATTTGTTGCCATTACATATCACTTCAAATTTTGCTGAAGATAAATTGGTTTCAGGATCACAAGAGCTTGAGGTAGCAGCTTTTGAAGAATCAGCTACAGTTCCTAGTTTCTGCCTTTTAGCCACCTGTTCAGAATCTACGTCACCTTTTGATGTTGTAGCCTGCAGAAGAGAAAAAATTGAAGTCATTTCACATATGGCTTCCTTATAATATACGAGCAGTTGAGTGCTTACTTGTTTCTGGAGTTCGTCCAACTTGCGCCTGAAGTCATTCCTCTTTTGATCAAGCATTTCTTGCTTTTTGCGGAGCTCCTCCTTCAAAACCTCTAAGTTCTCCATCTTCTTTTGTGGAGGTGCTTTTGGGGTGTTGGTGATCACCGGTTTTGGATGATCAGAAGCAGGCACATTAGGAGGAGCAGGGGCAATTGTGGAATTAGGCAATGCTGATGAACCACGAGGAGGCATTGCTGGCGCAGTATATCCACTATTTGTTCCATTTAGTGGAACGTTATCACGATTAGCCCACCATAATTTAATGAAGCGATTACCCATCACAGCGTCAGGTGCCGCCAGAGCAGCTTCTGCTTCTTCCCTTTTGGAAAACTGGACAAAAGCTCGTTGAACATTTGGGGGAATGAAAATATTAATAATCTCGCCGAACTTTTTGAAATGTGAAATTAGCGACTCCCTTATGTTCTGTTGAAGGGGAACTCCACTAACAAATATTGTACATTGTGCCTTCTGAGAAGGGTTACGCACACTCTTCCCATTTCCATTTCCATTTCCACCTTGCATTTTCAAAGATGAATATGCATCGTTTCGCTTACCACGATGGTGGTCAACTTGTGCCCTATTTGATGGCTCCTGCTTATCCATTAGAGGACTTGCTTTAGAAACCATATTTTCTCTCGCTTCTGTTCTGTTTTTTGTACGACTTTTGACCACATTTTCCTCAGAGCCATCAACCAGACCCATATGATGATCACCAGATGGACCAGGATCCGACAAAGGTCCATTTTCCTTCACGTTGGACTGATTTATTGATTGCAATGCAGGCGATGTTTGAGAATCTTTACCCCATAGAGGCTGATCGGGATCATAAAAGTCAGCTCCAGCAGCAGCAGAATCAGTAAATGTATCGTTTAATCCCTGCCCATTTCCACCCACTCCACGTTTGTTTGTTTTGCCATGTGAAGGTTTAAACGAGTTTGATGGGGCACCAGAGGCAGATAAAGACCCTGGCCCAGCTGGGGCTCCAGGCATATTTGCAGTTTGAAGCGATACTGGGAGATTAAACTGTGAAAGGCTCTGTAAGTTGTATAAAAAAAAACAAATAACAGTAATTTCAGATATGCAGTCTCAAAAATATATATGTGCAAAAGACAGAATATGCAATCAGAAGACCAATAGACCATATGATAGAATGTAACTATCAACTAGAATGAGATTCGAGCTTGAGATCACTTGGTCTTAATCTATTCACTATCAAATTATGTATACGTGAATTTTTCATCCTCTCCCCATACTGTCCATGTATCCTGTTTAGATGGTCCTTAGTCTCAAAAGAAGTGATCTGTTTCCTAGAGTAAAGATATCTAAGATATCCGAACTTTTCGTAACGGTCAACAGAAAGCTCCACCATCAAGAAGGATAAAGATGAATATAAGTTCATTTAGTGAACTAATAGAATGAAAATAAGATTATGAGACTAAGATTATGTACGCTTGTTCTGCAAATCCAGTTTTCGCTTCCTAACACAAGTACATTTACATTCTAAAAAATATACATCACTAATCAAGCTTATGATTACATTGTCACTCCCTACACAGCAACAGACAGACAGTTTTGTCACGTTGTTCTACTCTCTAACTATTATGTTCAAGATTGATACGTAGCACATTCCCCAGCTTAACATGTGCATATGCAACTGATTCCAAATGAAACGAATCGTATCACATTTTATATCCATGAAGCCTTGATAATCTGCTACTACAGTATTAGATCTGTTACATCCAACGACAACCTTACAAAAAAAGCTATTATATTTTATGTAAATTACGCGCAATCTCAAACAGCTATTTAATTTAAACATACATGCTTCCTCAACATTTATCAATGAGTAAATAGCTATATTGACATGATTACAACCATTATTCGTTGTATCAAAGTTCAAACAGACCATGGGGAGGGCAGGAATGTTTTTTAAAATAGTGTCATGTTAATATTTAAAAAAAGCCTGAATAAAACACATCATACCTGAACATCTTCCACAACAATACGATTGACACCATGCTCCATTGGACACATGTCACCTCTTAGGCAGAAACCTTGTTCCTCGAAGTCTCTGCACCGTTGACGGGCAAGTCCCATGTTCATAGAAGGATTGATCGATCTATACGTTCCTTGTAAACCAAGGGGGTGTAATGTATCCATACCGCCATTTGGCATTCCTGGAACCATCCCAAATGGACCCCACGGTGGACCATATGCATTTGAGGATAATCCCCTCCCAGCAAACATAGCAGGGGGTACCGAGCCCTGTTGAACTATTTGAGAAGCAATATCAACAGAATTGAACCTAGAATCACGTTGGTTCCAAGGACCAGAGTCCCTTCCTCTACCCCTGATTCTCTGGTTCATATCAAAAGGTCCTTGGGGTCGTCGTTTGTCAAACTTGGAATCCATAGAATTGAAACTGTGATTTTTCCATCCTTCACTGGATTGAGAACCTGTTTGCCTGTAATTATTCCCATTTCCGAATGGTTTGTTTCCCCTTCTAAATGGTTTAGTATAAACTTGTTCCACCGCATCTCGCTCCTGTGATTGAGACCTTGCATCATCTCTTCTACGATGCTTATGGTTGCGATCATCGTCATCGTCATCGCTGATTTCTTTCTCATCGGGATTGCTTTCAGACAATGAAGGTGAGCGTGCGGGTTCTTGGGCTGAAGCTTCAAGCTCCATTTGGTTCTTATGATAGGACGGTCAACTGAGATTTTATTGTGGCTGATAAGTTCAAACAGGGTGAAGACAATGAACCTACTGGATCAACCTGAAGTAATCCTTTCTTGAGAGCGGACACTGCACAATAGTTTAAGATATTAAAAAAAAAACAGAGACTGAACCAGATAGTTTTAGTAAAGGCTTTTGTTCCTTGTTCCCTTATACATGTAGGTGCGGAAAACAAGCAAAAAATTGCAGCCAGGGAACAGCAGACTGTTTACAAATAATACATTTCATCATATAGGAGACCAAACCATCCGAAGAAAAACATGTTATAGACGCAGGAAATGTACCGATGCTATCTAATAAATGACCAACCCAATGAACACTAGTCTGGACTGCTAACAAGTCAAACTATACTACTAGCTTAGTTATTTGTTCAATTCATAAGCGATGAAAAAATGCCTGGTGGACCCTAGGGAACTTTTATGTTTAACAGTACGTACGATATTAAGAAAATGATTTTTTTATTTACTTAGCATACATATGCTCAAAAATAATACTATTGAAGTATTGATAGAATGCAGATTGGAGGAACTGAGACCCCGCTCAGGTAAAACGTTGTACACGAAAATATTATATAAAACTACACAAACATGCAAATCTATTGGGACTTATAGAGAGAATGAGAACATAGTGAGCATAACTGCAAAAGCAGAATATGCGTAACCTAATTAATCATTATTGTCACATAGAGACGGAAAGATTGACAACAACGTTAGTTCATAAAGTAGGACTCTTGTACCGAGTATCGTGATAGTGAAATCCCGATAAAGTAGACGACTACCTTCTCTAAAACTTTTTAAAAACCTAAACTTTTGGGTATATCAGTATATGTTGCGCATCTAAAAGGTACTAACATTCAATGGTGGCAAAACTGTGCAAGTTAAGGAGAATGTTTGGACACGTGACGATCAATTGATGATATTTTCATATTTTATCTCTAAGCCAATATAGAACGACACAATAACACTATATAAGTTGCACCTTTTGATGAGAAATTTGTATGATTGTATGAAGCAAAAGGCACTAAGAATAGGATCAGAACGAACATGCTTTTTTCACACAATAGACCAATCTCTTACACTTTGAAAAACCATAACTTCAATACGCGTTAAATTTAGTCATAACTACCCCTAAGACGGCATAGACTATAGCAATAAACGTTTCTGCCTCGGCCACTAGACGCCATTAGTCAGCCGGCCCCTAAACAAAATATAACCTAAATCAATTTGATAACCTAAGCCCCAAACTTATCCTGATATAATAAATTAAAAATTGACTAATCCTAAACAAAGTAATTGAATCAATCATCAATAGATCACATAAAAATTACAATACACCAAAAAAAATTACAGACAATTAAAATTACAAAATAATAAAATAAACTAACCTCGGTGTGTTAAATTAAGGTTACGATTAAAAATAAAATATATGTCTATAGCATTTTTCTTTGAGCTATACGTATACGGTGTGTGTATGTATAATTGTTTCTCTCTCTCTCTAGAATCTGTGTGTGTATTGTGTGTTTCTCTCTCTAGAAACAAAGGAAGAAAAAAAAGGTTTTACAGATAGGAGGAGGAGGAGGAAATGAAGAAAACAAAAAAGGCTGTTGTTGTATTTATGTTTTAAGTACTTGTACTTTTCATAACTACTATTCTGCTACTACAAAATTTTCATGGAATATTATATTTGTTTCTAATTTTTTTTTTCTTTTCTCTATAAAGAGAAAGTCTATAACTTTGTATAATGTTTAAAAGTACGGGGGACAATTTTTGACCCGACATGAAAATTAATAGGTTCGGATTAAGTTTAATAGGTTTGGGTTTAGATCCGTCAACCTGATAACCCGAACCTGTTAATCCAAACCCGACTCGAATTACCACACAAATTTAAAAGTATGTAATTCTAACATTGTTCTTGAAGAAATCGATAACAACAAATTTTTCGTAAAATTCACTCATATTAAAACACTGTGAGACATATATTTTACATTTTTTTCTCCAAAAATCTTTTATAGTGTAAAGCAAAACGTTTTGTGTGAATTTCTCATATGTTCAAAGAATTAATTCTTTTCTTAATGAATAATATTTTTTATATTTTGAAAAAAATCAAAGTATTTTTAAATTTGGCTAAAGTCTTTTTTTTTAATGTGATAATTTAGTGGAAAATTTGATGAAGAAAAAGTGATACAAGAATCCATATGTCAAATTTGTAAAAAGAAAACATTTAAAAAATGAGGTAATTAATAAAATTTAGTTGTTAAGTTTTAAATAATATAAATAGAGTTAACTCGTTAATTAAAACTTATAATATTCTATATTTTTTCAATAAATTTATAAAATAAACTAACCTTTTGCATTTTGTACCTCTATACTTTATATCTTAAACATACAAAATATATAAAATGTATTTAAACACTGATATTAATAAATAATAAAAAAAAATATGTATAACCGCGTGTATAATTATTAGTTGTACTGATATTACAACTACAAAACGTTAAACGCGAGAAAAAATTTCTATATCCGTGTATTAAACTGCGGTATTGAAACAAAATTTGATTTATATGTAAGTCTTGTGCATGCACAAGACTTATAGCTAGTAACGTGAATTGCATTTGTTTTTGAGAAATTTTAATATGTTGTAAGTAATTTTGGATGATTTTATTTAGACATTCTTTTTTGTCTTATCAAAGATTTTGAAAAGTAATTTGTTAACAACTCATGTTAGCAAAAGCCTTTGTGTTTTATTAGCTTTATAAATTTTATTCTTATAATATAAAGTAGAGTATCGAAAAAAAAGAAAAAAAAGTCTTATTTATCAATTAATCGCCGCTTAGTTGCTAATGGGCTACCAGCTTTTTCGATTTGTATAGATCATTCAAAGTTTCTAACAAATTGGTCATAGGTAGTTAGCAGTGGTCAATGATGGCCAAACTTATTGGCAATCCGTAAATTATACCAGAAATACTAAGATAGTTTATTTTAAAAGTTAAAGCTCCTATAAAGTTTTACATCAAATATAAGGCAGCTTATTAAAAATGTTCAAGCTCCTATAAGCTCATAGAATGTTTAAACTTTGTGTAAACAAAGTTTGTTTGTTTCCTGTTAAGAAAAAGCTTTGGCCTTTACGTATATGAAGTAGATAAATAACAGATCCCTAACACAATCAGTCATTTGCTTACGAGTGTTTAGTGTCCTACGAGTTAGTTGGTTGCCAGAAAACTGGCCACGTCACATGAGTTGTATGAGAAATTGGTCCTTGGTAAAATAGTGTGCATCCGCTGGGTGATTTTTGCTATACTAGCCTATGTATCGTCTTAAAGGACTTATAACATTGAATACATGTAATGTAACTGTGTTTATTAACTACATCAGACGACACTGTGAAAATGGTTAATGGATTCTCAGACATTCATTAACTGTATACTGTGACTTCTGACATGACAAGGATAAGACTTAACAATAATGATAAAGAGACCTAATTCATATAGGTCAAGCTACACCTGACAAGATTGTAAGCAAAATGATACCACACCAGGATTTACAAAATCACTATAACCAAAAAGTCTGCATTAATAAACCTTCAAAGATGTGTACTCAAACAGAATATAATACAGACGCAACAAGAAAAAAGAAGCAAAATAAACGACACCAAGTTTTGGCCCTTAGTTTTTGACCTCGTCGGTCATTAACTTATCTAGCACCACATTAAGATCAACTGTCTGTTCAGTCTCAAGCAATTGTTTAACCGTTTCCCTCACCATAGCTTTTGGAAATCCCATACCACTCACCTTAGCAACCACATCTTCAGTTGGATCCTTCTTCACACTGCTACTCGTAGAGCCAGATGCACCAGCAACCGCTGAACCAGCAACCGCTGAACCAGCAACCGCTGAACCAGCAACCGCTGAACCAGCAACAGCTGAACCAGCAACAGATGTCTGAGGGGCCTGTGGTGCACTAGATGATGATGCCACATTCTGGCTAGAAGGGTCTGAATTAGGCCTACTCAGTTGTTGTTGGTCTTGCCCATAAGAGGTTCCTTGTGAACAAAGCGGTTCATCAAGAAGGCTAGGCAATGGTGGTGCAGACATGGTGAGCTGAGGCTGCTGATGTGGTTGTGGTTGTGGTTGTGGCTGTGGCTGTAGCTGTAGTTGTGGAAGCTCATACGGGTTACCAGATGGTTGAAAGAAAGAATCATCAAACGGGTTAATAGTTGGGGTCACCTGCCGGAAAGATTCCATATGGCCCAATAATTGGGTTTCTGGTCTTTGGTTAGCTTTAAACGATGAGAGACGTAACCGGGCCTCAAGTATTTCATGTTTATCCTTGACTTCTTTAATTTTATTCTCAATCTGCCATAACTTAGCAAATGTTGCTAACTGGTTATTACCAATAGTTACTTTTAAATCATTAACCGAAATTTCTAGCTGGAGAGACTTATTCTCCATTTGTGTAAGTCTTGCATCGACACCTTGCAGGATCTTTGTTAGAGTGTCGGTGTGTTTCTTCATTGCATTGTCAATGTCCAAGATCAAAGCTGTTGCATCATACTTTATCACATTGTTCCCCGTATCACTTTTATCAGCGGTTTTATCAGCGGTTTTCATATTTATTATCTATAAAAAACAAAATTACACATGTCAAAACATGTGCTTTTAAACATGAAAACATCTAAAGTATTAAAAAAAAATAATAAAAAAAAAATACAAGACCTATAATATATATCTAAATGATGAACTGCAACACTATTTGTGTAAAATTGTGTCAAACAAGATGCTGGCCAAGCTACTGAAGCTTAAAGTCATCAGCAAGTTAGCCCATAAGCCGTAACACTCATGGCTAAGTCACATTAGAAACGCAATAGCCGAAAAGCTAATAGGAATATACACACAAATTCTATTGTTCCATGGTCTTGAGATTAATCATGTAACATGATCATGATACATAAACAAGACTTTATTCCATAATGTAACTAATAATTCGCTACTCTACTAAAGTACCATCGTATTAACCATAAGATGTAGTTGAAGTTGTTATGCTTTTTGCCATTAAAAATCCTAGGTTACAAAGTTCTAACAACTAACAAAAGTTCATAACTTCATATATACAATAATGTAGTTTATATTTAGACGAATATGGAGTAAAGAAAATTATACCTCGACGTTCTTCCCTTTGTTCTTGTTTCTACTGCCTCGACTTTTATGAAACAAGTAAAAATATTGGTTTTGATAGGGTTTTATAGAGAGGATTCCGTGAGAATCGCAACAACCTAATTGTAATCCAAATCTACTTCGACTGTTTGCATTAAGATTTCTCCTAGGATTGTGAATTGTGTTATTTTTGCAATTTCACCCTTAACGTTTGTTTAAAAAGGCAGTTTGTACACTTAAATTAAGAAGTTACGATTTTTTTTTTTTAACAAACGATCTTATTTATATCCTTGCTAAATAAGTTATCAATTTTAAGAAAAGACAATTAATAATGTGCACATTCTTTCTTTTTTTATTGAGACTTACTTTTGGGTTTCATTGACAAAACGGGGGCGGATACGGGTGACGGGCTAAATAAGCGACGGGCGGCGGGTCAAACGGGCACGGGTTAAACGGGCACGGGCGAAAAGGACGGGTTAAACAGGCGCAAGCTGAAACGCGAAAAAAACATATGAAAACGTATAATTAAAAAATAAAAATACTTGTTTGAAAGTCAGGGATAAAAAATTAAATATAAAATACGCTGAGTAGCCTAATTAGTATTGAATGGATTAATTTTCCTGATGTTTATTAGCAACCTCAACCAATATAAATACAAAGTATCTCTTGGGCTTTAAGCTATTACACTTCTAAACCATTAGGGCCGTGGGCCTAACTAAATAATAATGCTAATACTCCCCCGCAGTTGGAACAGGAGGCCTTCAAACGTTCAAACAGGAGCGAAACTCAAGAAATAAAGCACTCGGGAGACCTTTGGTAAAAATATCCGCATACTGAAATCGAGAAGGAACATGAAGCACACGAACCTGGCCAGAAGCAACGTAATCTCGGACAAAATGAATGTCAATCTCAATGGTTTAGTCCGCTGATGCTGAACAGGATTAGTGGACAAATAAACGGCACTAACATTGTCACAGTAAACAAGAGTAGCAGTAGAAAGCGGAGCATGCAACTCAAGTAATAAATTCTGAATCCAAGCAGTCTCAGCAACAACATTTGCAACACCACGATATTCTGCCTCGGCACTAGACCGAGACAATGTAACCTGTCGCTTAGCAGACCAAGATAGAAGATTATCACCAAGGAAAACACAATACCTGGAAGTAGATCTACGGGTAACAGGACAACCAGCCCAATCAGCATCCGTGTAGGCAGTAAGCTGAGTAGTAGTAGAAACATGAAGATGGAGGCCATGATCAATAATGCCACGAACATAGCGCAAAATGCGCCTCAAAGCAGTAAAATGAGGATCACGAGGGTCATGCATCTAAAGACAGACCTGTTGCACAACATAAGATATATCCGGGCGAGTGAATGTTAAATACTGAAAAGCACCTGCAAGACTACGATATAAGGTAGGGTCACTAAATGGGTCACCCTCGGAAGCAAGCTTGGACTCAGTGTCCATAGGGGTCCTGCATGGGTTACAATGCTGCATATTTGCCCGCTCAAGAATTTCCTCTGTAAATTTAGACTGAGACAAGAACAACCCAGACTTCGAGCGTTGTGCATGTATACCAAGGAAATAATTAAGGGAGCCAAGATCAGTCATAGCAAACTCACTGTGAAGTAATGTGATGACACGCTGTAAAAGAGCTATAGATGAAACTGTGAGAACAATGTCATCCACATATAGCAATAAATAAGCAATATATGAACCCTGGCGATAGACAAATAATGATGCATCGGTTTTACTGTGATGGAAACCAACGCATGTGATAAAGCTAGCAAATCGCTGAAACCATGCACGAGGGGCTTGTTTAAGCCCATATAATGACCGTTGCAAATGACAAACATAATCAGGGTGTGTAGAATCAACAAACCCTGGAGGCTGATGCATGTAATCTGTCTCAGATAAATGGCCATAAAGAAATGCATTCTTCACATCAAGCTGATGAATAGGCCAATCACGAGAAACTGCGAGACTTAAAACAGTACGAATGGTAGCCGGTTTGACCACCGGACTAAATGTCTCATCACAATCAATACCTTGTTGTTGACTTCGTCCGTTAGCAACAAGACGAGCCTTGTACCTGCTTAATAAGCCATCTGCATGAAACTTATGTTTGAAAAGCCACATAGAACGAATAACATTAACGTTAGTCGGGCGGGGCACAAGAACTCACGTTCCATTAGTAATTAAAGCATTATATTTATCTAACATAGCTTTTTGCCAGTTGGGGTCACGAAGGGCTTGAATATGAGAGCGCGGAAGTAGTGAAGTGGTGGTGACATGATAATTCATAGGCTTACGAGGTTTAAAATTTCTGGCTTTAGCACGAGTAACCATGGGATGAGTGGGTATGGGTTGCGGATCAGTTTGTATTGAGGGTCCATTATGGGTTGCATGGGTGGAGATTGAAGTGGACCAATATCGACGTTTGGGGAAAAAGTAGATGCGGGTGAGCTCGGCTGGGGGGAGTGTTGGATCTGGTCAGACAAAGGGTTCTGGGAAATAGTGGTAGGTGGTATAGTGGGGGTAATGGGCTCAGGTGGTGTAGGCATAGGATGAGGAGGAGGTAACATTAAAAGGAAATCATAATTTGAATGTGTAGAAGGCTTCTCAGTCCCGAATGGTAAGACATCCTCATCAAAACGGACATGTCGTGAGATAATGATTTTATTAGTAGACGTGTCGAGACACCTATAACCGCGATGGTTTGCGGGGTAACCAAGGAATATGCAACGGGTTGAGCGAGGTTGAAGTTTATGTGTAACATCAACGTGAGGATAGCAAAGGCATCCAAAAACACGTAAATTGTCATATGAAGGTGTTTGGTTATATAGCTTGGTGAATGGAATTTCATTATTGATGGCGGTGGAAGGCAAAATATTCAAAAGGTGAGCGGCCATATTAAGAGCTTCCACCCAATATAACGAAGGTAGATGGGCTTGAAAAAGCAAGGTGTGGATGAGGTTATTGATGGTACGTAACATGCGTTCGGACTTGCCATTTTGTTGTGATGTACGCGGGCAAGAAAACCAAAACTGTATGCCATTTTGGCGAAAAAGGTCATGAAAACGGGTGTTGTCATATTCATCCCCATGGTCACATTGCAAAGCCTTTATGTCGACATGAAATTGTTTGTTAACATAAGCACGAAAAGCAACAAAACTATCAAACAAATCAGATTTTTTATGCAAAGGGTAGACCCAAACAAAGTGCGAAAAATGATCTAAGAATATAGCATAATATTTTATTCCACTTAAACTCGGAATCGGTGATGCCCATATATCCGAGTGGATAATTTCGAACACCGACTTAACAGATCAAAACTATAAAACGGAAGCTTAACATGTTGACCTAATTGACACGCGTGACATAAAGAGGAAAACTTTGATTTATTATATGAAATTAAATTACATGACTGTAAACGACGAAGCACATCTTCCCCGGGATGACCGAGGCGTCTGTGCCATCTAGTGGAACTAAATGAAAGCAAAGCAACAGGAGTTGTGAATGGAGATTGATGAGTGACGGGATAAAGGTCGCCCATACTATCACAACGAAGAAGAAGCTTTTGTGTCTGGTAATCCTTTACAGAAAAACGATAAGCATCAAATTCAATAGAAACATCATTGTCACGGGTAAATTGACGAACAAAAATTAAATTCTTGATTATGTGAGGCGTGACAAGAATGTGATTCAGGTGAAGAGGCTTATGAGATGTATGCAATAAGCTATGTCCGGTATGAGTGACAGGAATAGAGTTACCATTGCCAACAAATACAGATGGATAAATGCTCGAATTACTAAGGAAGTAAGTATACATGTATTGTCCGCCAAGTGAGAAGATGCTCTGGTGTCCATATTCCAAGAGGGATATTGAGCTTGGATCGTAGAGACTTGAGCCGAGTAAGCCGAAAATTGGGCTGGTACAACATTTGCTGAAACATGTGTCGGAGCTAGTTGAGGTTGGAACATGTATATTAGATAAAATATGGAGCTCGGCACCAACGGGGTATAATTAAATGGAACATGTTGTTGGGGCTGTGGAACATGACTAAAAACTTCACGAGACATTATGGTTACTCGAAAGTTGGTTATGCTAAGGTAAATAGAATTCAAGCACCGAACAGTAGAACGGAAGTAGCAACCCGAAGCAAAAAAAAAAACAACCTATTAATATTAGAACTTACAACAGCCAATTAATGCATCAATCAAGTAATTATTGATTGATTGAAAAGGAATAAATAAATGCAGCAAACCAAATGTGAATTAAGAAGAAGCGAATCAAATACGGCTATGAAAAGAAACGATTTTTTTATTATTTTTTTAGGGTTTTTGATGGTGGGTGTTTATGACTCTGATTACCATACTGAATGGATTAATTTTCTTGATGTTTATTAGCAACCTCAACCAATATAAATACAAAGTATCTCTTGGGCTTTAAGCCATTACACTTCTAAACCATTAGGGTCGTGGGCCTAACTAAATAATAATGCTAATAATTAGTATTTTACATGTGCACCCATTAAGCCTATTTAATTTCTTACATGTGCGCTCGTTTGCCTCATCAATAATAAAAAAATGTGCAAAAATGTCTCATCCTTTTTTGAAAAGTATCAAAAAGTGTACATATATATCAAAATGAGCAAGATTTGACACCTCTAATCATGGGGAGTGTTTACTAAATTAAGTGGTTTCAAATGAGGGTCTTAATTAGTCACTTAAGTGAGAAAGCATAGTTATAATAAGTCTCTCAATTAAGACGCACTAAATATTTAGGCCCACATTTTCTTCCCACTAAGAAGAAAAGAAACAACCCGGCCTCATGGGTTATATAGGATGGTAATTCGGGTCGGATTTAGTTACGAAAAGATGGTAACCAAACCAACCCAATAACCATTACGAAACCGAGCATCCGAGCCGATACCTCATTATGTAAAAATATTCAAATAAAAAACTAAACCGAGTGAGGCTTATATAAACTAAAACCAAACCAAATAAGGTCGGTTCGGTTTAGTTAAACCAAACCGAATAAAGTCGATTAGGTTTAGTTGGTTCGAACCCTGGTTACCAACCCAATAACGTATTACGATAAATATTCAAATCAAAAACTAAATCAACCCGTTTATATTCAAACGGAAGATTAAACAGACATGAAAACCGGTTTCGAAAAATATTCACACCAAAAACTGAACCGACCCAATCATAGGCGGACCTAGGATTTGTAATAAGATGTTTCACAAACTCGATTATTAGTACTAAAGTTGACTCATATTACGTAAAACTAGATGTTGCACGTGTCGAGGAAACCTCTATTTTAAATAAAATATACTCTTCGTGACTTAAAATAGGGTATAGTCCGTGTCACACTCGGCTTAAAATAAGCTTAAAATAGGGTGTAGTCTGTTGGAAATTTAGTATAATTGTGGGATATGGTCATACTCGTAAATGGGTTTGGAGGTACGGAGTGTACACCTATTAAGTCCATGACTACCCTGAAAGACTCAATATAGTGGTTGCTGATGATTCCTGTCAGAGGCTAGTTTAGCCTTGTCAGCGGCTGACTTTGCTTTGTCAGCGGCTAAGTCATCACCGGATGGCTTGTCTTTATAACTGTTTGACTGGTTCAAACGGAGTTTAATATTGACTTTATGACCATGATGATTCTGGTCATGTAACCACTATGTAATCATGTGGGAAATAATGAGATTAATGGGCCGATTAATACTCATTATTCCTTTGACTATGAGTTACATTCCTTAAGGAATGGGATCACTATAAATAGTGATCATACTTGCATGAGGAAAGAGACAAAAACAAGAAACACTTACACACACAGAGTTCTTGATTTGTGCCTAAAATAAGAACTAACTCTTGGTTTTATCCCGAGGAGGTATTCGTGTTAACCCAGGCATATGGTCGAATAATCTTCTTTGGAAAGTGATTACACGACTTCAAGAGATATCCGGCAACCATTAATTGGTACGTAGTTAGGCTATTGATTATCTTCATCCTGTTGGAACGAAATAAACCCCAACAATCAAAGAAGATTATTTTGTGATAATCAATGGCGGCGGCTGATAACTAGGTTTTTACCTAATTAAAAATTAAAGTTCGTTATAGTGGTCTAATCGAATTGATCCTGGTTAACTATGCGACTCAGTCGTTCTTTGGTGAAACAAATAGTTGTGTCGTTGTAGTAAAATAAATGTGCAAGACGTAAAAGTAAATGGCACTAAAAGTAAATGACGCAAACTTAAATCTATCTAAGGCAAACTTAAAACGCAACTAAAACTTAAACTAAGGCAAGGCTAAAATAAATCTAAGGCAATTAAACTTAAAGTGCGACTAAGAAAAAGGCGAGAAAAGTAAAGCTTGAAAATTAAAAATTAAAAAACTAAAAAGAACCTGAAAGCAGCTCATTCGGAATAATCCTTCGTTCGGAATAATCACTCGTCCGGAATGTCACCTTCCTTCGGAATGATTCTCCTTCACTCGGAATATTTACCAAAATCCTTGATCCGGAACAAATTCTCTATTCGGAATATGTCACTTATCCGGAATAAATCCTTCGTTCGGAACTTTTACTGATTCGGAACTTCAATTGGCTCGGAACATCCTAAACAAAAGCCTTGATTCGGAACTTCTTGATTCGGAACCCTTGGTTCGGAACTTTGAATGTTCCGAATGAGACACCTCTTCACGGATCCAGAATACTTCCGAATGAACAAGCTTGATTCGGAACTTTGAATGTTCCGAATGAAAGTGTTGATCCAGAATAATTAATTATTCCGAATACACTCCTTGGTTCAGAACTTTTTCTTGGTTCGGAACTTCTACTGGTTCGGAATAGGTTCCGAATGAACAAGTGTCGATTCGAAGGAAGTTGTCTTGATCCGGAACAATTGTTTTATTCGGAACAAATCGTCAAACCTTCGCTCGGAACTTCACTGATTCGGAACAATCAAGGAATAAAACTTCACTCTGAATATTTGGTAAGCTTGGTCCGGAATGTCACCTGGGAAACAGATAGCAGCGAAGAACACGCAAGAAAGGAAAAAGCACGAATCTAAACAAATACTAATCAAATCAAACTAACCAAATAACATCTACTAATCATAAAAAAACAATCCAAAACAATCAAACTAACAAAACTAATCAAAATAATCAAAACCCACTTTAATCAAATCAATAAAATAAGAACATGAACATGAACAATAAACATAAAGATTAAAGATTAAGAAAGGTAGATAAGAGATTAACAAGAAAAAGTAAAGATTGACAAGAATTAAAAGAAAACTTACTTGAAATTAAAGGTATTTAAGGTGCAAGACAATTAAGGTAAATGACATGTAATTAAATGACAAGGAAAGTAAAATGGAAGAACTAATTGTCACTATTAGCCAACAAAACAAATGAATGAAAATCCTAATCTATTTATAGGGGAGATTAAGGAGTGCTTAGGAAGCTTCCTCCCTCTTTCATCTTTCCTTAATTGCACACTTAAGTCCTTAAGCCTTTTAATCTTCTTAAATCTTGGACTTTAATGACTTTGTCTCGGGATTTCTTTAAACTCGTCTTTTAATTCTTCAATAAATAAGACTTGAGTTCTTCGGCTTTTAGTAAATTTCCGTCTTTTGACTTTTTCTTCGATAAATCTTCAGAATTGGTCTTGAACTTCCGTTCTTTTTGTACTCTCGATTTCTTGACTTCGTCTTTCGTCTTTTTCTTCGATAAAAGCCCGTGAATGCCCGTGTTTTCTCCACTTTTCACCTTTTCGTCCTAAATCACAACAAAAACACAAACCACGCATAATTCCGACATAAATGACATAAAATACACGTTTTGGCTCGGTTAATATTGTAATTAAGTGGTAAAAAGGATGGGTGTTTACACACCTATCAAATCCCCTACACTTGACCATTGCAATGTCCTCATGCAATGCATTAATTACAAAGCACGTTTATATTTTTCATCATAATCAATCCACATTGGCCTTTATTAAAGAGATAGAAAATTATAAACATAAAGAAATCAAAAACATACCTTCGGGTTTTGGAAATGTCATGAATGATCATCATTCTCAAGTTTTCACTTTCTCCAAACCAAGCTTAAAAACGAGATCATTGTTATTATAAGTTAGCAAACTAACACGAACTCATGTGGGCCAATTACTCACTTAGACTCCCTTATTCCTAGGTGTATCTCTTATATTTTATTGTTGTCTTGAATGATCACGAGGATGCATTTTTGACTTATTTCGATAGTTTATTAGGCCGAAAATAAAGTGAACGATTTAATCAATAGTTAGCTAAAGGACAAAATCTTTTAAAACTGCTTCTCGGGACCTCATAAAGTTCATATCTTGGCATAACTCGCTTCGCGATTTGAGACCTTTCTCGGACCGATATTTGGCAGTGACTTCATACTTCAAACCTTGAGAGACGTTCATGAAATAATGGTCTTCTCTTCATAATAGGAATTTCTTCACTTGAAGTTTTGAGAGATTCTTCATATTTGGACCACGACTTCTTCATTTTTCTCCAATCATTATTTTGGACTTTGATATACAACGATCCGCCTCCTTTTTGGACTTGGCTTTATTTATCCTCATACTTGCTAGGGTCTTTTCGGATAGACTTCTCCATGACTTTTGGGGAGTTTTTGCTTTTCGTCGTGTGTCTCGATCCTTCATATTGATCTTTGATAAATGATTCTTCACATCACTTGGGATCTTTAGCAACAAAATGTAGCCCTCATGCCTTGTTAGGACCTTTTTGGACTCGCCAATCTTCGCATCCCGCTTCAATAAGTTATGCCTTGGCTATGAACTCTAATCCATACCGAGCAACTTTTAAACGATCTTGGGCAAGAAGCTAAGTAACTTTTCAAATCGTACAACCTTATTTATTGCAGATAAATTTATTAGCAAGCGATGGGAGAATAGGCTTATAATTAACTCACATAAATTCACGAAAGAATGCCAAACTTATAATTGACTCTATCATCTCTCGTTCTCCACAGTTTAAAATCTCAAAGAATGAGACTCATGGATGCTTAGCCTATTAAATCAAAGTTTTGGGTTTTCGAGTCGTCTATAGGATCTTGCAAACTCTTAGACTTTTTTCAAGTTTAGAAATCGCATTTTAAAGTTCCCTTGATAAACGACTCTCTAGGATCAATTATAGGAACTTGCGAAAAGTTCTTGTTCTTAACCCGTGAGAGTTAAGACTTTCGCGTTTTATAGCTCCCTATATAAAAGCCTAGCAAAACTTGACTTAAACACGTTAAGGATACTAGCTAGAGTAAACTTAGATAAGTAAACTCGGGTTGAGTCAAAAGATTCATAACGTTTGAAAATTAAAACCACTTTATTAAAGATTTATTCTAGCAAAGCAAGGGAATAACTATACAAAAGGGAAAAACTAATGGGCCAAAATAGATCAAAAATTTTGAAAAATGTCAAAAAATTGATTTTCCGCTTAAAATGAGGACAAATACAAGGAAAAGGCCACCTAACTTCGATAGAAGTCCCCCTACACTTAATATAAACATTGTCCTCAATGTTTAAGCATGTGGGAGTAAACTCCCCTACACTTAGGACATTGTGCATTTTGTTTAAATCTCGCTAAGGAAGAGACAACTAAAGAGATTCCTATTTTAATATTGAAAAATATAAAATAGTGAATCGAAAAGAGTTTAGGATAGAACCGGGGAAATGGGAACAACGGAATCACGGGTCGTCAGGAATCATCAAGAGTGGGTCATTGAGCGCTCGAGTCCCTGAATATGAGAGGAGAGGAAATAGCAAACACCAACGGGTCTCCCCTACACTTAGGATAAAGAAAGCTAAAAGATAGATACATGGGTTGCCTCCCAAGAAGCGCTTGATTTTTGTTCACCGAGTCGTGAGCCTGAATCGACCTTGATCATCATAGGAAGAAGCATGAAACATATCCACCGGGATCAAAGACATAGTTTTCGTCCATCAAATAGCACAAGCTTAAGGCGAACAAGGTAAGCCAAAGAAGAGTAGGCAAGGTTCCCTTAAGCAAAGATGGAGCACGGTGGAAGCAAGGGTGAAGTGGTGCAAGCAGATTTCCATAAGTTCAAAAGATATTTCCTTTTATTTCATCAGGCGGATACTAAGATGGCTGAAGAATATCGATACCGGGGTCGAACACCTTTTCCTTTAGGGGAAATAGCACTCAGGCTCAGCAGAATATGAAGAAGATCCGCGAAGAAGATGCACAACCTCGTCCTCAGAAGGTGGACAAAGAGGTGTTAAATCATACGTGCTGCGTATATTGGTGTCGTCCGGTTGCTTCTCCTTTGAAAGAATTTTCTTCAAATCCAAAGTAGGATCAAGACGATAATCATCAAAATCTAAAGGAGGAGCATCACTCTCATGAGGGAAGTAAGTATTGAGAAAAGTATAGAAGTCTTCCTCAAAAGAGTAATCATCCAAAGTAGGATTAAGCATGGATGGTGGAGGATCTTCATCATGCGAAGAATCACTCAAAAGAGTATCAGCCTCATCAAAATCATCATATGTGGGCATGTCGGGATACTCGGAGGTAAGATCATCATAATCATCCGAATCTGAGCTAGAATCATCATCATAAGCATCAAAGATCGGTGAAGAATCATATATGGGTGAAGGTTCCAAATTGGATAGAGAATCATCCACATCATCTTGAAAAAGTGGATTATCAATGCAAGAATCGAATAGAGGATTGTTGTAGATGACAAAATCATCGAGCACATTAATCATATTCGCAGATTCTCGTCCATAGGATTTTCTTGTAAGCTTCCCCATTTTAAAAACTTGTGCATCATCCCCGACTCTTAAGATTAACTCACCTTCGGCAACATCAACTAGAGCTCTTCCGGTTCTCAAGAATGGTCGACCAAGTATTAAAGGAATACGAGGGTCCATTTCATAATCAACAACGACAAAGTCGACCGGGAAAGTAAATGTGCCAACTTTAATGAACATGTCTTCGGCAATACCAACGGGGTAAGCGAGAGTGCGATTTGCAAGTTTAAGAGTCATCTTTGTTGGAGTAAGGTCGGGTAATGATAGTGTTTTCCAAACACTTAATGGCATGAGATTTATACTGGCCCCGAGATCAGCTAGGGCAGTAAATTCTTCAGTTTTGTTAAAGATGCAAGGCAACACAAAACGACCGGGATCTCCAAGTTTTTCCGGAAGTTCTTTAAGAATAACTACAGAACAGTTTTCATTTAAGCGTGTGTTGGCGAGCTCAATCAACCTCTCCTTCTTGTTAAGCAATTCCTTGAATGCTTTGACAAATTTCGGCATGTGGACAAGTGCTTCAACAAGGCTAATGTTGATGTTCATTTGAGAGAGCATCTTCACATAGCTCGACACTTGAGAGTCATCCTTGGTTAGCATTTTGGTCTTGCCTAAGCGAGATGGATAAGGAATATTAGGGTTGGGTGGTGAAGGTGCAGGTGTAGTAGGTAAAGGTTGAGATGTTGAAGGGTCCTTCCTAGGTACATCGTCATGACGAGGCGGAGATGGTAATGGTGCACTAATACTAGGTGTAGGAGGAGTAGGGATAAATGGTGGTGGAGGAGGTGTAGATGATGGGGGCGGGATAGGTGGTCCTACTATGGTTACTCCACTACGGGTAGTAATAGCACTCACATTCGCTCGCGGATTGGTGACGGTGTTTGAAGGTAGAGAACTCGAAGCAGAAGGTTGAGTTGTGGGCAAGAAACTAGCAAGCATATTCTTCAAATCATTCGTTTGATTACTGAAGGAGGATTGGATATTATCTCGAAGCTCGGATCTAATGTCATTCCCTTGCTTGGTGATATCCCCTTTCAAATTGATAATTTGGCTCTGTAGATTCTTGATTTGCTCACCTTGAGTTCTCATTATGGCTTCAACATCTTGATTGATGGGTGGGGCTTGTTGAGCGGGTGGGTGATAAGGATTAGAAGCTCTTGGTGGGATTTGGTTGCTTCTATTGTAGTTGTTGGTGGGGTTTTGGTTTTGAGGAGAAAAACCGGGTGAAAGGTAGTTGTTTGACCGGTAACTCAGCAAATTTCGATCCCCTTGAGGTCGAGCTTGGTAATTTTCCGGTGAATAATTACCATAAGCCGCATACACGTTTTCCGGATTTCCTTGAGTAGAAGGACAATCAGTGTATGGGTGTGGACCGCCGCATGTTTCACAAGAAGGTGCAACCGCTTTAACTTGTTGTTGTTGGTTTGTAGCGAGAAGCAAGATATTTTTGTTCATTTCAGTCATCATGCGGGTGAATTCGGTCATGTCGGGGTTTGCTGAAGTAGAAGAAACATTGACTCTCGGGTTGTTCCTTGAAGAAGCGGAGGAATCCCAGTTTTTGTGGTGAGTAGTCATGTTCTCAATAAGCTCTCAACACTCCTCGGGTCTCCTTTTCATAAATGTGCCACCGGCGGCTGCATTAATCGTATCACGATCTCGAAAAGTCAAACCGTTGTAGAAAGTATCAATCAATGTGACTGGAAGCATGTTGTGGTTTGGACAACGATCGATCAAAACATTATATCTTTCCCAAGCATCAAAGAGAGATTCATCGGGTTCTTGCATGAAACCGCTGATTTGATTGCGAAGGCTCGTGACCATGGATGGTGGAAAGTAGCGCGACAAAAAGCGTTGAGTCATGTCATCCCAAGTGTGAATTGAATTCTTCGGGAGACGATCAAACCATTTCTCGGCGTGGTGTGATAAAGTATGTGGGAAGAGTTGTAGGCGAAGAACATCCATTGTGGCACCAGGCAACTTCATGCTTTGGGTGATTGTAATGAACTTGTCGAGGTGTTTGTTGGCATCATCATCAGGCATTTCTCGAAAAGGATTTGTTTGTACTTGCTGAATCATGTGGTGCTTCAACGAAAAATCTGGAGCCGTGATTTGCATCGGCGCAATCGGTCCTCCTCGTCCAAACATGGTAGGTTGACAAAGCTCCTCCATTGTCCGAATGTCGGGCTGTGGAAGAACATTGTTGTTATTGTTATTGAGGTGCGGTGGATTATTGTTGTTGTTAACACCTGCCATACTTAAATCTTCTCGAGTCTCGGGCTCTTGATAATTAGAAGATCTAGTACGCATACACCTACAAAGACAAAAGAAAACAATACCAAACGCAAAGACAATATATATACACAATAAAAATAAAATCTTTTTGGATTTTTGAAATTTTTAATTTTTATGGATTTTTAACAATTTTTATTTTTTTTGGTTTTTTGAAATTTTTTAGGCAAGAAAATAACGCTCACAAGTGAACGGATCCCAAAAAGCAACGCGTCTCTCACAGAAAACCGTTAATCTTTACGAAAAGAGCCGGCAGCGGTGCCATTTGATAACTAGTTTTTTTTACCTAATTAAAAATTAAAGTTCGTTATAGTGGTCTAATCGAATTGATCCTGGTTAACTATGCAACTCAGTCGTTCTTTGGTGAAACAAATAGTTGTGTCGTTGTAGTAAAATAAATGTGCAAGACGTAAAAGTAAATGGCACTAAAAATAAATGACGCAAACTTAAATCTATATAAGGCAAACTTAAAACGCAACTAAAACTTAAACTAAGGCAAGGCTAAAATAAATCTAAGGAAATTAAACTTAAAGTGCGACTAAGAAAAAGGCGAGAAAAGTAAAGCTTGAAAATTAAAAATTAAAAAACTAAAAAGAACCTGAAAACAACTCATTCGGAATAATCCTTCGTTCGGAATAATCACTCGTCCGGAATGTCACCTTCGTTCGAAATGATTCTCCTTCACTCGGAATATTTACCAAAATCCTTGATCCGGAACAAATTCTCTATTCGGAATATGTCACTTATCCGGAATAAATCCTTCGTTCGGAACTTTTACTGATTCGGAACTTCAATTGGTTCAGAACTTCCTAAACAAAAGCCTTGATTCGAAACTTCTTGATTCGGAACCCTTGGTTCGGAACTTTGAATGTTCCGAATGAGACACCTCTTCACGGATCCGGAATACTTCCGAATGAACAAGCTTGATTCGGAACTTTGAATGTTCCGAATGAAAGTGTTGATCCGGAATAATTAATTATTCCGAATAAACTCCTTGGTTCGGAACTTTTTCTTGGTTCGGAACTTCTACTGGTTCGGAATAGGTTCCGAATGAACAAGTGTCGATTCGAAGGAAGTTGTCTTGATCCGGAACAATTGTTTTATTCGGAACAAATCGTCAAACCTTCGCTCAGAACTTCACTGGTTCGGAACAATCAAGGAATAAACCTTCACTCTGATTATTTGGTAAGCTTGGTCCGGAATGTCACCTGGGAAACAGATAGCAGCGAAGAACACGCAAGAAAGGAAAAATCACGAATCTAAACAAATACTAATCAAATAAACCAAAAGATTAAATCAAACTAACCAAATAACATCTACTAATCATAAACAAACAATCCAAAACAATCAAACTAACAAAACTAATCAAAATAATCAAAACCCACTTTAATCAAATCAATAAAATAAGAACATGAACATGAACAATAAATATAAAGATTAAAGATTAAAGATTAAAGAAAGGTAGATAAGAGATTAACAAGAAAAAGTAAAGATTGACAAGAATTAAAAGAAAACTTACTTGAAATTAAAGGTATTTAAGGTGAAAGACAATTAAGGTAAATGACATGTAATTAAATGACAAGGAAAGTAAAATGGAAGAACTAATTGTCACTATTAGCCAACAAAACAAATGAATGAAAATCCTAATCTATTTATAGGGGAGATTAAGGAGTGCTTAGGAAGCTTCCTCCCTCTTTCATCTTTCCTTAATTGCACACTTAAGTCCTTAAGCCTTTTAATCTTTTTAAATCTTGGACTTTAATGACTTTGTCTCGGGATTTCTTTAAACTCGTCTTTTAATTCTTCAATAAATAAGACTTGAGTTCTTCGGCTTTTAGTAAATTTCCGTCTTTTGACTTTTTCTTCGATAAATCTTCAGAATTGGTCTTGGACTTCCGTTCTTTTTGCACTCTCGATTTCTTGACTTCGTCTTTCATCTTTTTCTTCGATAAAAGCCCGTGAATGCCCGTGTTTTCTCCACTTTTCACCTTTTCGTCCTAAATCACAACAAAAACACAAACCACGCATAATTCCGACATAAATGACATAAAATACACGTTTTGGCTCGGTTAATATCGTAATTAAGTGGTAAAAAGGATGGGTGTTTACACACCTATCAGCGGCAATGAAGCATATGGTGGCTAACTTCTCCAAACTGGACAAGTTTGAAGGGGTTGATTTTAGGAGATGGCAAAAGAAGATGCACTTTCTTCTTTATACCATGAACGTGTTGTACGTGCTGACCACTCCCATTCCTGATGGTGGTGATGATGCTACTTTGGAGGAGATGCGGAAAAGGAGCAAATGGGAGAATGATGACTATGTGTGCCATGGTATTATTCTCAATGGTATGTCTGATTCCTTATTTTATATTTACCAAAATTTTGAATCTATTAAAGAACTATGGGATTCCTTGGAAGCCAAATATATGGCTGAGGATGCATCAAGTAAGAAGTTCCTTGTGAGTGATTTCACAAATTACAAAATGACTGATTTAAGACCAGTCATGGAACAATACAATGAACTTCTTGGAATACTTGGTAGATTTACACAACATAAAATGAACATGGATGAGACCATTCAGGTCTCGTGTGTCATTGATAAACTACCTCCTTCTTGGAAAGATTTCAAGCACACCTTGAAACATAAGAAGGAGGAGTTAACTCTTGTTGAGTTGGGCAGTCATTTGCGCATTGAGGAATCCCTCAGGGTGCATGAAAGTGATAAGCCAAAGAGCAACAATGTTGCTGGTTCATCTGTTGTCAATATGGTGGAGCATAACAACTCCACTAGGTACAATGACAACAAGGGCAAACGTAAGAATCAGGATAACACCAAAGCTAATCCTAACAAGAAGTCATCAGTGGCTTGTTGGAAGTGTGGGAAACCTGGACACTTCAAAAGGGATTGCAAAGGTGTTAGCATTGGAAGCAAAGCTAATGGATCAGGCACAAAAGGTCAGAATATGTTTAATGAATCTCTCCAGATTTATTATGTTACATATGTATCTGAAGCTTATTTTGTGCAGGATGATGATGTGGCATGGTGGGTTGAATCTGGAGCAACAGTTCATGTGTGTAAAGATAGATGCAGGTTCAAGACTTATGAGTCACTGAATGATGGATCTATTCTTCACATGGGAAATGAGTCAACAGCCCTAGTGGACATGGTTGTGTAGATCTTAAATTTAGTTCTGAAAAGATTGTTTCTTTGTTTAATGTTTTGCATGTTCCTAATATTAGGAAGAACTTGGTTTCTAGTAGTGTTTTGAATAATTATGGTTATAAACAAGTGATTGAATCTAATAAATTTGTTTTATCTAAACATGGTGTGTTTATTGGTTTTGGCTATTTGAGTAATCAAATGTTCAGACTTAATATTGATTCTAGTATAAATGTTGATTTTGTCCTGATAACTACCACTAAACTGAACGATTCATCACTATGGCATGCTAGACTAGGCCATGTCCACTATAAGAGGATGCAAGATATGTCTAAGGATGGGTTAATTCCAGCTTTTGACATGGACACTGATAAGTGTCAGACTTGTATGCTGAAAAAAATTACTAAGAAACCATTTCAGGATGTAAAACGTGAAACTACAGTTTTGGAGCTAATCCATAGTGACCTATGTGATTTGCATGCTACTCCCTCATTAGGGAATAAGAAATACTTGGTAACATTTATTGATGATGCTTCTAGGTTTTACTATGTTTATATGTTACATACTAAGGATGAAGCATTAGATAAATTTAAAGTATTTAAAACTGAAGTTGAATTACAACAAGGAGTCCAAATCAAAAGATTTAGGACTGATAGGGGAGGTGAGTACATGGATACTTTATACTTTGAGTCTGTTGGAATCATCCATGAGACAACTGCTCCATATACTCCACAACAAAATGGTATATCTGAAAGGAAAAATAAAGTACTAAAAGAGATGGTTAACTCCATGTTGTCCTACTCAGGACTGAGTCAAGGATTTTTGGGAGAAGCTATGTTAACAGCTTGCTATTTGTTAAATAGAGTTCCTAACAAAAGGAACAGGATTACCCCTTATGAACTATGGACTAAAAGGAAACCAAACTTGAGCTACCTCAAAGTTTGGGGTTGTAGGGCTGTTGTAAGACTCCCTGATCCAAAGGTGAAAACCTTGGGTGAAAGAGGCATTGAATGCATCTTTGTTGGATATGCTGAGTGATTGCAGTAGATTACAACTCTTGTTTAGGAAAACAAAGAGCGTAAAGTAGGGAAAGTATTAAGTACGACGATTTAGGAAAACCGTGCACAAATGACCCTAATGAGGTGAAAGTTCGTTTCCCAAGGAGGTATATGTGTGTGACTAAAATGTAGCAAGATTTGAGATTAATATTTGAAAGAAGGGGATGAGAAAAGAGGATGACGAAGACGTGAAATTAATTACTACTACGACTAAACGTAAAACCGTAAAATGAGCAAAAATAAAAATTAATTCTAAAAATTCCCAAAACTTTACCAAAAATCAAAATAAATAAACTAAGAGTTTACCAATGATCAAAACTTTTTCAAACCTTTTAATTAATTAAATATTAATTTTTAAATGCTAATTAAATCCCTAAAATCAAATTAATTATCAAAAAGCCTAAATAAAGATTTTTCAATTGGTAAACCTCTAAAATGACCTAAAAAGATTAGAAACTATTTTTATAAATTTTTAAACTAAGAAAAACTATTTAAAATGATTTAAAAACTATTAAAACTTAAAATAATTATAAAAATTAATCTAAAGATGGTAAAATTAATCTAAGAGTTGAAAAAAAAAATCCTATTTTAATGTATTTAAGCTAAGAAAAATATAAAAAGTGTAGAAATGTGAAATTTGAAAAATAATAATAAAATAATATTAAAATAATATTAAAAATCCAAAAATTATAAAAAATTCTAAAAACTTACAAACTAGTTTATTTTAACCTAAATAATCAGAAAATGAAATCAAAATTACCAAATTACCCCTAATGGGCCCCCAAATGGGCTAAAATAAAAAACAGTCAAGCTTAATTGGCTTTTTAGCCAAAAAAGTCAAAATAAGCCCAAATGACTTGGAAAAGCCCTATCTGACTCAAAATTCAATTCTAAACACAAAACTCTGAAGGCCCAAAAGCTGAAAGTGAGCTTATCACAGCTTAATGAACAAACAGCTTATTCTTATTGGGCCAATAAGCCCATTAAGCAATAAGCCAATGCCATAAGCTCTAATTTGACACACAACCTTCTTTTGGGATACTAAAGAGATCTATAAAAAGAAATTTTGAAAAAGCTCACTCAATAAGCCAGAAATAAGCAAAGAACAATTCCACAAAACGACAAAATAGTCGGGATAGAGTTCTAGGCTGTTTCAGAAGCTCTAGTTTGTTGCAAAAGCTCACAAATAGCTTAACTAAGAATAATCAATCAAGAAAATCACAAAACTCCAAGTAGAATAAGCTGTAAGAACCAATAAGCTGGCTGAAAAAGCCAAATAAGCTAGTTTTCTAGCAAAAGCTTAACCAAAAGACTTGTAACCTTCCAGACTTGTTATTAAGCTGAGAAAAATGAGTTCTATTACAAAAACCAAGTTGTTGCATGTACCAATAAGCAAAACAGATTCAATAAGCTATATGACCAAGTTTGACCAAAATTCAAACGCTGACAAGAGTAAATCAAACGCTAACAAGCACAATTTTGGACGTTGACAGACTTAATGAAGTGTTAAAACTTTGTTTTCACCCTGCTGGTCAAGGCTTGAGTACAAACCTTGTGAATCAAGGTCTACCAGTTGGGTAGACTTGATGAGTTTTGGCACAAATAAGCCAATAAGCCAATAAGCTTATAAGCTATCAACAAAGCAATCCAAGTAGCCAAATATACTCACAAGCAGCACAAAAACTGGATCCAAACAACAAAACAATAATCCTTACACTAGAAATACAAATGCAAGCACCAAATAAGGTGGTCACTTTGTTGATGCAAATGACCACTTCAGCCAACTTTGATAAGCTATAACACACTCAATAAGCCACCAAATTCAACAACCAGATAACCAATAGATAGCTTATTGAAAGTCCCTTAATATGACAATTGTTGATAAACTATAACTCTTGTAACCATGAAACACAATGAAATACTTTTCAAACGCGTAATGCTTTATTAAGTATTATAAATAAAGTATTACAAAGTGCTATGAATACACTCGTTGAATGACAACAAGATATGAACCCTAGAAACAAGTAAACTAGATTTGAGACTCAAGTTTACAAGGGAACCAATGAGACGCTGGTAGACAGCTAGGGGCTCAGCGGTTCCAAGGTGAGAAAGAACTTAGATAAATTATCCAAGCACAAGGGTTGAGTTAAATCTTCTTTCTCACTCCTATTTATAGTGTACGAGGTTGCTTCCTTAGCGGGAGTAGTTGATACGTGTCACCTTCTGAATGAAAGAGTACAACGTATTAAATGCATGTCCAAATCAAGACATACCTTTAAACAACTTTAGGTGAACAGTTCTGCCAACTATTCACCTTTTGTCCCACTAGGTCGTACTAGGCTTTATCTTGAATCTCTTGTTTTGTCCCGCTCAAAACACTTGGAAGATTCTCCCGCCTAAACTATAAAGGATTGGATAAGCTTTGCTTATCCCAGACTTCTAGGGTTCTTAAGTGATCTCTGAGTGTTGTCAACTCAGAGATCCTTGAACACCAGTACATTCCTTCAACATCCCAACTATCCATAATCGCTGGTGAGTCTGACTTCAGATTGTCTTCGACTTCTCTGACGTTGTCTTTGACTTAAATGTTCCTAGTGTGCCAGCTGAGGCTTTGCCTTCCACTGGTCTAGTCTCTGTCGCTGGTCCTCTCAGCGATCAGCAAACACTTAGTCTAATTAAAAAAATCTAGACTGGGCCATAGTTAAAACTTTCATTGGCCCAACAATCTCCCCCTATTTGTTTATAAATTATACTAAGTCTAAAATTATTGTAAGTGAGTACACATCTTCTTCTTACACATAATTTAACAAACATACCTCAAGGTTTTATTAAACATAAAGAACCTAGTCTATTACAAAAACACCCAGAGGTGTAAACATAAAAAAGTAAAAAGGTTCTTCAACGATCGAGGCCTTGATCACAGATTCTCTGGGCTTCAATTTTGTCACTCCTAGAGTTGATGACAAGTTCAACTTCAAACTCAAAATCCTCAGCTGCTTTGCAATTCCTTTGGATTCCCTGTTTGAGTCTGATAAGCTGGATGGTTGATGCCAGATGTAGTTCATTCATCCGCTGAAAGCAATACTCACAATTACCATTCATAAAGACCATACTTGTCTCTGGTTCTGAGTATACTTGGCCCGCTACTAGTTTGGTGATCTCTTTGGGCAGAACCAAGTTTCTGTGCATCCCATCAACAACAATGTTTTCAGTAACCAACTTCTCTACCAGAGGCCCCATTTGGGTTTTCCTTTTCCTTTGTCCTTGAGAAGGTTGTTGTTGTGAAAGTTGAGGAGGCAGGGGTACCTTCAGCTTCTTTGCCGTGTCTCTTACCCAATTTAGCTTTGCTTGAATATTCTTCATCATTTGGGCAGCACCAGGCCCAGTCTTCTTTTGGGCAAGAGCCAGCATTTCTAACCATTCAGAGAGGCCCAGATCTCTGAGTTTAAAGTCACTGGAGACTTTATAGTTGGTTAGTTGGTTCTCTCTGTAAAGGGTCATCACCACCTTTTTGTTCTTGTCAGTGTAACATGCATACTTGGTGATTTGACCAGGTTCAGCTCTCTGGTTTACAAGTCTTTCATATTCCTTTAGAAGGTTGCTCCTTTTAACCTCTAATTCTTTGAGCTTCACCAGCTAAGCTTCCTTTACAGCAGGAGAGAGTTTGTTCAGAGCTTCTTTGCTTTTGAGTTCAGCCGCTCTGATGTTTGCCAGCCTTTGGTGTTCCAAGATTTGAGCTTTTGCCTGCTCTGGTGTGAGTGGTGGTTCATCAGCGCTCTTGAATTTGTTTAGATCAGAGTCATTGGAGAGCCTTGCTGTAGATCCACCTTCTTCTTGGAGGGAGTGCAGGGTTATTTCAGACTGTTCAATAGCAATTCCTCTTCCCCTATCCTTTATTGCATCAGTGTTGGGGTTGAAGGATCTAAGAGGTTGTAGTGTAGGAATCACTGTTGAGGGTTTTGGTTGTTTGAGTGACTGCTCCCCCTTAGGTGAGGCAGTGTCTTCTTCTTCTTCAGAGGTGGAGGTTGCTGAATTCTCCCCCTCAGGCATAGCGCCGGTAGTAGCTGTGCCTGAACCAGGATTAAGGAACTTCTTGAATTCTTGATGAACAAATAGGCAGATTTCCTTAAGTTCCTCTTGTAACAGCTCTTGAAGAAGTTTTCTTGAAGGCTCAGACGCCTTAGCAATAGCTGCAACATTTGCTTTGACAGCTGATGTGAGGACAGATGGTATGTATTGCTGGAGGCTCTGGTGAATAACAGCTGGGAGGTGAGCTTGCAAGGCACTTCCCAGTAGTTGCGGAAGTAAGGCCGTCATAGAGGACTCCACAGATGAAGTTAGTGACGTCTCTAGTGTTGTGGTGAGCTCCTCAGCAGCATGGGTTAGGGTTTGTAATTCAGAGAGGATGACATCATTTGTGACTTTGGGCTTGGTTTTACTGATGTCACCCCTCTTAATCCAGAGAGCCTTAGCAACGAGTTCCTGAACATCTTTCATTCGAGGAACATAGACAGGCTTGAGACTTTGTAAATGTTCTAAGTGTTGCTTGGCCTCTAGTTCCATGACATTTGGTAATGTTGGGAAGGGAACTGGGGTTGGTGCACAAAGCCTCTGGTCCAATAGCCGCTTAGCAGCTTGTTCTTGCACATTGGGCAATGATGGGAAGGAGATGGGTTTCAATTCTGATGTAACTTGGTCATCATCAGCATCCATATCAGCATAATCTGAAATGGTCAAGTCCTCTTTGATAATGAAGACCTCATCCTCTGGCATGGAATTAATGTCTAACATGGCATCAAGATCTATGTAGGGGACTTCAGCATTTTCATCACCAGCAATAGAATAGGCATCATCATTCTGCTGTTCTTCATGAAGATTATGAGCCTGTTATGACATTTGTTAGTAACCAATTGTGAAAAAATATGAAGTTATAGATCGCCATTCGCTGCCCCTAGGAAAGCTGGGTGTGATTATCCAGCCCCCCCTAAGGGTTTCTCCTTGGGGACTCTTTTAAGTGTGAAATAGTTATGTTTAAGGGTCGCCATTCGCTGCCCCTAGGATAGCTGGGTGTGATTATCCAGCTCCCACATAAGGATTACTCCTTGGGACTCTTTTGAGTTGTGAAAATTATGTGGTGAATGGTCGCCGTTCGCTGCCCCTAGGATAGCTGGGTGTGATTATCCAGCTCCCCTGAAGGATTGCTCCTTGGGACTCTTTTAGTTGTGAATTCATGGAAGTTAATGGTCGCCATTTATCGCTGCCCCTAGGAAGACTGAGGATGATTATTCAGTCCCCCCAAAAGAATAAATTCTTTGGGACTCTTTTAGTTGTGAATTATTTGAAGGTAATGGTCGCCTTTTATCGCTGCCCCTAGGAAGACCGAGGGTGATTATTCAGTCCCCCCAAAAGAATAAATTCTTTGGGACTCTTTTTCAATGAGGGGACCCAGAGACTGCGTGAAGTGCAGAGACTCTGGGTCGGGACCTATAGTATGCTCAAGTTGGTATGGACAAGAGCACGGTCCAGAGGGTGAAGGATCATCGGGGTGCGTTATGAGCACAAATGAATCATATCCTTGTGTTAAGACAGAGTGTACAGATAATCCTAAGTGTTCTAGGTGCTGACACAGACACTCTATGGGTTGAGGAAAACCCTAAGTCTTCATCACTCTCTCCTACAGAATGTTGAGAGTGATTGTATGTGAGCCTCCAAGAGAATAAAATGGCAGACTAATACCTGAGAGATATCAGCGTTGAGAAGGTTCTTAGTCGTCTCTGCTGACTGGGAGACGCTAGACTCTGGTTGTTTGTCAGCGGCAGGCTCTTCAACCACATCCACCAGAGAAGGGGATGAGTTCTTCTTGGTATTCTTGGACTTGGAAGGATTAACAGAAGGGGTTTCAGAGGAAAGGGGGATGTCTTTCCTCTTCTTCTTCTTTTCCTTGGGCACCTTGGGCTGAGAAGAAGACTGCACAGAGGTCTTTAACAGAGACTTGTCAGTTGCTCTTTCAGCATTCACCTCATTGTGAGGGATCAAGGTCTCTTCATCAGCAACCGGTAACCCAGCGACATGCATCATGTGCCTGCTGAGAGGCACTTCGTCTTCTAGAGGGGTCTTTAGTGATGCAGCAGTTATGTGATAAGGAGAGAAAGAGAGAAGTTCATCATTTGTGTATCCTTCACCCAACATGTCTTCTAAGAGAAGAGAGAGATATCTTGTGTAGCAGATGGTGGCCAGCTTGTTCTTCTTCCCTTTGTTTTCTAGCTTAGCAATGAGGTCAGAGTAAAGTATATGGGCGATCCCTATATCTTGTCCCCAAATTAAGCTGTAGGCAATAGCTTGCTGGGCTCCATTAAGTTGATCATGAGACCCATGGTTTCCACCCAGACATTTCACAATATATAACATCAGCGTCCTCCAAATAGGTGAGAAGTAGTTCACTTTGATCAGGGATTTGGTCTGGAAACCTTGTGTGGTGAAGGGTTTATCATTGTCGTCATGTGGACGAAGGGTAGCAAGAGCCTTCTTCACAGTGGCGCTGGCAGGCACAGCGGACATGGCTTCATTGACTGGAAGTCCAATGACTTTGGCAAAGGTATGAAGATCAAAGGTGAGAGGTTGGGGATGTGTGGAAAGGTTGAAGGTGATGTGTGAAGAGGTTGGATCAACTTCCGCGCTATACCAGAACTCCTTTAAATATTGGTGATAGCAAGTGGAGGGTACTCTGGTTATGGCTTCAAAAATGGTGGAGTTTTTGAGGAAGGAGAACAAAGGTTGGTAGAGTGAATTGGTGTGTTCCAAGAGAGCTACACAATTGTTCAAGGCAATTTTGCCATCGTGTATCCCAAAATCAACGTTCGAGGCGGCCAGAACGGTGAAAGCGGTGTTAGATGATGAAGACGCCATTGTTGAAGTGTGGAAGAAATGAAGGTTTTGAGAAGATGAATAGTTGTGTGTGTGTGAAAGTTATGAGAATGTGCGTTTTGAAAAGTGAGTCAAGGGTTTTGATAAAAGGGTTAGCCGTTTTACAATTAAAGCATTTAATGCAAAAAATTACCGTTTAGGAAAAGTGGGACCCCTTGACTCTTCATGTGATATTTTTGTCCCTTGGAAAGCGGGAAAGTTGTTGACAATAAAGGTTAATCATTTGAATTAAATATGAGAATATATTAAGTCCCATTGGAATGTAACTATCTCGTTACATTCAATTCCCTTTAATGCCCAGAGACAAAGGTAAGAGATCATTTATCAGATTTGTTTACCAATATTGAGCATACCCAGCTCAGCAACCAACCTAGTAAAACTTGGCTCAGCCAGAGGTTTGGTGAATATATCAGCGAGCTGGTATTCAGTGGGTATAAAATGAAGCTCAATATCACCTTTTAAAATATGGTCTCTGATAAAGTGATACCTGATGTCAATATGCTTAGTTCTGGAATGAAGTACCGGATTATTTGAGATGGCTATAGCACTTGTGTTGTCACAGAATATGGGAACCTTTTCATAAATGATCCCATAATCAGCCAGCTGACTTTTCATCCAGAGAACTTGAGCACAACAACCAGCGGCCACTACGTATTTAGCTTCGGCTGATGACATGGCCACAGAGTTTTGTTTCTTGGCGCTCCAGCATACTAACTTTCCTCCAAGGATTTGACAACTCCCAGAGGTGCTCTTTCTATCAAGACAACACCCAGCGTAGTCAGAGTCTGATTAGGCTTTGAGGTCGAAGCCTGATCCATTTGGATACCAGATACCCAATGTGGGAGATCCTTTTAAGTACCTGAAAATTCTTTTGACAGCTACAAGGTGGGATTCCTTGGGGTTAGCTTGGTACCTAGCGCAGAGACATGTGGCAAATTGTATGTCTGGTCTGCTTGCTGTGAGGTACATCAGTGACCCAATCATGCCTCTATATAAGGTCTCATTAACAGAGACCCCTGAGTCATCAACTCCCAAGTTGTTGGGAGGAAGCATGGGGCATTTCACTGATGCACAATCAGACATATCATACTTCTTGAGCAAATCCTTAACATATTTCCCTTGACAAATGGAAATTCCTTTTGAATTTTGTTTAATTTGAAAACCCAAGAAAAAAGTTAATTCCCCCATCATGCTCATTTCATATTTTTTGGTCATTAATTTGACAAACTGTTTGCTCAATGTAATATTGGTTGAACCAAAAATTATATCATCCACATAAATCTGTACTAAAATGACATCACCCTTGGACCTATAAGTGAACAGGGTTTGATCAATGGTACCTCTGACAAATTTATTTTCAAGTAAGAATTTTGATAGGGTTTCATACCAGGCCCTAGGTGCTTGTTTCAGCCCATAGAGTGCTTTGTGAAGTCTGTAGACGTGATCAGGATACTCACTGCTTTCAAACCCTGGGGGTTGATAGACATATACTTCCTCTGCAAGCTTCCCATTGAGGAAAGCACTCTTCACATCCATCTGATATACAGTAAACCCCATATAAGCTGCAAAGGCTAGGAATATTCTTATAGCTTCCAATTTGGCTACTGGTGCAAACGTTTCATCATAGTCAATCCCCTCAGATTGATTATATCCCAGCACTACAAGCCTAGCCTTGTTTTTTACAATCATGCCAGCTTCATCCCTCTTGTTTCTGTAGACCCATTTAGTTCCAACCACTTGCTTTCTAGCTGGAGCTTTTACCAGAGTCCACACCTTGTTTCTCTTGATCTGATTCAACTCATCTTGCATTGCAACAACCCACCCTTCATCTAGAAGTGAAGCAGCCACATTCTTAGGTTCATCCTCAGAGAGAAAATCAGCGAAAAGGCATTCATTCACTGAGGCGGTTTCCAGAGATCTTAATTTACCTCTGGTGGTGACTCCCTTAGAGGGTCCACCAAGAATATTCACCAGAAGAATATCTTGGTTCCTACTCCATTTGGATTGAGGAACAGGAGTCTCTGTGGGTTCAGGAGTCAAAACAGGTTCAGTGAATGCTGAGGGTTCTTCACAAATTATTTCTTCATCCATAATCTCTTCATCAGGAGGAGATTGGTTCGATGAGATCAGCATTCATGGTAGTGGGTGGAGTGATTTGTTTAGCATTTTCAACTTCTGGAGTGATGTCAAAGATTGAATGAGGATCAAATGCATGAACATAAGGGAAGTCCTTGTGACCGCCCTTGGATGATTCCTTGGGATGTGAGAAATCATCCTCTGGATAAGATTTAACTTCATTGAAGTCAATGTCACATTCTTCTGAGTTGGTGTGGTTGATGACAGCATCTGCTTCATTGAAGGTGACATGGATGGATTCTTCTAATTCTTGTCTACGGATGTTGAACACTCTATAAGCTCTGGAGGTGAGAGAGTAACCACCGAAGAATCCATCATCAGACTTTTTATCAAATTTTACCAGGTGATCTCTGTAGTTGTGAATGAAAACAGGGCAACCAAAGACATGGAAGTAGCTTACATCAAGGGCTCTCTTCCTATATACTTCATAAGAGGTCTTGCCATGTCTCTTCACAATAATGGATCTGTTTTGTGTGTGACAAGTTGTGTTCACAACTTCACCCCAAAATTGTTTAGGAAGTCTTGATTCGCTGAGCATTGTTCTAGCAGCCTCTATGAGGGTTCTGTTTCTTCTTTCAGCGACACCATTTTGTTCAGGGGTGCCTCGGTTAGAAAAGTTCTGGGATATTCCCTTTTCATCACAAAAGGCTTCCATGGCATGATTCTTGAATTCAGTGCCATTGTCACTTCTGATAGCCTTAACTCTGCAGTCATTGAGATTCTCTATTTCTCTGATGAAGGACATTATTCTTTCAGCAACATCACTCTTTCTTTTGAGAAAGAATACCCAAGTGAATCTGGAGAATTCATCTACAATGACTAGTGTATACTTGTTGTGATTAAGGGATTGAGGTTTTACTGGTCCAAATAAGTCCATGTGAAGGAGGTGGAGGCACTTATTTATGGAGAATGATTGTTTAGTCTTGAATGAGGCTCTGTGGTGCTTCCCTTTCTTGCACGCTGAGCAGGGTCTGTCTTTGGTGAAGGTCAGAGAGGGAAGCCCAGCTACTAAATCATTCTTGGCCAGTTTGTTAATGTTTTTGAAGTTGAGATGGGAGAGTCTCTTATGCCATAGCCAATTTTCACTATCAGATGCTTTGGGATAGAGACAAGTGTTTGTCCCCTCTGGACAAGATGTCATGTCGATTACATACACATCCCTTCTCCTGGGTGCTCTAAGAACAACATCATCATTTTGATTGAAGATTGTTCCCTGGGTCTTGGTGAACAAAACTTTTAAGCCAGCATCGCAGAGTTGACTAATGCTAATTAGGTTGTGCTTCAGTCCATTGACATAAGCGACCCTTGTGAAGGTTATTCCATTACAATCCACTGAGCCATAACCCTCAGTAGCCCCTGAGGAATCATCTCCAAAGACTACTTTAGGACCAGACTCCTTTTTATATCTATGCAGATATTGTTTAACCCCTGTCATGTGTCTGGAGCACCCGCTATCCAGATACCAAACAGATTTCTTCAGATATTCCTGCACAGATATAACAAATCCAGATTAGTTTCTATGATGAACCCACTTTCCAGTGGGTCCATGCTGTCGCTGACTAGCGACATTGGTCCTTCTCTGGTTACCTCCCCCTCTTTGGTTGCAATCCCTGGGTTCATGACGCATGCTTCCATAGATGTCACATCCAAGATAATGCTCGCACTCATCAAAGTGATGGTCGAAGGAACCACAGTACCTGTAGGGGGGGTTAGGTCTGTAACCCTGAGAGTTATCTTTGGGTTTAGGCTCAGCCTTTCTTGAGGGTCGATGAGGAGTTTTAGATCTCATTTGAGTTCTGGTTCTTTGAACCGCTATGATCTCCTCATGCTCTCTGGATGTGTGTTCAGTGGACTCGCATGTGATACATTTAGGTTTCTTAGAGCAATCCTCGGATGAGTGATTCTTGAAACCGCAATGCTTACAAGGTCTAAACAAAGCTCTCCCCTTGGAGCTACTAGAACCCTCACCAAGAGAGTTAACAGATGGACTATTAACTCTGGGGTTGATTTGTTCTTTCAACCCTTTTACCTCTTCCATCAGGGTGAGGATAAGTTGCTTGGTGGGAGAAAGCTCTTCAGGGGGAGGAGTGGGTTTGTTGGAGTCCTTAGCCACAAAAACCTTTTTATTCGCTTTGTCAGCGACTTTGAGAATAGAATTCCCAAGGGTTTTAGTTTGAGGTTTTGGGCCAAGCAAGGAATCAGATGGGTTGGCACCAGCGAGTCTTGGTGGAGCTGGTACCTCTGATTATTTGTCAGAGTTCTTCTCATCCATAGAGGTGGAAGAAGGAGAAGAGACATCTGATGGGACAAATTTGACATTGGGAACAGGGATATGTTTTTTGAATCTTCCCTTTCCCCCAATAGCCTGAACCACATCACCAGGTATGGATTCAACGACTATTTCTTCCACTGTGGATTGAGCCAAATTCCATTTCTCAATGGTTTTTCTAAGTTCAAAATTTTCATCAGACAAAGACTCATTTTCAATGGATAATTTGCTCACTTCATTTTGAAGTTGATTAGCAAGATTCACAAATGGTTTAAGATTTGTTAATTCAGATTGGCAAAGATTTAACTCTGTTTTAAGACTATGAAATTTGTTTAACAGGTTTTTTCTTTGCTCTTCCACAAAGTGGAGGTCAACCAAGGTATAGTCACTGACATGGTCTCTATCAGGACCTTCAGTCATAGATAACATTCTTTGTACCTTTTTCATGGTGATATCCACCCATTGACCAAATCTTGCTTCACTTTTACCCACAGCGGGTTCTTCATCAGAGACAACCATAAAGGCTCTGACGTTGGTGGTACCTTCATCCTCAGAAGTGAGAGGTTCATCATCCCAGTCGAATGAGGCAGTGATCAGACCTTTTTCAGTCTTCTTAACATCCTTTTTCTTTGCTGCATCATCGGCTTTCTGATTGAGTTTTAGCAACTCAGCTTTCAAGGCTTTGTATTTGACTTTGTAGTCCTTCTTCCCTTCTAAGTCAGAGAGAGAGGTTTGCTTGAAATGAGAGTTGGAAAACTTCTTCTTGCTGTTGTTGTTGCTGGATGAAGGGAAGCTTGGAGAGGAGGTTTTGTTTGACCAGCAATCTTTTTTATAGTAACCAGTCTTTCCACAAGTGTAGCATGACACCTTGGATTTATCAACCTTTGCAGCTCCAACTTTACCAGATCTCTTGTAGTACCTCTTTTGATCAGCTAAAAGAATTCTGTCATGGAACTCAGCATGTAATTCATCAAGAAATTCTTGACTACTTCTGGTGTCCTCTTCAATGTCAGAGTCGTTGTCTTGAAAGGAATGGTTAGCAACAAGAGCTTTTGAACCAGTGATACTGGTGGTAAATCTGTCAGTCTTTGATTTATAAATGGAGTCAATTAGCCCTTCTTCATAGTTATATCTACCAAACAATTGGGCTAAAGTATCATTCTTTATAGCATTATTAGCTCTTAAGGTCTGATTCAAGCTAAGCCATTTTCTAGGTAAGCTATTGACAAAAGTAGCATTAACCTTAGCCTTAGGTAGAACAACTCCATTGTTTCCTAAATCATTCAACAAAATCTTAAGCCTAGTATAAGTTTGTGCAACAGTTTCTGTTTCCAAAGCTTTAAAAGCATTAAACTTAAGTCTAAGGGCTTGGATTTTGGTTTCTTTTGTTTCCTCTGGACCTTCATACCCTAGAACTAATTCAATCCACATCTCCTTAGCAGAGTTGCATTTAATTATGGACTTCATAATGTTCTTGGGTAGGCAAGAGACTATGATACTTTTGAGTCTCTTGTCCTGGTTAGCCAGACGTCTATCCGCTGGAGACCATTGCTTAGCAGGTTTCTTAATGGGTCTCTCAGGGGTAGAGGAAACGGCCAGTGGTACATATGGACCATTTTCTAAGATTTCTATCAAGAAGGGTTCTAAGCCATCTAAATATATAAGAAATTCACTTTTCCAACTTGAGAAATCCTCTTCATCGAATGCTGGTACATTGGACACACCCCCCCTCGAACATCAAGTAGTTGAGGAAGGTCTTCATTATTATTACCAGTGCTTACAACAGGTGTAGGCATGGTAGTAGATGTGGTGGCCGGTATGGCGGTCGAAGTAGTACCTAAACTGGTTTGACCAAAAGGTGGAGGAGGTATAGTATCAGCCATATTAAGATCTTGATTTTAAAAACTAGAACGGTTTATGAAAAGTTTTATAAATCAAACCGCTCTGATACCAATTGAAAGTCCCTTAATATGACAATTGTTGATAAACTATAACTCTTGTAACCACGAAACACAATGAAATACTTTTCAAACGCGTAATGCTTTATTAAGTATTATAAACAAAGTATTACAAAGTGCTATGAATACACTCGTTGAATGACAACAAGATATGAACCCTAGAAACAAGTAAACTAGATTCGAGACTCAAGTTTACAAGGGAACCAATGAGACGCTGGTAGACAGCTGGGGGCTCAGCGGTTCCAAGGTGAGAAAGAACTTAGATAAATTATCCAAGCACAAGGGTTGAGTTAAATCTTCTTTCTCACTCCTATTTATAGTGTACGAGGTTGCTTCCTTAGTGGGAGTAGTTGATACGTGTCACCTTCTGAATGGAAGAGTACAACGTATTAAATGCATGTCCAAATCAAGACATACCTTTAAATAACTTTAGGTGAACAGTTCTGCCAACTGTTCACCTTTTGTCCCACTAGGTCGTACAAGGCTTTATCTTGAATCTCTTGTTTTGTTCTGCTCAAAACACTTGGAAGATTCTCCCGCCTAAACTATAAAGGATTGGATAAGCTTTGCTTATCCCAGACTTCTAGGGTTCTTAAGTGATCTCTGAGTGTTGTCAACTCAGAGATCCTTGAACACCAGTACATTCCTTCAACATCCTAGCTATCCGTAATCGCTGGTAAGTCTGACTTCAGATTGTCTTCGACTTCTCCGACGTTGTCTTTGACTTGAATGTTCCTGGTGTGCCAGCTGAGGCTTTGCCTTCCACTGGTCTAGTTTCTGTCGCTGGTCCTCTCAGCGATCAACAAACACTTTGTCTAATTAAACAAATCTAGACTGGGACATAGTTAAAACTTTCATTGGCCCAACACTTATTACCCAAACTATTCCCAAACCTGATTTCAGACCTTAGATCCAAGTAACAAAGAAGTTATTGGATATGATGTGTTTGACCAATTTCAAAAACACTTTTATCAGATTTTTGCAAAACTTCAAATCCTTTTCCCAAACTTTCAGAAACTTAACCAATGACTAAAACTTGTATATTATGACTTGTTTAGACTTTCCAAACCCTAAGAACCAAGGGCACAAGGCCACAAGGCCTTATGAACCAGTAATCCCAAACAATCCTTTATTAAGCACTTTTCAAACAAAATTCTTAATCCTTCAAACAACCTACTGATTTTATAGATCAAATAGCTACACTAGGTGACAACTAACAGATTGCAACCATAAAACACAAAGTACTAACACAAAATCACCAAATCACATACCAAAATTCAAAACAGACAAGATCATATGATTTTTTAGAGGAAACTTAACAAGAGGTTATACATGTCCTCCACAACATCCTAGGAGGACCAACAATGCTCCTTGGACCTTGTTCAACAACTAGAACAAGACCAAGGTACTTCAACAAGAAAGATGGATGGCTGCCTTGATTGATGTTTTAAAGCAGAAACTCAAGGGCTTGATTTCTTCAACACAATGAACAAACAGCCCAACCAAAGGCCCTAATCCCTTCACAAGCTTGGTGTCAACACGCTTGTAAGAGCTTATAGCTTTTGGTTAAGGATTAGTACAACAAAAATAGCAAAATCAGAAACCACTTTTCAAGCTTTTTTCAAACTTGAAAACCCTTCCAAACATAAACGTCCTTGAACCAAATGATTCAAGCACACTTATAACATCAAATGGAACTCAGAATTACCCTTAAACAACACCAACTTTCAAAAACATAAAAAGGAATTATAATTTTCTCAAAATACCAACTTTTATAAATTTTAAAAAGGAATTACAATGTTTAAAAGGTAAAACTAGAACAAGGGACTCTCACGGGCTGAGGTCTCCTTATATAGTCCTAACAGATGGTTCTAGAATGCTAAAAACCCTAGCTATGAATTTCCAGGAATGCCCTTGAGTGATTGATGCCGTTTGATGTTGGTGAGCTGTCCAAATGCATCAGGGACGTTCATTTTAGCTTTGGAGTGAAGCTATGACTCTAAGCTGTTGATCTTGACACGTCAGATTCCTTGGAGAGAAAGTTATGTTTTGATTGGTTGACGTGTGAATGGGTGGGACCCTTTGGTGAGTGGGGATGAGGGTTTTGTGTGTTGGATGGGTTTCTGCATGTGTGAATCACACGTGGGTGTGGGTAATTGGGATTTAACCTTTGGTTTAAGTGGAATGGTAACTGGGGGTGAAAGGTGAACAGTAACACCTTTGATCTGTTTTTTGTGGAAAGGTAAGTTGTTTGGCGCAATTTCCTTGTTTGAATGTTTCATTGCCCATATTTGGTCCTTGTTCTTTGGGGAAAGTTGTAAAACATGTTTTCAGCCAACAAAACTCAATTCCCTTTGTTATTCAAGTTCTGATTTTCACACTTTTGCCCCAAAACTTTGGCAAAAGTGTTTCAAGGGTAATTTTTTGCCATGTTTGAATATTTGAGGGACTGATTTTGGACATTCTTGATCTTCAAAGGTCTTAAATGTATCTTTGACTCCATGAGGGACCATAATTGACAAATTAGAATTGATGAGGGACTAATCTTGCCATTTCTTCAAAGTTGAAAGACCATTTTTGTAATTTTAACAAACTTAAGGGACCAAACTTGTAATTATGAATATACAAGGGTTTTAAGTGCCAATTCTTCGTTCATTGAGGATCAATCTTGTACATCTTCAAGTCTTCAAGGGTTAATCTTAGATAATTCATGAACTAGGGCCCGGTTCTTTGTACGGCTTCGTTTCTCTTGTCCGTTTTTCCTTGTTTTTTGTGATCTTTTGTCTTTTTCACGATATCCATACCTAAAATATACAAGTAAACAAACATAAGCATATATATATATATTGTATTTTTATGACATTTTTATGCATTTAAAGCCCGAAAAGAACGATGAGATCATGTATAAATGCCATCTCATCACTCCCCCATACTAAGCCATTGCCGTGCCCTCACGCAATGCTAGAATAAAGTATCTAAGCATCACCAAGATTCAATTTTATTAACCTTTATTGAAAAGTAAAAGACTTGCAACAATACTACGAAGATGTGTAAAGACATAATGTATGATTTTCATCACGAATGTGACTTTTAGGGTCAATGAATAGAAACAAGTAAATGTCCCTTAGAGTAAATTTCGTCATCCTTGATTGTCATACATTTCATGCTAAGTGCAAAAACGAGATCATTGTTGGTACAAGTCACAATGCTAACACTACTCGTACGTCCAAATTGTGTAATACTTTTTCTCCCCGCAATCCTAGTTATTATAAAAGGAAATGGGTTACTAGCATTTTTTAACTATTTGTCATGGATCACAAGTGATTCATATTGACTTATTTGAATATTTATTAGTCCGAAAGCAAAGTAGCACGATTTAATCGATAGTTAGCCGAAGGACAAAATCTTTTAAAACGGCTTCTCGTGTATCTCCTTAAGTTCATATCTTGGCATAACTCGTTTCACGATTTGAGACCTTTCTCGGACCGATATTTGGCATGTACTTCATACTTCAAATCTTGGGAAGACGTTCTTGAAATTATGGTCTTCTCTTCATATTTTGGAATTTCTTCACTTGACGTTTTTGAGAGATTCTTCATATTTGGACCACGACTTCATCATTTTTCTTCAATCTTTATTTTGGACTTTGATATACAACGATCCGCCTCCTTTTCGCACTTGGATATATTTATCCTCATACCTTGTAAGGGTCTTTTTGGATAGACTTTCTCCGTGATCTTTAGGGGATTAATTGCTTTTCGTCGTGTGTCTCGATCCTTCATATTGATTTTGGAATAATGATACTTCACATCATCTTGGATCTTTAGCAAAAATAGAGCTCCTCATGCCTTGTTAGGGCCTTTTTGGATCTTTACCAATCTTCGCGTCCCGCTTCAATAAGTTATGCCTTGGCTACACGAGCAACTTTTAAACGATCTTGGGCTAAAATCTAAGTAACCTTTTAAATCGTACGACCTTACTTATTGCAATTATTTTAATTCCTAATGCATTGATCTTATGGGAAGAAAAAGCCACAATTAAAAACATATGAGTTTTTGAAAGAACATTATCATGTTCTACGTTTAGCATGATCACTTGTCTAACTCTATCACTTCCTCGTTCTTCACTATATAAAGACCTCTAATTAAAGAGACTCGTAAATACTTAGCCATGCAAGTCAAAATTAAGCCAAATTTGGATTAGCTTCCATTAAGACTATATCAAATCAAAGTTTTGGGTTTTCAAGACACCTATAGGATCTTGCACTTTCTTGGAATTTTTCAAGTTTAGAGAATGCATTTTATAGTTCCCTTGATAAGTGACTTTCTAGGATCAATTATAGGAACTTACGAAAAGTTCTTGTTTTTAACCCGAATGAGGTAAGACTTTCGCGTTTTAAAGTTCCCTATATAAAAGTCTAGCAAAACTTGAATTGAGCGGGTAAAGGAATGTAAAGGGCTCCAAATGTCCATCAAGTCAAAAATTAGCTCTTATTCTACCCATCGGAAAATATACATTCGTGTCTTAAAAACACTTATGAAACTAAGAAAAATTTTAAAATTTGGCCATTTTTAGCCTTATTAGCAATCAAAACAAAACATTGAAACTTGGAAAATTTGAGGGCATAGCAAAGCAAGTATCTATTCACCCCCCATACTAAAAGTAAACATTGTCCTCAATGTTTCGAGTCTAAAGGTGGAGCACCCCCATACTAGAGACGAAGAATCAAATGCTTAGGATCTAGCATGGAAAGGGTGATCAACAATATATCTAAAGCCGTTTATTAATTATGCTAAGAGATAATTGTTAGAACAATAAAGAATATGTCATGGATTCGTGAAAAACTTCTTCAAGCAAACGATGGAGGCTCACGTAAACGAACACGAGAGTCTTCAATCGTAGATGATGATGATGATCTAGATAACACAATCACAAACAACTACGAGACAACGAGTTGGAAGGGCACAAATCCCCTCTCATTAGTTATTAGTAAGCATAAAAGGATAAGCATGGGATCTCCCCCACGAGGCACCTCGTTTTTGATTACCGAGTCATGAGCTCGACTCGATCCCCTCAATGTGAATATTTAGGGAAAATCATGGTATGGTCAATTTTTTGATGGGGCTTACATGATAAACAAGGCCCAAAAAGCAACCGGTATTAAGGACTAAGTCCTTTAATGATACAAAATAACGGGATCGAAGATGGCGTCTTCGTTTTCATTGGATAAACAAATCAACGCCACTTCAACATGTGCCAACACAAACCCAAAGGGTTTAAAGAAAATAGATGAGAAGAAATAGAAGGGTGGGAAAATGGGTAAGTCACAAAAACCATGAGCTACTCGAGGTAGACTCGCACCAATCAAATAGAAAGATTTTCCATTTATTGCATCGGTGGAAGACCGAGATTTCCCTTTACATGAAATTTCGAGATCGAATATCTCGTCCTCGGTGGACAAGGATGAGGGAACATAAGGGGTTTCCCCATACTAAAACCACACAAAGCATCGTCAAAAGGAGTAGACGAGCTTGTAGCACTCAAAACGCATAGTGATGACGGAGTTAGATTTGTAGAAAAATCAATTAAATCACATTTAAAATCTTTTCCTTTTTTACCTTTTAAACTCTCCTTATAAAAACCCTTTTGATCATGTTGAAAATATTTGGTGTTTCTAAGACGATGTTAGTCACACCACATTTGAAAACCATTTTGGTTTTGGTGGTGGTAAGTTCTCAAAACGTTTATCGACAAAGAAAACTTCCCCATCGGGGTCAACATATTCGTCATCCGAAATATCTTTCGTAGAAACCGGCGACTTATCAACACTTTTCAAGAATGAATGTTCGAGGTGAGGCGAAGGATTTTTCAATTCAAGTATTGACGGTTTCTTCTTTGTAGGCTTTACACTGAAGGATCGACGTTTTCTAAGGATTAGACATTGTTGGATTATACTATTGATATGGATGATAAATGGAAGAACCTTAGAGAGAGAAAGAAGAGAGAGAAATGAGAGAGTTGAAAGGAAGATGGAAAATGTGATTATTGAAGTGTTCAACAACCAACCCTTCCTAACATGCTAGGAGGGGGGTTTATATAGCCCACCCTACATGTGGGCTATATGGGCTATATTGGATCACGAGCCCAATATCATTGGAGTGACCGATCCTTTCTAAATACGTAAAAACGTATTTCCAACAATCTCCCCCAAAGGGAGGTCACTCCAAGTTACAATGTCCTAAATAGTCTATAGCTCGTGATCTATGCTAATAGTGATGTGACCGAGACTTTCCTTGGAAAAATATATTTCCAACAATCTCCCCCACAGGGAGGTCACACCATTTTACAAAATCTTAAACCTAGCATACTATGCTTGAGTCTTCGATCTTGTTCTTGTGAATATGCTGATGAGATCTTTGACTTTAGTCTTGAGCATGTTCTCTTGCCTTGACCTTGTGCATTCATCACTTGTGATATTCGCCTCTTCGTGACTTCATGTTCCACATACTTATACCTTTATAATTATTGAAAGCTTCAGAGTTTAATACAGCGGAAGACTTGACCTTCAGACTTTCTTGAATTCGTTGAAGTACTGAGTGTATGCAGTATAAGCATGTGGGGACGACTTCTTCTTGGATTCCGCAACGCCACCGTCTTCAAATGCCGCAACATAAGTAGACACGAAAGAAATGGCTTTGAACATTTCATTCTAAATCGGTAGCATTTTACCTCCGGTCGGTGAAGACCGTTGGACGATATTAGATATCGTACCCGTGACGGATAGTTTCAATTAAGTAACTTCCTGACAGGATTTCGCGGGTAAACCCGTTCTCTTTATTCGACCGTCCAAAGCTGACTGCGAACATAAAGAGTGAATCATTTGGATAATAATATCCGCATGATTTGAAGCCGTCAATTCATGTTCCTGGAACAAGTGAAATTCAATTAAGAACCGCACCATCATTGCTTTCCAGTTGTCACGAGCTTGATTCGTATAGAATCTTGCAAGTTACCTACCAAGTGCTGTTTGAGGTTAACACTAGAAGGATTTCCACTCATCACCGTGAACACAAAGGTATCACTCTGAGTGTTCTGGCAAGATCACTGAGATATTGCGTAGAGGCCTGGAACGTGTTTAAATTCAGTTAAGAATTAAACAGCTGTTGCTTTCGAGTTATCACAAGTTTGATTCATAAAGAATCGCACAAGTCACCTACCATGAGCTTTTTGATATTCGCTCAAGAAGGATTTCCATCTTCATTGTAAATACTTTCGTATTACTCGGATGTTCAGGCAAGATCATGAAGATTTTGCGTAGGACTCTTAAGATCTATCTTTCTTTTCACAGTGTATGAAGAAGCAAGGAATTATGAAAGTGTGTCCTAATGAGATATTTAATGATCTCAAATGGCTCTAGACTCGATCGTGCACTTTGGATTTTAGTGATCGGAGGCTGGAGAGGAGTGCCACCTTTTCAATACCAATTTATTCGGAGTGAATAAATCAATAGATAATGCGTTGTCTCCGTGTGATTAAAACCAATATCTTTTAAGAGATGTCTGAGTTAGCTGGGATGGGTTGTGCCTTGCATCACTGGGTCCATGATGTCTGTCTTCAATATCAAGAATCATTAAACAATGATCTTAATAACATATGTATTGACCCGGTTTCTGCCTAAGTTGTAAGGAGGGCTTCTTTCTTTACACCCTTTATCTTTACAATTCTTTTTCATTTTTCAACCCCTTCAATGCTTACCAATACGTCATCACTAGCACCTTGTTGTGATTGTTCCAGTGCTAACTTAAGTACTTGGTCGGCATTCAGCTACGTTCACAATCTTTCTCCATCTTTCCTAAGGACTACTATTTCTAGCTATGAAATGTCCTTGGGAAGATTCCTCCGGTTCTAGAGGAATCATTGGACTTTAACCTATCCTACCATCCTTATGTCATCACAATCTTCATCGTCGTGAAATAAATGGGTTGGGTAAGTATAAATCACCATGAAATCCATTTTGAAGTGCAAATCCATTTTGCTCCCCCTTAACATATGCCACGATATCCGAAAACATTTCGCACATGTCGGGATGAGATAGCACGTTAAGTCAAACTATTTGTGATTAATCATTTCCCATATTAAATCACATTTTCTCCCCCATATTAAAAATATTAACCCAATCGATGTTTTTAATATCAATTGATTTAATAGCATTTTAAGAAAATTTGGGAAGAAAAATGCAAAGCCAATTATCTTCATGAATTACACAAGCTCCCCCTCAAATTAATGAGGGTGTACTTGAGACGTAAATAAAATACCTTTTAAACACAAGTGTAAGGTATTTATCACGTGCAAAGATCATATATGATAATGAATTCACAAGATTAGCAATTTTACGAGGTAGGACCTGAATGATGGAGAACATCATGTGAAAGATTCACATGGTTCTTGTTCACGAATGTTGGTCACCTCGTCACGTCTGAAGTTATCTCTTGACTCCATGTGTATGATTGATATCGTTGTCTTGACACCAATATGTGAACTTGGCACTCTCGGCATCAAGGATTCTGAATGCTCAAAAATTGCTCCCCCTCAATTGTTGACCCGTGTTCTATTGAAAGAGCTGTAGTCACCGTTTGAGTAGTCGCATCGTCGAGTATGCAGATATCAATTGTAAGTTGCTACAGTTGGTGGAGATGATAACTTCATAAAAACAAGACTTCTCTTGTTTTAACAAATAAATTCACTGAACCGTACATATATTCGTGTTAGATTGTGTTATAACGTAAACACAATCCCTTACATGGTTATAAAGTAAACCATGCCCGAGAAAATTAATTCCCGTTGTTGAGTCAAAGCTTTCCGGTGAAATGCTTGACTTGAGTATGAAAAGCGGGTTACTATCTGAAATAGTAGCAAACCATTTGAGCATGTTTTAAAACATTTGAACTTCTGCTCGAAATTTATTTACAACCCCGTGTCATTATTGAATGACATTTCTAGTATCGTAAATATTATCGATCCCAGAAAACATGCTCTTTTTATCAAAACATTTTTTGAACACACAATTTTGAAAGATTTAGAAAACCTTTTTGAGAAATTCTCGAAAAATTGTGTTCAATGTTTTGAAAACCAATCACTTGAGCTTAAGATGTTGAATATCTTACAAAACGAGCTCAAGTCCGAGAAGTTGTAAACTTCCCGTTGTTAAGGATAAGTTTATCATCGGCGATAAACTTTCCTTTATTTGAAGATCGGGTCATCATCTGATATATAATGATGAGCCTTATACACGAGCTTAAAACCTTTGAATGGTTTTAGGATAAGCTCGTGTCCAAGAAAACTTAATTTCTTGTTAAGAGGGTAAGTTATCGTTGCGTGGATAAACTTCTCTATCTCTGAAGTCCGGGTCGTCGTCTGTCATTTAACGAGGAGCCATTTACACGAGCTTAAAACCTTTGAATAGTTTAAATGTAAGCTCGTGTCCGAGAAAATTTAATTTCTCGTTTTGAGGGTAAGTTATCGTTGCGTAGATAAACTTCCCTTTCTATGAAGTCCGGGTCACAGACTGTGATTTGAATGTGAGCCATTGTGCATGAGCTTAAAAACTTGGAATGTTTTAATATAAGCTCATGCCCGAGAAAAATTAATTTCTCGTTGTTAGGATAAGTTTATCATCGGCGATAAACTTTCCTTTCTTTGATGAACGAGTTACAGTCTGTGATGTGACTGTAAGTCCTTGTGCACTGTAAGCTTAACTGGAAATCCCCTGAGACACTTGTTTCTTAGATATCAGCTTCTTTAGCAACCAAACTCTGAGAGTGTCCTTAATTGAATGGTATACAATGATTGGACCGCTTCGTTCTTTTGGAACATCCTCTTTGGTACCTGCATTCTCATTTGGAATTTGCATGCTTTGATATGGGTTAGCGATATCTATCTTAGAAGCAAGTGGGGGTTCACAGTTTTCTTTTCTTGTGCTAGAGGTGACCTGAGGAGATGATTCACTTGTCTTAGCTGGTAAACGTTTCCTTTTATAGAAAACGTTAAGTTCAGGCTTAGGTGATGCATCCTCATTTTCAATTTCCTCCCTAGTAGTCTTAATAGAATCAGAGACTATCCTAGTTAAAGGGCACTCGTTTTCTACAAGGGTGAAAGTTCTACCAGTGGGGCGCCACATTTTACCAATGGGTTTGATTTTGGCAACCCACTGGGATTTAAGTCTAGCACGGGAGTTCACCTCATTAAGTAGTTTCTTGATACAAGAATCATGATTTGCCGTAAAGACACATTTTCTACATGTTTTACAAGTAGCATATTTAATGTCCGAGTAAGATCTAGAATTCCTAGATGATTGATTGATGCTCCTAGGATGTGACATGCTACGGTTAGTAGTGTTGGGTAAACTAGAAGGCATCTGACTAGGTTTGAAATTCCTATCTCTTACTTGTGTCTTTTGAATAGCTTCCCTTAGACCAGATTTATGGTGAACGTCATTTGAACTAGTTCTAGACGTGGTCTTGGTATTTTTAGAGAAACTAGAGGCAATCATGTGATTAGGTCTTGCTAAAGCTGTTTTGGTCACATTGGGCCTAGTTGCAGGAGTGACTGGTCTAGAAAGATGAACCAAATCAACTTGGGAGGCAAACCGCGGTCTCGAGGATTGTGGTCGCTCAGATCTAAATGCAGTCGGTTGTCTAACGAACTGATTTGTAGGCGGTTTCCCCAAGATTGATGGTTTTTCAAGCTTAGTGTCCACACTAGGTCCTTTAGTTTTCCTCAAATCGTTTTTCAACGCAGCTATAGCAAAGACCTTTTCCTGTACTTGAGCCTTTAAGGTCTCATTTTCTTTGAACAATTCATCTTGGGATGCCAATTTAGATTCAAGCAACTTAATTTGTTTCAAAAGATTATCCTTTTCAGCTTTAGAATCTAGAACTGTTTGATCCAATTTTCGTTCAAGAACAACGTTTGACTTTTCAAGTTTTTCAAAATATGTTTCAAATTTCTCCGTTTTCTTCGAAAATTCAATTTTGGCATCCTCAAGCTCTTTTGATTGCTGAGCTAAAATCATTTCAAGCTCTTTAATCCTAGAAGCAGAATTGGTTAATGTAGCAGTCATAAAGCACTTATCATGATGTTTAGCATTTTGAACACTTTCTCCCCCATTATGACTCACATCGGATGAATCAGAAGTGGTATTTCTATCACTCTTTTCCATCCCATGTTTGTCATAGTTAGGTTCAGAATGCTCAAAATGCGGTATTTCATCAGCATATACATCATCAACATTACATTGTACCATGTCCGCAGGCTCTTCGTCATTAACGGGTAAGGTGTCATCAAAAGAGATCTCGTGAACATTGCCTGACGTGCCACTGGTATCATGTTGTCCTCCTGATTCCGTGCTCTTGCCATCGTTATGCTCAAAGTTGTCAACCATATGACCATTCTCCTCTTGTATCTGCATCATAGATTCTTGCACTCCATTATCATACACTTGGTGAAGTCTGGATCTTTCATAAATCGAAGACGAAACCGATGTCATAAATTTCAACAATTTATCACGGAAATCTTTAACATCGTTCTGTGTGTATTGAAAAAATGACCGGCATATCCCTGAATTGTCAGACTTGATGATATTGAATTGGAGGAAAGGCGTGAGTTGTGTCACAAGAGCCTGATATGCAGTTTCTGATGCAGAGTGATTAAAGTCTTCTTTGTCAAGTTGCTCAGCTAGGTGGTTCAAGTTGAGACATAGTGAATCGATGAATGTATAATGATGTTGACCAAAGAGTGTCACAAATTCGCTTCCTCCTTGAACCCATGCAATAGTCCTAAGATGTGACTGAAGTAGTCGACATGAAATTATACCACTTTCTCTAGCCGTGTCTTGCAAAAAATGCAATTCTCCCTCGTTCGATGTTGAGTTCGAAAAATCCATTGAAAGTCGATGAAAAATGATGCGGATATTGTTGTCGGCTCAAAACGATTATAAAATAAACCCGATCAAAAATCCGTCAGCAAAATAAACGTTGGCACTTTATCACGTTGTCACGTCACTTTGTCCCGACTATAACTTAATATCACAAAATTTTTCCAAAATAAAAATTTAAATAACGAAAAAAAATAAAAATAAAAATAAAAATAAAAATAAGAATAGATTATCAAAATAGAATTAATATCCAAAATAAGATTTTTCAAAATAAAAAATAAAAAAAATAAAAAAAAAATAAAAAAGAATAAAAAAAATCAAATGTAGCCAATTTTCTCGATCTCGTCAAATAAATTTTGTCACTTTGTCCTTGTCAAGCCCCGATTATTACCCAAATATAACTTAGTATGACAAACTTTGTCCAAGATAAATTTGTGGCATAAAATTTGTGTAATAACGATTATGATACTCGGGCTATCTTTGTCACCACTATTTATCACGTTTAAATGTATGAGCCACAAATATAACAAAAGCAAAATAATGTTCAATCCAAAATTTAGCCAATGTCCGAATTATCTGAAACCAACCGTCTAAATGTCAAACAGTTTCATTGCAACACATAAGCCCACTCGGATATAGGCCCAATACCAATACCAATTCCAAACTAGTATAATGACAAACTATGCCCGATCCATATTTATGGGATAAATAAATTATAAATAACTTAAACCTAATATTCGGATATATAAAGATCACCTAAGCACTAATCCATACGCAACCACACACAATAACCGTCTCTTTTCTATATCCCAGATCCCCCATTTCTAACATCTCAAAAAGAAAAATCTTCAATCTATGACACAACCACAAAATGATCCAATCCATTAATCACTCACTCATACGAATTTAATCATGGTTGGATCATAGATTCGAAGCAAATTTCATGAAACTGATCAATCACTCATCCGAATCAAACCCACACATAAAACCAACAATCTACAAGTCGAATCTCACAACACCAACTGTGAATGCATGTGTTCAAGATAAAAGTGTTTCAAGATCTTGATGGAGATCTCGGGTAGGTATTTACTTTTCTTGTTGTATTTTTTGTTAGAGTCGTCGATCGATGATGGGTTAGACTGAGATCTTACTGTTTTGAATGGTTCTAGTCGGGTGATGAGGTCGAGTGGGGGTGGATGTTGGTTTGGGTTGTGCGTGGGTCTGTGAATCGAGTCTGTGTGAATCGAGTATGTGGATGTTGGTTTGGTTTGGGTTGTGTGTAGTCGAGGATGGGTATGGTGTCTGTGAGTCTTGAGTTATTGGTCTGGTGACGTGTGAGTCGAGGCTAAGTCTTGGGTGAGGGTGAGTCCGATCGAGGGTCCTTTGGAGTCCGATCGTAAGTCAGATCGTAAGTCCTTTCGAGTCAAAACTTGGTCAATCATAGTCTAAAGTTTTAAGTCCATCGCTGTCTTGCATCGCACCCAGATCGTAACTAGGATCGTACTCAGATCGCACTTCGATCGCACTCCGATCGCAGTCCGATATCAGCTTCGATCGCACTCGTGATCGCAGCTTCGATCGCACTCGTGATCGCAGCTTCGATCGTAGTGGAGATCGTAGTGGAGATTGTAACTTTGGATTGCAAGTTGAAACCCCCGGGGTTTATGCGATCACAAAATATCCCGATCGTAGCCAAAGTATATGAAGGATCGCAACGAGGAAACCAGATTGAGACAAAAGTGATGTACGGATAAAGCTGATGTAGTACAGTAGACAAAACTTAAGAAAATTGACAAAACTTGATAAATAAGTCAAAAAAAAATCAAGAGGAGATCGAGACCAAAGAAAAAACAAGAAGATTTGATAGAAGTAAATAATAACAGAACTTTGATATCCTAAAAAATATCACAATAAAACTTGATGAAAAGATGAAAAGAAGTTAATAATAACAAGAAGATTTGATAGAATTTAATAAAACTTGATGGACAAGAATTTGTGACAAAAATAGTATAATAAAAGCAGTAGGATAGCAAGTTAATAGACGGATCAACCAAATGTGAAAGATGTGAAAGATGAAAAGATGAAAAGAAAAAAAATGTGAAAGATGAGAAGATTTACCACCAAATCAAAAGATAAAAACACGTAAATCCTAAGAATCAACCAAAGCTCTTGATACCAATTGTAGGATCGATGTTTTCTAAGGATTAGGCATTGTGTGATTTACCTATTGAGATGGAAGGGAAATGAGAAGAACTTTAGAGAGAGAAAGAAGAGAGAGAAAGGAGAGAGTTGAAAGGAAGATGGAAAATGTGATTATTGAAGTGTTCAACAACCAACCCCTCCTAACATGCTAGGAGGGGGGTTTATATAGCCCAATATCATTGGCGAAGGATTTTTCAATTCAAGTATTGACGGTTTCTTCTTTGTAGGCTTTACACTCATAACCTCCACCGGCGGAGGAAATGGTAAATTGTTTTTGGCGACATTTCCTAAAACTCTTGGTGAAAATTCTTTGCAAACGACATTGGTTGAATTACCATGGTCTAACGTTGCAATAGATTAGACATGAGAAAGATTGGGGTTTTGTGTTGCATTGATGACAAGTTCTTCCTCATTGAAACGAAGGGTGATTTTTCGAGCATGAACATCAATAAGTGCTCTTGATGTATCCAAAAATGAACGACCCAAAATAAGAGGAACTTTTCGATCGATAGGAATGTCTACAACGATAAAGTCAACGGGATAGTAAAACTTTCCGACTTTAACGAAAACTTCCTCGGCTACTCCACATGCTAAAATCGTAGAATGATCGACCATCTCGATAGACATGTTCGAAGGAGTAAGAGCCGGAAGCGAAAGCGATTTGAAAATCTCAAGAGGCATTAAATTAATACTAGCACCAAGATTGGCCAAGGCGTAGCATTCCTCCATATCTTGAATTGCACACGGAATCAAAAATTTACCGGGATCACCGACTATTTGTGGTATGCGGCTAAGAAAAACCGATGAACAACTAGACGATTGTTGTAACTTCTCTTTGTTCTTTAGCATACTTTTGAAGTTTGCGGCGAATCGAGGCATCATGATAAGAGCGTCGGCAAAACTTATGTTAAATGTATATCACGAAACATTTTCATAAAAAGCTCAAATTGATAATTATTCCGTTCTTGTGCCTTTTCCTTGTCACGTCTCGAAGGGTAAGGTAAGGGTGGTGTGGGTTGGACATTAGGCAACGGCCTTGGAATCTCGGGTTCCATGATTGGTATTGGTTCAACCGTAGGTGTGGTATGAGCGGTACTTCGTGGGCTTGTGATATGCTCCTTTTCGACCATCACCTCGGGCTCCTTCTCGATTTCCTTCTCCGTAGAAGTACTTGGACGAGAGATTGGTTCTTTGAAAGTTTTACCACTACGTGTAGTAATAACCTTCATTTATCCCTTCGAGTTTGCAATGGTATCACTAGGAAGACCACCCGAGGAAGAGGGTTTACACATGATTGCTTCAAACATTTTTTCCATACGGTCTTCAAATTTTGATTGCCTTAAATCCACTTTTAACAATTCTTGCTTAATCTCATGTTGTCCTTGTTCCATCTTTTGTTGATTTTGTTGAAGACGTTGAACATTTCCTTCCATTTTATTAGCATGAGTTTTAAGTTCATTAGCAAGTTCGTTTTTAAGCTCGTTTTTCAACTCGGATCTTAAGCTAATCATCTCACGTTGCATGTTATCAAACTTAGCATCATTTGCTTTAGCATAATCCAAAAATTCTCCTTGAAGATTTTTAGTGTGAGCATTTTGAAAACCTTGTGTAGTGTTTTGAAAATCACGGTTTTGGTTTTGATTAGTAACTTGTCCATTCCCACTTTGATAATTCCCTTTGTTGTAGTTACGTGAATTGCCTTGATAATTACCACCTTGATTGTTGTTTCGATAGTTATTAGCATTTTGATTTGGTGGAGCTTGATTTGGGCGGGAACCTTTGCCATTTTGGTTATAAGTTCCCGTTGCTACGTAAGCACTCGAAGTGTTACCACCGGCGGTAATGCACTCGGAAAGATCATGAGCTCCACCACAAGACAAACAACTCTTTTCAACCGCTTTAACCGAAGCGGAATTCAAAGCCTCTTGTGCTTTCCAATGAGTCATAAGATTAGCAAATCTATCGAAAAACCGATTTTCCTCATTAGCTTCATCATGTAAGGCATTAATGCTACGAGACGATGACGATGATGACGACCCCATATTGGCAACACTCGGTGTGTTATGAGGGCTATAAACCTTAGATCTATTCTCGATAATCTTTAAAGCTTCATCGGTCGTTTTGCACAAAAAATTACCACCTGCGGCGGCATTCAAGTAATCTCGTTCATGATCATTAAGCCCATTATAAAAAGTATCAACTTGATGTAATTCCAAAAAATCATGGTGTGGACATTCATGTAACATTTCTTTAAAGCGTTCCCATGCCATTGAAAAACTTTCATTATTTCGTTGTATAAATCTTGAAATCTCATTTTTCAAATGTGTTGTTTTAGATGGTGGAAAAAATTTGTTCACAAACTTAGAAACGAGATCACCCCATGTCAAAATTGAATTTGGCGGTTCTTTCTCAAGCCAAATTTTAGCGGGTCCATCTAACGAGTATGGAAACAACATCATCTTAATGGCGTCATGTGGAACATCCTTAAACTTGCTAGTTGCGGTGAGACGATTAAAATTCCTTATGTGGTAATGCGGGTTGTCTTCTCATGACCTCTAAACTTATTAGCTTGCAACATAGACATTAAACCCGTCTTAATCTCGAAATTCTCCGCAAGGATAGCGGGAATCACAATGGCCTCTCCAAAACCCTCGGTGGGTGCTTGAAGCAAATCCATCATAGTACGATCAGCCATGACGACTTCTTGTTCTACAATAGGTTCAACAATTGGAGTTTGTTCTTCAATCAACGTCTCTTGATTTGCTTGTTTTTGAAGACGTTTACGAGCTCGTTTTGCTTGATTACGAGTGATAATAAACTTCACGAAGAATGGGAGGTGAGCAAAGAAGATTTCTTTGGGTGTTTTGTGAGTTTTCAATTTTTTTGTGTTTTTGATTGTTTTTAATTTTTTTGGATTTTGGTGTATCTTCGTAGACAACAATCTACCAAATCTCTCCTCGAATCAAACTCTTGATTAAAGAAGCCTCAAAGGAATGAAAACGATCACGTGGAGTGAACGCCTTCGAATGACTTTAGAACTTTGGTGAAAACCAAATTGTTCAAGAGGGTTTAATCACAAAGAAAACCAAGCAAATATATTATACGTAATAATACTTTGGGCGGCAAAACCCTCGAATAGCCTTCAATCTTAAAATACTCACAAGCAAGCGGGGAAACGAGGCGGCGCGAAGCACTTAAGAGCCTTTTTCCTTAGGGTATATTTTATAATACCCGCCTTATACCCACCTTATAGTTCGTATTTTTCAAAATCGAGCCTCACGAAAGTATTTATCTATTTTGCCTTTTTCTTTTTGTTTGAGATTCGAATACAATAATTAGGAGATGAAATCCCAATTAAGGTTGTGTTTTCACACTTTTGGAGATATTTTGTATTGATTGTGATACTTAATATAATATAGTAATAATAATTTCACAAGAAAAACCAAAAAAACCGATAATACGTATTAGTAGATTTCTACTAATACAAATATTATTTATGGTTAATATTAAAAACTACAAGACAAATAATCACGACACACCTCCCCGGCAGCGACGCCAAAATGATTGCAGTAGATTACAACTCTTGTTTAGGAAAACAAAGAGCGTAAAGTAGGGAAAGTATTAAGTACGACGGTTTAGGAAAACCGTGCACAAATGACCCTAATGAGGTGAAAGTTCGTTTCCCAAGGAGGTATATGTGTGTGACTAAAATGTAGCAAGATTTGAGATTAATATTTGAAAGAAGGGGATGAGAAAAGAGGATGACAAAGACGTGAAATTATTTACTACTACGACTAAACGTAAAACCGTAAAATGAGCAAAAATAAAAATTAATTCTAAAAATTCCCAAAAATTTACCAAAAATCAAAATAAATAAACTAAGAGTTTACCAACGATCAAAACTTTTTCAAACCTTTTAATTAATTAAATATTAAATTTTAGATGCTAATTAAAGCCCTAAAAATCAAATTAATTATCAAAAAGCCCAAATAAAGATTTTTCAATTGGTAAACCTCTAAAATGACCTAAAAAGATTAAAAACTATTTTTATAAATTTTTAAACTAAGAAAAACTATTTAAAATGATTTAAAAACTATTAAAACTTAAAATAATTATACAAATTAATCTAAAGATGGTAAAATTAATCTAAGAGTTGCAAAAATCCTATTTTAATGTATTTAAGCTAAGAAAAATATAAAAAGTGCAGAAATGTGAAATTTGAAAAATAATAATAAAATAATATTAAAATAATATTAAAAATCCAAAAATTATAAAAAATTCTAAAAACTTGCAAACTAGTTTATTTTAACCTAAATAATTAGAAAATGAAAGCAAAATTACCAAATTACCCCTAATGGGCCCCCAAATGGGCTAAAATCAAAAACAGTCAAGCTTAATTGGCTTTTTAGCCCAAAAAGTCAAAATAAGCCCAAATGACTTGGAAAAGCCCTATCTGACTCAAAATTCAATTCTAAACACAAAACTCTGAAGGCCCAAAAGCTGAAAGTGAGCTTATCACAGCTTAATGAACAAACAGCTTATTCTTATTGGGCCAATAAGCCCATTAAGCAATAAGCCAATGCCATAGGCTCTAATTTGACACGCAACCTTCTTTTGGGATACTAAAGAGATCTGTAAAAAGAAATTTTGAAAAAGCTCACTCAATAAGCCAGAAATAAGCAAAGAACAATTCCACAAAACGACAAAATAGTCGGGATAGAGTTCTAGGCTGTTTCAGAAGCTCTAGTTTGTTGCAAAAGCTCACAAATAGCTTAACTAAGAATAATCAATCAAGAAAATCACAAAAAGCCAAGTAGAATAAGATGTAAGAACCAATAAGCTGGCTGAAAAAGCCAAAAATAAGTTAGTTTTCTAGCAAAAGCTTAACCAAAAGACTTGTAACCTTCCAGACTTGTTATTAAGCTGAGAAAAATGAGTTCTATTACAAAGACCAAGTTGTTGCATGTACCAATAAGCAAAACAGATTCAATAAGCTATATGACCAAGTTTGACCAAAATTCAAACGCTGACAAGAGTAAATCAAACGCTGACAAGCACAATTTTGGACGTTGACAGACTTAATGAAGTGTTAAAACTTTGTTTTCACCCTGCTGGTCAAGGATTGAGTACAAACCTTGTGAATCAAGGTCTACCAGTTGGGTAGACTTGATGAGTTTTGGCACAAATAAGCCAATAAGCCAGTAAGCTTATAAGCTATCAACAAAGCAATCCAAGTAGCCAAATATACTCACAAGCAGCACAAAAACAGGATCCAGACAACAAAACAATAATCCTTACACTAGAAATACAAATGCAAGCACCAAATGAGGTGGTCACTTTGCTGATGCAAATGACCACTTCAGCCAACTTTGATAAGCTATAGCACACTCAATAAGCCACCAAATTCAACAACCAGATAACCAATAGATAGCTTATCACCCAAACTATTCCCAAACCTGATTTCAGACCTTAGATCCAAGTAACAAAGAAGTTATTGGATCTGATGTGTTTGACCAATTTCAAAAACACTTTTATCAGATATTTGCAAAACTTCAAATCCTTTCCCCAAACTTTCATAAACTTAACCAATGACTAAAACTTGTATATTATGACTTGTTTAGGCTTCCCAAACCCTAAGAACCAAGGCCACAAGGCCTTATGAACCAGTAATCCCAAACAATCCTTTATTAAGCACTTTTCAAACAAAATTCTTAATCCTTCAAACAACCTACTGATTTTATAGATCAAATAGCTACACTAGGTGACAACTAACAGATTGCAACCATAAAACACAAAGTACCAACATAAAATCACCAAATCACATACCAAAATAAAAAACAGACAAGATCATATGATTTTTTAGAGGAAACTTAACAAGAGCTTATACCTGTCCTCCACAACATCATAGGAGGACCAGCAATGCTCCTTGGACCTTGTTCAACAACTAGAACAAGACCAAGGTACTTCAACAAGAAAGATGGATGGCTGCCTTGGTTGGTGTTTCAAAGCAGAAACTCAAGGGCTTGATTTCTTCAACACAATGAACAAACAGCCCAACCAAAGGCCCTAATCCCTTCACAAGCTTGGTGTCAACAAGCTTGTAAGAGCTTATAACTTTTGGTTAAGGATTAGTACAACAAAAATAGCAAAACCAGAAACCACTTTTCAAGCTTTTTCAAACTTGAAAACCCTTCCAAACATAAACGTCCTTGAACCAAATGATTCAAGCACACTTATAACATCAAATGGAACTCAGAATTACCCTTAAACAACACCAACTTTCAAAAACATAAAAAGGAATTACAATTTTCTCAAAATACCAACTTTTATAAATTTTAAAAAGGAATTACAATGTTTAAAAGGTAAAACTGGAACAAGGGACTCTCACAGGTTGAGGTCTCCTTATATAGGCCTAACAGATGGTTCTAGAATGCTAAAAACCCTAGCTATGAATTTCCAGGAATGCCCTTGAGTGCTTGATGCCGTTTGATGTTGGTGAGCTGTCCAAATGCATCAGGGACGTTCATTTTTGCTTTGGAGTGAAGCTATGTGTAAAACCCGCATGCTTTTACCATGAATAGTACCCTTAAGATCGTACGTACTAGATTAAAACTTTCCTTTTATAGTACGATTACGTTTACGTGTTAGGATTTTACGTGTTACGTACGTGTTAGAATACGATAAGTATTTATTACGCACGAACACGCAATAATTATTAAAACAATAATTAATCAGGAACATGCGATCATGAAATCATGAACGTAATTAAATCACGAGCTAATATTAATTACGTATATATATTTATTACGGACACGAATAAATATATTAAGTCACGATCGATAACTAATTAAAACACGTAAATTACGAACACGAGAACACACTATAATATTTAGACTTAGGAAATGTATGGGTTACCCCATGTGGGCCCCATACCACGAAATTAGGGAGGGAAGATGGGCTTAGCCCATCAATTTTTACTAAAACAAGGAATTAGGAAAGATTTTGGTCATTTTTCACTTTACAGGAAAACACCAAAAACCCTAAAAAGTTTTCTCCTTCTCCTCTTCTTCTTCTTTTTGGCCGCCACACATAAACACACCAAGGAGGGTGTTTATTTGATTTTGATCTTGATTTTTGGTGCAAGTGTTCGTGTTTGTTCATCCTCGTTTAGATCCACGCATTCGGTATATTCTTTTTACCCTTTTTCTTTTTGATTTGATCTAATAATTAATTAAGAACATGATGTTTTTAAAACCTAATTAAAAACATAGATCTAACATGAAAAGGGTTATTGGGTAAATCAAAAAGGGTTGTTTTAGGGGTGTTTGTTGGCCGGCGCCTAAACCGAACCCCAAGGGGGTCTCGGTTTGGCTACTCGACCACCACCGAGACCATATGGTCCCGGTTGGGTGGTGTGGGTCCCACGGCAGCAGCAAGACAAGGGGAACCCCGAAGTGGTTCGGGGTATGGTGTCGATTTCATGTCCGATTCATGGTTTCTAGTCAAGATCCGGTTCACGGTTTATGTTAAGATTATTTTTTTATACAATCATATGTTAAAATTAAATTAATAAGTATGACATGATTAATTTAATAACATGACTTAGGTTATAATTTAATTATTAGATCATGAAATTATTAACCTAAGTATTTTATATTTTTAGACTTATAATTAATTAATTATTTAAAAACCATGGTTATAATTAATTAATTAACATGACTTAGGTTATATTATTAATAAATAATAATACATGTTTTAACCTAAGTATTTAACTTTATTTAATTAAAAACATGATATATTTTAATTAAATACTTTTAACCTATAGTTTATTTAAATTACATGAAATAATTAATAAACTATACATTATATCATTATGACTTAGAAAATAATCAGAAAAACACTTAGGCTTATATACTTAGCTTATTTAACCAGCTTATATCTAATTATAGAAACTTTCTATTTTTAGAAACTTATTTAATTCAGGCAGCTAATCTATTTATGGAAACTTTCTATTTTTAGAAACTTATCTATTTTAAGCAGTAATTCTATTTTTGGAAACTTTCTATTTTTGGAAACTTTCTATTTTTGAAAACTTTCTATTTTTGGTAACTTTCTATTTTAGGAAATCTGCTATTTTTGGAAAGTTACTTATTATTACACAGTAAGTATAATAATACATGAAATACCAGAAATACTTAATAAGAATAGACATAATATAAGATAAACACAGTTAAAGACTTTAAACAGTAAAACATGACATGAACATATAAAATAAGCTAAGACATGATATAAACTAGTTACATATTTAGTAGTCAGATACTTATTCACGCATGTATTCATGTAGCATTAGCGATACGGAAGTAGGATTCCTCTCAGTTCGTCTTCTTCGTTCACTGAACATAAGGTACGGATTCCCGTCCTTTCAGTATGGACATTCTTTCCTTATTAGGATTTCCCGTATGCAGCCAAATGTTTTCCCGTAGTATAAGTATGTGTTTGAATTGCTTATGTTTAATTTAGAATACCTATAGCCATATACATGCATGACCAGTTTCACCTAGTTATGGAGGTACCATAACCATAACATTAGAGGCACTGATGTTATGACTTCACCACGGCGGAGTGATTGCTCGTGGTGTCCCTTCAGCTTTTGGCCATTTGTATTATATTTATCATGTGGGCGTATGGGTGCATCCTAGTTACATGTTTTCAGTCAGGATTTCATGGTGAATGTGGTGTGTGCCTTGCATCCTTCACAAGGAGCTGATCCCTCCTACCCAAAAACCAGTATATTAAATTAGAGGCAACCCCTCCAATTTGCATGATGAGGTCACCCCTCCAAGTATTCATGCACGGTGGATTTTCATGACCTATATTGGCTAATGGTAAAATATGTTAAACAGTTTTTATAAGATAAACATAAGGCTTTTCAAACTATAAAACCAGTTTTATGAACATGTTTCAGGTTTTCCAGGACTTATACATTTGCGCTACTATTAAGTCTTTATTATGATTAGTCATTCATACTGTGTCTATATCCGTGCACTGAGCGTTTTGCTCACCCGTTACTTTCCTTTCCATGTCCCAAAACGGCAGGTACCCTAGGGAAGACTCGAGCATTTGGAGGACGTGCATAGGATGGAAGCTGCTAGAGACTTCTTTTCCTTCTTGCCCTCATATACTTATGCTTGTTTAGTCTTTCATTCATTTCTTTTGCTTTATTATGTTTTGGGCTTATGTTTGGGAACCGATGTTTGATTCCGGTTATCTCTATGGTCATGTAATGTTTTAGACATTTATCCTTGTATGCTTTGATGACACGCCATAATTACGCGTGACATTCCATTATCAAAATGGGGTGTTACAATTATGGTATCAGAGCCAAGTCTTCGACCTGTAGGCTCTAAAACTCGACCTGTGACTAGTGGGTAGTCACCAGGAGCGTCCTAAGCCAACGTTTGTTATTCCATGTATTGATGTTTTCAGCGCATTGTTGTTTTAACCATGACGTTTTCAGCACTTTGAGGTTTTAACCTTGATGTTTTCATCGATATTGTTTTACTAATATGGATGGACAACCGTCATTCATATTTAGTTATGTGTCATTGTTCATGCATAATGTTCCTCTGAACTGTGGCTATGTGGACTAAACCCCAGTAGTTCATAATTAGTCACATAAAAATTTTTTCTGATAAGTTTTGACAGATGAGTTTCATTTATTTATGTTTCATGTATCATTGTTGCAGGGATTATGACTAAGTAATGGTTGGTACAATACTGGCCCTATTTAGTCGCATGTGCTATTATCGAAACTTTTAACTTTGGGACCGACCCATAGGCGTCCCCTCGCCATGTCTTTTGTTTTGGGACCGACCCATAGGCGTCCCCTTACACATATAAAGGTTTTTATAAACTACATTACGCATTCATGCACTGTTTTTCATGCATAAAGTTTTTCTCATGATTTATTGGCATAAATTTTTTTTCATGTCCCCCTCATAAGTTAATATGTTTTTATGTCAAGTATGTTTTCATACTGTCATGGTTAACTTCAGTTTCGTGCTGATTATGTTATACACTCCTTCATGATAGATGGTTTTATGTTTCTTCATGATAATTCCGTCTTCATGTTGATTACGTCTTACGCCTCTTTTGTTATTTATGCTTTCATGCAAGACATTGTTGGATTTCATTGAATTATGCTTTCATGATAGTCATGGTTGGTTTTCATTGATCATGCTGTCAGGCAAATCATCGTTGAATTTTGTGTAACCACACTTTAACGTTTCTCGATACAACCAGAATGATGACTATGCTAATATTTCCAGGTTATCATAATGGTTTTCCTAACCGATCATTTCATGTGCATTCCATGTGTACTCCATGTACCGTATTCCATGTGTATTACACGTACCTAAATCCATGTGTATTTCACTTGCAACACTTCACGAGTATTCGCTAGCCGATTCTGAATCATCTCAGGCATATGTCCACTTGCTGATATTCTACAAGATTGCTGATGCCGCTCATAGCTTGGAGATGTTACTAGGTATTGACGCTGCTGATGTTGGAGACGCTACGAGATGCTGATGCTGTTTACAACCTGGAGATCCTACAAGACGAAGACAAAGGCGCCAGATCATTTCACTTGTACTCCATGACAAATGATCGACCCCATACCGATCATTTCATGTGCATTCCATGTGTACTCCATGTACCGTATTCCATGTGTATTACACGTACCTAAATCCATGTGTATTTCACTTGCAACACTTCACGAGTATTCGCTAGCCGATTCTGAATCATCTCAGGCATATGTCCACTTGCTGATATTCTACAAGATTGCTGATGCCGCTCATAGCTTGGAGATGTTACTAGGTATTGACGCTGCTGATGTTGGAGACGCTACGAGATGCTGATGCTGTTTACAACCTGGAGATCCTACAAGACGAAGACAAAGGCGCCAGAGCAAAGCTATTGGACGAGAAGATACTTCACCATCAGACGATTTTCATCAATCATTGTCCCAAATTCTTAGTTACATGTCACACGTCATTCAGTTGTCATTTCAGCCATATGAGTGCAAACCGGTACCAGCCGGCCACTCAGCTGAATAGTTACATGAATCACGGTCATGAGAATGACCATCATGGAACTGACAGACAGGACGATAGTAACCACTACTATGACAACAACTATTCTAGAAATCGCAACCGAGGCTCCGGCCGCGGACGTGATCAGACATACAAAGGATCAGTAGTCCAACCGATCCGCCAAGTCTGGCATAATAACCTAATATTGTAGTTCTATTATTTTATGTCTCGAGACACATGTCAAGACATTAGTCAAGACACATGTCTCACGTATACTTTCTGAGGACACATGTCAAGATACCAGTCAAGACATATGTCATGCTTATAGTTCCAAGACACGAGTCAAGACACATGACTCACTTCCAACTATGGAACATTTCTAAGTAATTCAGGGTACCCTCCAAGGGTATATCCATTTTGTTGTGCCATGTATTAATCAGGCCACAAGAATTTCAATACCATTACCGGCGCATCAGTGAGAACTGTCACGTTGCCGATGTTACTTTCATTTCTTTCACCATACTTCATATATTCATGACCATGAAGGACGCCTTTCGTATTCCCACGTATACGAAGGTTTTCCTTCAGCTTAATGATGAGATCTAAGCTGCAAACGCATTTCCTCGGACAGACACGAGTTGAATTTTATCCTAATTATGGACTATGAACAACACACCATGCTACGATTCATAATTATGTACAGTAATGTTCAGGCTCCTAAATACTTTCAGCTTGATTTTCCATCGGAAAATCTGTACAAATTATCTATGCTTACAAGCATGTACGTTGTTAGCCATGGTCGCTAAAAATTTCTAGCTGTCAGTAAGACACGACCACTTAATTCTTTTACGCATAGCCAGTTGATTATTCCAAAGTCTTCCTATACATTCCAGAAGAACCTACAAGGAGAAGGATGGTACCATGAGATTATGTGTCGACTACCGTCGACTTAAACAAATCACCATTCATGACCGTTATTCTCCTCCACGTATTGGCGACATGTCCAATCAACCGTATAGTGTTAATCACTTTTCCAAGATCGAACTCATGATCATGCTGCCAACAGTGACGAGTGAAAAAGCACGACATGTCCATGACTGCTATTCGTACACGACTCGGTCATGCTAGATTTATGATTTTGAATTAGTCTCATCAATGCTCCAACGGCATTATAAGAATGAGTTTCCATGAACTCATAGCAAATTCATCAGTGTTTTCATTGAGGGTAACCTGATTTCCTCTAAGCCTAGAGAAGAACAGGAAGACCATATCTGCACTATGTTGCAAATTTTATGACAAGAGAAATTCTACCCTGGAAATTATTTTTCCAATATCAATTCTGTTTGATTACAGTGACACACTAAATCACATGGGTTTCTATGGTTAACCTTACCATGACTCAGCTTATGCGTAAAGGAGAGAACCCTACACTACATTAGGTGTTCTAGAAAATCCTACGCTAGGAGAAGTCTAGATTCAGAGACTCAGAGTTTCGCAAACTCCTATGTATCAAGTTCTACGAAGCAAGATACAGTTACGTTCATATCTAGGTACCTGACATACCAACAGGTTAAGATAGGACACCAACAAACTGGGATGTTTTCATCATCTGAAATTGTGAATTGAAATGGGACAAGATCTCCACGGATTTTGGTTACCAGATTAACGCAAACTCAGAAGAAGCATGATGCTATCTGGGTTATTGCAAACAGTTTGATCAAGTCTGCAGAATCCTTACATCCGCAAGGATTGCAGAACCAACAGATTGATCGGACATGTTCCAGCCAAGGCTCATCCGACCACTTGGTAATCCCTCAGCTATCGGGTCAGACAAAGATTTGCAATTGTACTCCTAAATGTTAGCCTCAAAATATTGAGTCAAACAAGAATGTTCGGTCATAGGTTTCTATTGTAATATTTATTAGAACGTTGTAATAAGTAGTTATTTAGTCGTGGTTCACGGGCTTGGATTTAAACTAATTAAAGTCCAAAAGACAAGCCCGGCCCAATATATAGTCCATTAAAGCCCGCATGTGGGTGGACTATATATACTACCCTCCTAGCATGTTAGGAGGGTGGATGGTCATTTGTAACAACTTCCTTTCTCTAATCTAATATCACCAAGTTAATCATCTCCTCTCTACTTTCTCTCACTACTTTCTCTCTCTAGGAATTCATCTCTTCTTCATCTATTTTCTTTCTTTATTCATTGCTTAATCATCACAAAAATATGGGACAACATTTGGTATCAATCGCCACGGGGTAGATTTGTGATTGGTTGGTGTTATTATATTTGATTCGAATGATTTAATCCATAAATCATCTCGGATTCAAATTTTTTTTGTGTTTTCCGTTCTTTGCTTAATCATCTACATCTTATACATAGTTGTAGTAGTGATTTGGTATATTTACTTTGGCTAAAAACACAAAATTTTTGGGTTTTTTGATCATTTTTTGGCTTAAAATCACGTATTGGTTGAGTTTTGTCCGAGAAAAGGGGGATACATTCCGATTGGTGTAATCTGAAAAGGGTTTAGTGATTCAGATTGACATTCCGATTGGTGATTCAGATTGGCATTCCGATTGGTGTTTTCCGATTAACTCATTCCGATTGGTGATTCAGATTGGCATTCCGATTGGTGATTCAGATTGACATTCCGATTGGTGATTCAGATTGTCATTCCGATTGGTGATTCAGATTGACATTCCGATTGGTGATTCAGATTGTCATTCCGATTGGTGATTCAGATTGACATTCCGATTGGTGATTCAGATTGACATTCCGATTGGTTATTCCGATGACATTCCGATTGGTTATTCCGATAACATTCCGATTGGTTATTCCGATGATGTGTTTTGCTAAATTTTGTTTGAGTATTTTTTAGACTTAGCCACCATCTAGACTAGTTTTAGAATATCGTTTCCACGAAGATCAAAAAAAAAAAAAAAAAAAAAAAAAAAGAGTTAAAAATTTTTCGTCAAGTAAATTCAAATTTTTTCCATACTAGTTTTAGGACATTTCTAGCTCGATTTCAAATTTTGGCGATTACAAAATTTTTGGACTACCGTTTTTGTCGGACTGGAGAATTTATTGTCGGCCTGGAGAAAAATTGCAATTTTCAGAATTTAAAACACAACATCAATCACAACAAATCTACTTAAGATCCAAAGTCAACTCATCAACTGTGTCACCCATTATGGATTCCGTAACACAAGATGTGCATGCATTCAAATCCAAGATGTCGGTTGCAAAAGAACGATGCATGACACACTTTAGATCACTCCAGTCACACCTTCAAGTTCTTTCAAATGACGATTTAAAAGGCACTCGTGTCGAACTTGGATTCAAACGGGTATTCATGTCACTCACTGGACAAGATGTTGAGACATTCACAAGCACAATGCTACTCAATTTAGATCACATTGAACAACAACTTGCCAATGATGAATTTCAAGAGGTTGAATCCATAGATGCGGTTTTGGTTCTCGAGAATCAGTTTCAGCAATTCTTTGATACACAGGTCTCTGTACACTATGATCGAGAATTCATCAACAAATACTTCTTTGAATATACTCGGTTAGAAGTTCAAGAATTCAAGGAGACATTTCTTCAACACATGAGTGCTATAAGGAAGTCCATTGCTGAAAGAACAAGTCATAAACTAAAAGTTGAAAGAAGGGTGAATAACAGATTAATGCAGCAGAACGAGAGCAATGTAGATGATGGTCAAACATTGGATGCTTGTTCGATTGGCACAGAAAGTAGCGGGACAGAATCAGAAAAGCAGCATACCAGCAACAACTCAGGGAATGATCAAGCAACCGATGATGCAGATATCAGACCCATATATGATGAGGAGCCAATGGCTGAGGCACAATTAAATGCTGTGTATGATGATCATCAATATATTGATTCTAAGATTCATGAGCTTGAAACTATGTTAGCTCAAAAGACAAAAGATTTTGAGGATGCCAAACTCGAGTTTTTAAAGAAAAATGACAAATTTGAATCTTATTTTGAAAAACTTGAAAAAGCAAACGTTGTTCTTGAACAAAAACTGGATCGTAAGATTCAAGATTCTAATACGGAAAAAGAACATTTTGTGAAACAAATAAATTTGTTAGAATCAAAGTTGGCTTCTCAAAATCCAAGTCCTCCGCCTGCTTCAATAAGTGGAATATCTGTGCAACCTATCGACACTGTAGATAGTAATGACGCGAATGCTGATAACGACATATTTGATAATATAAACATTAAGTTAGAACAACGTGTCGCTCAATTACTTCTACAAAATGAGCAATTGAAAGCTCAGATTCAGGAAAAGGTTTTTGCATTAACAGCAGTGAAAAATGAATTAAGGAAGCTAAAAGGAAATAGTGTGGATACTAAGTTAGCAAATCAGTCTATCTTGGGGAAACCTCCTACTCAACCATTCAGAAACCGCTCAGTTGCTAGACAACCGAATGCGTTTAAATCTGAACGACCCAAAACATCGAACTCGAGGTTTGCATCCCAAGTTGACATGCATAGCAATTTGCCAAACACTGTCACTCCACAATCTAGATACTCCTTAAGATATTCTGCCTATGTAAAACCCAATCACATGAATGATTCAAGCAACTCTAGCAATAGCCACAAGAACATGCCTAGGCGAAGTTCAAATGACACGGGTCATACAAGCTATCTAGAGAATGCTAAGATAAAGACACAAGCAAGAGATAGGACCCAACCGAAACCTAGGAGCGCTAGTCACACATCTAGGAATTCTAGACCCTTCTATGATGTGCCCAAATCAGCCTATCCTAGGAACACTAGATCCTTCTCAGATGCTAAGCACTTTGTTTGCACAAAATGTAACAAATGTGTGTTTAATGCCATTCATGATGATTGCATCACTAAAGTCCTGAACAAGGTGAACCAAACAGCTAGAGCATCTCAAAGATGGAACCCAATAGGAAATAGTTTTTCTCCAACTAAGTCTTCATCGGTGCATGAGAAAGCTAAGTTTTCTAGACTCTGTCTTAAGTGGAGACAAACAGGTAGAATCTTCAAAACAACTGGTCTTAAATGGGTTCCTACTGGAAAAATATTTCCCTCTAGCACGACAAAGGTTCACTGTGAACCCCCACATGGTTCTCACAAAGATATAACTAACAAATATGCAAGCATACAAACTACTGATGAAAGTGCAGGTAATCAAGTAAAGGTTCAACAAGAACATAAAGGTTTTCCTTATTCATACCGTTCAACAAAAGACACTCTCAGAGTTTGGTTGCTAAAGAAACAAATATCAGAGAAATATGTGTCTCAGGGGTTTCACAAGTAAGCAACACAATGGCACTTGAACAAAACAGTTTAAGTCCCGATCCACAACGACAAACGACTTCCGTTCACAACCGCACGGAACTCAAAACTCAAGACCACAGCAATGAACTGTCAAGTTCAACGCTGGTTCCAGAGAATGTTCCTAGAGCTGATATGACAGTCGACACGACAATTGAAGAGTTGGAAATGTTATATGGACCAATGTATGATGAATATTTCACGGGAGAGAAACAAGTTGTATTAAAGTCTTCCGCTGTCACTCATGATAAGAATGATGAAACCGATCATCGTCAACAACAAGATACAACTTCATCTACTTCAACACGGGTTGCTGCAGATTTACCTCCTCAGAATATTACTTCAACAATCGATCCTACAACATCCACAACTACTGTCATTGCTCCAGAGAACACAAATCAAGCAGACAATGCATTATCTGACGAAGACGAATTCATCAACCCATTCGGTACACCGGTACACGAATCTGGAGAGTCTTCTACTCGCCATGTTGATCCGTCAAATATGCATACTTTCTATCAACGACATCCTTCAACACATCATTGGACCCGAGATCATCCTTTGGTTCATGTCATTGGAAACCCTTCACAGCCCGTTCGTACAAGACGACAGCTTCACACTGATGCCGATGTTTGTATGTTCGCACTCGCCGTGAGTTCAGCTGAACCGAAAAACATCAAAGAAGCATTAGCTGATCATGCTTGGATTGAATCGATGACGGATGAACTTCAACAATTTGAAAGACTTAAAGTCTGGGAACTTGTTGACAGACCATACGATGTAACACCATTAAATCTTCGATGGATCTGGAAAAAACAAGATGGATGAAGAGAACACGATCATCAAGAATAAATCTAGGCTAGTGGCTAAAGGTTATGGACAGAAAGAGGGTATTGATTTTGAAGAATCATTTGCACCAGTAGCTCGAATGGAAGCGGTCAGGATTTTTCTTGCCTATGCTGCACATAAGGGATTCATTGTATATCAAATGGACGTAAAGACGGCGTTTCTTAACGGTCCTTTGAAGGAAGAAGTCTATGTCACGCAGCCGGAAGGATTCGTCGATCCGCATTATCCTGACAAGGTGTATCGTCTCCACAAAGCACTATATGGACTCAAGCAAGCTCCAAGGGCGTGGTACGATGAGCTCTCGAAATTTCTGGTCTCCAAAGGTTTCTCAAAAGGTTCCATTGATTTAACTTTGTTCACTTATAAATATGGGGATGACATTCTGCTTGTGCAAATTTATGTTGATGACATTATTTTCGGGTCTACAAACCCAAAACTTTCAAAATGGTTTGAAAAAGTAATGCACAGCAGATTTGAAATGTCTATGATGGGCGAACTAAAATTCTTTCTAGGAATTCAAGTTCACCAATCCCCAAGTGGTATCTTTATTAACCAAGCTAAGTATTGTCAAGAGATAATCACAAAGCATGGTATGACATCATGTGACCCCGTTGGGACACCGTTATCAATCACATCCCTAGATGCTGATTTAGAGGGATTACCCATAGATCAAACGAGATATCGTTCCATGATCGGGTCCCTCATGTACTTGACAGCAAGCAGACCTGATATTCATCATGCTACGTGTTATTGTGCACGATATCAAGCACGACCCACTGAAAAGCTCCTCAAGGAGGTTAAACGGATCTTTCGGTACCTTAAGAATACCATTCACATGGGACTCTGGTATCCGAGGGAAACCGGTTTCTTTCTAACCGCCTATTCAGATTCTGATCATGCAGGGTGTCTTGATACACGTAAAAGTACGTCTGGTGGTGCACAATTTCTAGGTCAAGACAAGCTTGTGGGATGGTCTTCCAAGAAGCAGGATTGCACGTCACTTTCATCAGCCGAAGCGGAGTATGTGTCTCTATCTGCGTGTTGTGCTCAAGTTCTTTGGATGAGAACACAACTCACGGATTATGGCTTCCACTTTGATAAAGTACCTATGTACTGTGACTCAAAGTCTGCCATAGCCATCTCCTGCAATCCGGTACAGCATTCCCGCACGAAGCACATTGATGTCCGATATCACTTCATTAAGGAACAAGTTGAAAGAGGTATTGTTGAATTATACTTTGTTGGAACTGATTACCAATTAGCTGACTTGTTTACAAAAGCTCTTTCGAAAGAGAGGTTTGCGTATCTAGTTAGGCAAATTGGTATGAGATGTTTGACTCCAGCAGAACTGGAGGTTCTGGCAAAGAAGCCTGCTTGATTCATATATCAAACATCTACCTGTAAATATTAATTAAAAAGCAAAATACAAAATTAAAAAATCTTTGATAATCCAAAAATATTCTTCTCGACATGTCTTTCAGTATCGATAATATGGACGTACCTAGAAATGTCGCTCAACAACGACACGGGTGTGTACATAAAGCTCGAATGAAAGTTGTAAATATTTTTCAAAACATGTCATTTCTATCTTTTCAAAAGGAAATTGTCTATTTTGGACAATATTTCCAACAACGGGTAGAGCAATCTATCTTGGGTTGAGCTTGTCACAAAACATTCAACGTTTTGAGCTCAACACAATGGCTTGTAATCACTTTTAGATTGCAACCCGGATATAAATTCACGGGGGAGGGTACGTTTTTGTACTCTTACCCTTAGCAAAAGAAGTTAAATCTTCTTACACTTGAGTGGATTCGTCAAGACATTCAAAGTCTATGAACTCAAGTTTATGCTTTAGAAAAACCTTTTCGTCAAAAAGAATTGATTTTTCAAAAAGCGTTGAACACAATTTTTTCAAGAATTTCTCAATGATATTCAAAATCTTTCAAAAATTGTGTGTTCAACAACTCCTATCCTCAAAAGTTTAATGTGGATCAAATCCTCGTAATGACAATTCCATTGGATCAATTTTTGAGGGGGAGCAATTCAACTTCATGCAAAAGATTAACACATCTTTCTCCCGAAGATTTTCAAGACTATTTTTCAAAATATATTTTAATCAAATTTGGTATCTCTAATATCAAAAGATTTTATATATTAGAGATAGGGGGAGAAAATGTGATTAAAATGTGATCTATAAGACTCAAGCACTTTAACTCTTACCTACATGTGCGAAACACTTTCGATTATCGATGCACATGTGAAGGGGGAGCTTTTCTGAAACGACAAAACTAGCAAGGTGTTAAATGTTTTTCAAACACTTTGTTAGAATTTAAAGTGGTTTTCATGGTTACGATCAAATACCCACAACATCTTTAATTCACGACGTTATTGGTGTCAAAAGGGTGGTTAGGTTTAAGTCCTATGATCCAACCAGAACCGGAGGGATCTTCCCAGGGACAATCCAATAGATTATTAGAAGTCCTTAGGAAAGATGGAGTAGAATGTGAACGTAGCTGAATGCCGACTAAGTACTGATGATAGCACTGGAACAATCACAACAAGGTGCTATTAATGATGTCTTGGTAAGCATTGAAGGGGTTGAAGAATGAAAAAGAAATGTAAGGATAAAGGGTCTAAAGAAAGAAGCCCTCCATACAACTTAGGCAGAAACCGGGTCAACCCATCATGAAGACAAACTCATCATGGACCCAGTGATGTGAAGCACAACCCTTTCCTAGCTACTCAGGCTTCTCTCAAAAGAAGTTTGTTTTATTGTCACGGAGATCAACACGACTTCTATTGACTTTCTCACTCCGAGATAGTTGATATTGAATAGGTGGCATCTGCTCTAGCCTCCGACCACTAAAAGTGCACAAATCGAGTCTAGAGCCAAGAGATCAATCAAATCTCGTTAGGACACACGGATGAAGATCAAGAGAGTCCTACGCTATATCCTTGCGATATTGCTAGAACACTCAGAGTGATACTATTTAGTATTCACAATGATGAGTGGAAATCCTTCCAGTGTTAACATCAAACAGCACTGCGGTAGGTCATATGTAAGATTCTTTATGAATTGAACATATGTACAACTGAAAAGCAACAGTGGTTTGATTCTGAATTGATTCAAACTCGTTTCAGGTTTCTACGCAATATCTTTATGGTCTTGCCAGAACATTCAAAGTGATATTCATTAATATTCACAGTGACGAATGGAAATCCTTCTAGCGTCAACATCAAACAGCGCTACGGTAGGTGACTTGTGAGATTCTTATGAATCAAACTTGTGTCAACTGGAAAGCAACAATGGTAAGATTCTTAATGAATCAAACTTGTTCCAGGAATTTGAATTGACGACTTTAATCAAGCGGATATTTATCCAATTGATTCACTCTTTATGTTCGCAGTCTTGCTTTGAGACGGTCGAGTAAAGAGAACGGCTAGTACAGCCGCGAAACCCTGTCAAGGAGATTCTTAATTGAATCTACCTGATCACAGGTACGATATTTAATATCGTATAACGGTCTTCACCGACCGGAGGTAAAACGCTACCGATTTAGGACGAATGTCAAAGCCATTCAGTTCGTGTCTATGTTTTGTCTCGAGAAGGTGGCGTCACGGTGTACTCAGCAAAGTCAAAGATTCACAACCACATATTCATGCCCAAAGACTTATCCAACAATTGATAGTGTGAGCATGTGGACAAAGACACAAGATCGCAAGATGGCAATGACAAGTCAAGGATGATTTGAAGATCTCAAGACTAAAAGACAAAGTCGAAAGACAACGACAAAGGCTCAAAGATCATAGCATGAAGGAACAAAAATACTGTTACACGTTCAAGACTCATTTATGACTAAATTCATAAATCTCCATTGGAATCCAAATATCAAAGAGGAATGACCTCACATTGGGGGAGATTGTTAGCCTCAAAATATTGAGTCAAACAAGAATGTTCGGTCATAGGTTTCTATTGTAATATTTATTAGAATGTTGTAATAAGTAGTTATTTAGTCGTGGTTCACGGGCTTGGATTTAAACTAATTAAAGTCCAAAAGACAAGCCCGGCCCAATATATAGTCCATTAAAGCCCGCATGTGGGTGGACTATATATACTACCCTCCTAGCATGTTAGGAGGGTGGATGGTCATTTGTAACAACTTCCTTTCTCTAATCTAATATCACTAAGTTAATCATCTCCTCTCTACTTTCTCTCACTACTTTCTCTCTCTAGGAATTCATCTCTTCTTCATCTATTTTCTTTCTTTATTCATTGCTTAATCATCACAAAAATATGGGACAACACTAAATTACTTCACGTCTTCATTCTGATTCCACGACTTGCTTTCGCGCTCGCGTTCATGACACTATTCACGTTCATGATCGTATCTGGGCTTACGATTTTACGTTCATTTCGTTCTGGGAAGTTTTGCAAGAACTTGAGAGACCAGACCCAAGTTTAGTATAACTCTCCATCATCAGATAGACGTTTCACGTCATATTCCACGTCTCACCTGGTAGCGTTTGGCGTTACCGCCATTATATTCTATGATCACGATATGTTTCACATGTCATGTTCATTCCACGTTCCTCATATCATGATCAAGATATGTTACACGTATCATGGATCATGATATGTTTACTCATACTACACTCGCCATATCTCCACGTAGCACGTTCAAAATTTTCACGTATCACGTTCAAAATTTTTCACGTACTACGTTTCTTTATGTCTCGCGCATCGTTTCTAATTATCAGTTAAGTCATATTGTCTTGCATCGTAACGTTTCAGTTACCCTAACACGTTAACTCTTATTTTCCTCGATCGAATTTAGGGGATCTACCTTCCGTTGATAACCAAGAATTTCTTCGTATTCCAAGTCAAGGTCAGGAGGACCAAGATTTATCATTTGTGTCAAGATCATATGAAGGAACCGTTCCAAGAGGGAGGCCACTTGGAAACGGACAAGTTCATCCGGACTTTTATCCGTTTTCTCTCATCAATTAGATATGTCCTTTCAGTCACGTCACGTTCCATGTCATTTCAAGACATGTCACGTTCCACGTTCCTTCTACCATGTCACCTGTACGTTCATTAATCTTACATACCCTCTCAGTTTGATTCGGGTATGTTTCTCTTTCAGTTACGTTATCTATAATTCGGGGACGAATTATTCTTTTTAGGGGGGAAGAGTTGTAAAATCCGCATGCTTTTGCCATGAATAGTACCCTTAAGATCGTACGTACTAGATTAAAACTTTCCCTTTATAGTACGATTACGTTTACGTGTTAGGATTTTACGTATTACGTACGTGTTAGAATACGATAAGTATTTATTACGCACGAACACGCAATAATTATTTAAACAATAATTAATCACGAACATGCGATCATGAAATCATGAACGTAATTAAATCACGAGCTAATATTAATTACGTATATATATATTTATTACGGACACGAATAAATATATTAAGTCACGATCGATAACTAATTAAAACACGTAAATTACGAACACGAGAACACACTATAATATTTAGACTCAGGAAATGTATGGGTTACCCCATGTGGGCCCCATACCACGAAATTAGGTAGGGAAGATGGGCTTAGCCCATCAATTTTTACTAAAACAAGGAATTAGGAAAGATTTTGGTCATTTTTCACTTTACAGGAAAATACCAAAAACCCTAAAAAGTTTTCTCCTTCTCCTCTTCTTCTTCTTTTTGGCCACCACACATAAACACATCCTCGTTTAGATCCACGCATTCGGTATATTCTTTTTACCCTTTTTCTTTTTGATTTGATCTAATAATTAATTAAGAACATGATGTTTTTAAAACCTAATTAAAAACATAGATCTAACATGAAAAGGGTTATTGGGTAAATCAAAAAGGGTTGTTTTAGGGGTGTTTGTTGGCCGGCGCCTAAACCGAACCCCAAGGGGGTCTCGGTTTGGCTACTCGACCACCACCGAGACCATATGGTCCCGGTTGGGTGGTGTGGGTCCCACGGCAGCAGCAAGACAAGGGGAACCCCAAAGTGGTTCGGGGTATGGTGTCGATTTCATGTCCGGTTCATGGTTTCTAGTCAAGATCCGGTTCACGGTTTATGTTAAGATTATTTTTTTATATAATCATATGTTAAAATTAAATTAATAAGTATGACATGATTAATTTAATAACATGACTTAGGTTATAATTTAATTATCAGATCATGAAATTATTAACCTAAGTATTTTATATTTTTAGACTTATAATTAATTAATTATTTAAAAACCATGGTTATAATTAATTAATTAACATGACTTAGGTTATATTATTAATAAATAATAATACATGTTTTAATCTAAGAATTTAACTTTATTTAATTAAAAACATGATATATTTTAATTAAATACTTTTAGCCTATAGTTTATTTAAATTACATGAAATAATTAATAAACTATACATTATATCATTATGACTTAGAAAATAATCAGAAAAACACTTAGGCTTATATACTTAGCTTATTTAACCAGCTTATATCTAATTATGGAAACTTTCTATTTTTAGAAACTTATTTAATTCAGGCAGCTAATCTATTTATGGAAACTTATTTAATTAAGGCGGCTGATCTATTTATGGAAACTTATCTATTTTAAGCAGTAATTATATTTTTGGAAACTTTCTATTTTTGGAAACTTTCTATTTTTAGAAACTTTCTATTTTTGGTAACTTTCTATTTTAGGAAACCTGCTATTTTTGGAAAGTTACTTATTATTACACAGTAAGTATAATAATACATGAAATACAAGAAATACTTAATCAGAATAGACAAAATATAAGATACACACAGTTAAAGACTTTAAACAGTAAAACATGATATGAACATATAAAATAAGCTAAGACATGATATAAACCAGTTACGTATTTAGTAGTCAGATACTTATTCACGCATGTATTCATGTAGCATTAGTGATACGGAAGTAGGATTCCTCTCAGTTCGTCTTCTACGTTCACTGGACATAAGGTACGGATTCCCGTCCTTTCAGTATGGACATTCTTTCCTTATTAGGATTTCCCGTATGTAGCCAAATGTTTTCCCGTAGTATAAGTATGTGTTTGAATTGCTTATGTTTAATTTATAATACCTATAGCCATATACATGCATGACCAGTTTCACCTAGTTATGGAGGTACCATAACCATAACATTAGAGGCACTGATGTTATGACTTCACCACGGCGGAGTGATTGTTCGTGGCGTCCCTTCAGCTTTTGGCCATTTATATTATATTTATCATGCGGGGCGTATGGGTGCATCCTAGTTACATGTTTTCAGTCAGGATTTCATGGTGAATGTGGTGTGTGCCTTGCATCCTTCACAAGGAGCTGATCCCTCCTACCCCAAAACCAGTATATTAAATTAGAGGCAGCCCCTCTAATTTGCATGATGAGGTCACCCCTCCAAGTATTCATGCACGGTGGATTTTCATGACCTATATTGGCTAATGGTAAAATATGTTAAACAGTTTTCATAAGATAAACATAAGGCTTTTCAAACTATAAAACCAGTTTTATGAACATGTTCTAGGTTTTCCAAGACTTATACATTTCCGCTGCTATTAAGTCTGTATTATGCTTAGTCATTCATACTATGTCTATATCCGTGCACTGAGCGTTTTGCTCAGCCGTTACTTTCCTTTCCATGTCCCAAAACGATAGGTACCCTAGGGAAGACTCGAGCATTTGGAGGACCTGCATAGGATGGAAGCTGCTAGAGACTTGTTTTCCTTCTTGCCCTTATATACTTATGCTTGTTTAGTCTTTCATTCATTTCTTTTGCTTTATTATGTTTTGGGCTTATGTTTAGGAACCGATGTTTGATTCCGGTTATCCCTATGGTCATGTAATGTTTTAGACATTTATCCTTGTATGCTTTGATGACACGCCATAATTACGCGTGACATTCCATTATCAAAATTGGGTGTTACACTATGACTCTAAGCTGTTGATCTTGACACGTCAGATTCCTTGGAGAGAAAGTTGTGTTTTGATTGGTTGACGTGTGAATGGGTGGGACCCTTTGGTGAGTGGGGATGAGGGTTTTGTGTGTGGGATGTGTTTTTGCATGTGTGAATCACACGTGGGTGTGGGTAATTGGGATTTACCCTTTGGTTTAAGTGGAATGGTAACTGGGGGTGAAAGGTGAACAATAACACCTTTGATCCGTTTTTTTGTGGAAAGGTAAGTTGTTTGGCGCAATTTACTTGTTTGAATGTTTCATTGCCCATCTTTGGTCCTTGTTCTTTGGGGAAAGTTCTAAAACACGTTTTCAGCCAACAAAACTCAATTCCCTTTGTTATTCAAGTTCTGATTTTCACACTTTTGCCCTAAAACTTTGGCAAAAGTGTTTCAAGGGTAATTTTTTGCCATGTTTGAATATTTGAGGGACTGATTTTGGACATACTTGATCTTCAAAGGTCTTCAATGTATCTTTGACTCCATGAGGGACCATAATTGACAAATTAGAATTGATGAGGGACTAATCTTGCCATTTCTTCAAAGTTGAAGGACCATTTTGTAATTTTTGACAAACTTAAGAGACCAAACTTGTAATTATGAATATACAAGGGTTTTAAGTGCCAATTCTTCATTTATTGAGGATCAATCTTGTACATCTTCAAGTCTTCAAGGGTTAATCTTGGATAATTGATGAACTAGGGCTCGATTCTTTGTATGGCTTCGTTTCTCGTGTCCGTTTTTCCTTGTTTCTTGTGATCTTTTGTCTTTTTCACGATATCCATACCTAAAATACACAAGTAAACAAACACAAACATATATATGATATTTTATGACATTTTTATACATTTAAAGCCCGAAAAGAACGATGAGATCATGTATAAATGCCATCTCATCACTGAGCATTCCAAGGCTTATAGGTTCTATGTTATTAAAACTAATGATTCAGTTTCAATAAACTCAATCATTTAATCAAGGGATGATAAATTTTATGAGACTAGGTTCTCATCAGTCCCTAGGCCAAGGCTTAGGACTCCTACTGGAGTTGAGGACATTGGTGCTTCAGTGGAACCTGAAAGGGTCACTGATGAGGTTGTGGTTCAACAACATGAGTCTGAGCTTAGAAGAAGCACAAGGCAAAGGACTTCAAAGAATTTTGGGCCTGAATTTCAACTATACCTCGTTGAAGGAACAAGGGATGAGGTCTCTGACCTGTACTACTATTGCTTTAATATTGAGGATGATCCCAAAATATTTGATGAAGCAATGAAGTCCCAGGATGTTGCTTTCTGGAAAGAAGCAATCAATGATGAGATGGATTCCATCATGGGCAACAACACTTGGGTGTTTGTTGATCTACCTCCAGGTTGCAATCCACTTGGATGCAAATGGATCTTCAAAAGAAAGATGAAGGTAGATGGAACTATTGAAAAGTTCAAAGCAAGGTTAGTCATTCAAGGATTTAGACAAAAGTCAGGAATAGACTACTTTGATACTTATGCTCCTGTAGCACGCATAAGTACCATAAGTTGATTGCATTGGCAAGCATTCACAATCTGATTATTCATCAGATGGATGTGAAGACAACATTCTTGAATGGTGATTTAGATGAGGAGGTTTATATTAACCAACCTCAAGTTTCATCATGCCTGGTCATGAAGGTAAGGTGTGTAAACTGATTAAGTCCTTATATGGACTCAAACAGGCACCTAAGCAATGGCATCAAAAGTTTGATGAAGTGGTTTTTTCTAATGGTTATTTACTTAACCAAGCTGACAAATTTGTATATAGCAAATTTGATGAATTTGGTAAAGGAGTCATCATTTGTCTATATGTTGATGACATGTTAATCTTTGGTACTGACAAAGTTCAGATTGATTTAACCAAAGAGTTTTTTTCATAAAGATTCTCTATGAAAGACATGGGGAAGGCTGATGTTATCCTTGGCATAAGGATTAAACATGAAAGTGATGGTATTGTAATTTCTCAGTCTCATTATATTGAGAAGGTCCTGAAGAAATTCAATCACTTTGATTGTACTTCAGTGAGTACACCTATGGATACAAGTGAGAAACTAATGCCTAACAATGGTCAGGCTGTCTCCCAGCTTGAGTATTCTCGGGTGATTGGTTTCTTGATGTATGCCATGACTAGTACTAGGGCTGATATTGTTTTTGCAGTGGGTAAACTGAGTAGGTACACTAGTAATCCTAGTACTCAGCATTGGCAAGCTATTCAGAGGGTACTAAAGTATTTGAAAGGAACAATGGATTATTGTTTGTCATATACTGGATATCCTTCAGTGTTGGAAGGTTACACTGATGCAAGTTGGATCAGCAATACTAATGATAATTCATCCACAAGTGGCTGGGTATTCCTTCTTGGTGGTGGTGCAATTTCTTGGGCATCTAAGAAGCAAACTTGCATTACTGGTTCAACAATGGAATCTGAATTTGTGGCTCTAGCAGTTGCTGGTAAAGAGGCTGAATGGTTGAGAAACTTGCTTCTTGATATTCCATTGTGGGTCAAACCTATGGCACCCATATCTATCCGTTGTGACAGTGCAGCTACATTGGCTAAGGCTTATAGCCAAATGTACAATGGTAAGTCTAGACACTTAGGTGTTAGACATAGCATGATTCTGAGCTAATCATGAATGGGGTGATATCAATAGAGTTTGTGAGGTATCAACAAAACTTAGCTGATCACTTAACGAAGGGATTGGCTAGAGACTTGGTTATAAAGTCTGCTAAAGGGATGGGTTTAAAGTCCAAACTAGTCACTGAATGCTAGGACACCCAACTCCCTCCTAAGGAAACTTGGGAGTTGAGTTCAATGTGGAAAGCTAAACATTCAGATGACTGAAGCACATGTTTTACATATCATCCCAAGGATGTGCTTGTATCTGCTGAAGGAGGATGAAGTTATAAACTTCTCAATGGTTAATATCTTTGAAAAAGTGCTTAAGCAGGAGCACGAACTAAAGAGGAACCACCTATGTAATTGTTGAGGTTTCGCCGCCTCAAGGAGCATGGACTTTGACTCTTACAACATTTATGAATTGGATATGGACACATGGCTTGTATGGTGTCAGGAGCGTTTTAAGTGTTTGAAAACTTGTGTGTATTCTATCTTCAGGTATTCAAAGTAGTTGAAGGGTTCAATTCTTAGAACACCCTGATTCTCGAATATTTGAAGTGATGTACTAATATGGAAATTCAATCCTCATGACATTTTCATTTATGCACTGGTTTTGTTAAAGTTGATTTTCATGCAAAAGGAATTGTACTAAATTGGGGAGGATTGTTGGAAAATTAGTATAATTATGGGATATGGTCATACTTGTAAATGGGTTTGGAGGTACGGAGTGTACACCTATTAAGTCTCTGACTACCCTGGAAGACTCAATATAGTGGTTGCTGATGATTCCTGTCAGAGGCTAGTTTAGCCTTGTCAGCGGCTGACTTTGCTTTGTCAGCGGCTAAGTGTCACCGGACGGCTTGTCTTTATAATTGTTTGACCGGTTCAAACGGGGTTTAATATTGACTTTATGACCATGATGATTTTGGTCATGTAACCACTATGTAATCATGTGGGAAATAATGAGATTAATGGGCCGATTAATACTCATTATTCCTTTGACTATGAGTTACATTCCTTAAGGAATGAGATCACTATAAATAGTGATCATACTTGCATGAGGAAAGAGACAGAAACAAGAAACACTTACACGCATAGAGTTCTTGATTCGTGCCTAAAACAATAACTTACTCTTGATTTTATCCCAAGGAGGTATTCGTGTTAACCCAGACATAAGGTCGAATAATTTTTTTTGGAAAGTGATTACACGACTTCAAGAGATATCCAGTAACCATTAATTGGTACGTAGTTAGGCTATTGATTATCTTCACCCTGTTGGAACGAAATAAACCCCAAACATAGTCCGTGTCACACTTGGCTCTAGCTCTAATGTGAGTCCGCCCATAAACCCAATAACCTGGATTACAAAAAATATTTAAACCAAAAACTGAACCAAGTGAAGCCTGTATAAACTGAAATCGAACCAAAACCAAACCCGAAAAAGGTCGGTTTAGTTGGTTGGAACCCGAGTAAGGTTGGTTCGAGTGAAACAATATAAACTGAAACCGAACCAAATAAAGGTTTGATTTAGTTAGTCCAAACTGACCCGATTTAGTCAAGGTCGGTTCGAACAGAAACCGAACCAAGTACACCTAAATGAATATAAAAACCAAAGAAAAACAAAAACCGAACCGACCCGATTTAGTTAAGGTCGGTTTGAACAAAAACCGAACCAAGTACCACCTAAACAATATAAAAAAGAAAAACGAAAACCGAAAACCGAACCAAAGTTCAGTCCGGTTAGGTTTCAGTCAGATTGTTCGTGTTGAGTGGGTTTGCTCACCCTTACATTCTGCATCATCTGGCCGAGTGTGCTAATAAAAAAAAATGTCCCAATCACCAAAGTCGTAACATAGGAAATGATGGAAGATAATATATTTGTACGACGATTGCTGAACTCATCGGTTCAATTTACTAGATTTCGAGTGTTTTTATTACCTAAATCAGAAGTCATCCATCATATAAGCCATATATATCAGCCAACAAAAACACAAATCCAAAAAGAAACCAACATTCATAAACATTAAAAACATGATAATCATAAGTACATTACTCCTCAAACATGAAACTAAAAACAGACATGACTCGATCAAACTCAAAACATAAAATAAACTCTATTACAGCATAAAACTTAAGTACTCCTGGTACCACGTCCTTCTTTCCCACCAGCACCAACACCAACACCTGCACCACCATGAACCTGACCCTCAGACCCAACATCATGAGCCTTATCCTGAATTGTCTGACCAACATCCTTAGTCTTCTGCCCTGTGTACTCAACCGCATCTGCTAGCCTTCTTTTAGCAGCCTCAACCTGTTCAGGGACCGACCCAGTCACTTGTCTCAAACTATTAACCAAGAAAGACAAGGAGCTAAGTCCCGTCAGCCCGAATGTCCCCGAAGTCAGAAACCCGGCCACTGCTAAACCAATGGCCAGGATTGCGGGGACAAGTATCGGGCTGAAGATGATAAAAAGCGGGGTAGCTACGGCTAGTCCTATCATGGTCCCGACTAGGGTTATACCCGCAAGACCAAGAAGAGCACCACCAACAGGAAGCAAAGCCATGACAGCCAAGACCTTGCTCTTTGAAGGACCATTGGATGTTCCATGGTGTTGTTGGTGACTACCAAAGTGAGACCTGTCGCCAGTGTGTTGTTGGTCGAACCTGTGTGGTTGTCCTATGGTGTGGACTTGGACTTGGTGTGGGTGACGATCATGAGTTGTAGCCATTTTTGTTTTGGGAATTGAGAAATAGTGTGTGATATGAATGAAGGTGGTGAGTGACGGTGGTTATAAAGGGAAAGTGTGGACGTAATAAGAGGACACGTGTATCTATACGTGGAGAAATAAGCTTGCATGAAGCACAGGTTTCATTGTTATTTTTGGAGTTTGTTTTACTTTGTCATCAAGAGAATCCCATGGACTCTTCTAACCTTCATTAAACTTTTAGTTTTCTTGACATATCATAAAATTTCAGTTGCTAATATAGAGTCCGGTTCCGCAACATCCCTTTATTTAGCAAAGTTCCAATGGATCAATCTCAACCATCCATCTTCTTTTTATTTAAGGGTCCAGATTAAACCCTCCTTCTACATAAATATTAAAATTTTACACACACTAACCATTTTATCAAAAAAAAAAAAGTCGGGTCTCTCCCACCCACCTAACCTCCCGCCGCCAACCACCCTAACAACTTATTCCGGCGACCTCCTCCGACAACCAACCTTCCACCGCGAACCACCCCTACCACACACCTTCTTCCGGCGTCATCACCTACTACCCATCCACCGCGAACCACCCCTAGAGCAAACAACCTCCAACAACCACCCTAACAACTTATTCCGGCGACCTCCTCCGACAACCAACCTTCCACCGCGAAACACCCCTACCACACACCTTCTTCCGGCGTCATCACCTACAACCCATCCACCGCGAACCACCCCTACCACAAACAACCTCCAACAACCACCCTAACAACTTATTCCGGTCATCTTCTCCGGCGAATACAAACACAAGATGGAAACACAAAAAGAAACAGGAATTGAAGCACAAATTGAAAAAGATGTTGTTGTGGATCCAGTTACGGAAACTGATAATGTAGATCTAGATCCAGAACGTCACGTTCTTAATGAAGATGCAGATCCAGAAGCTAATCTTGTCGAAAATATAGGTAAATGGTTACTTTCAGTTCTTTGAAAACAGAATCATGCATGATTTGTATAAAAAACAGTAATGAGATCTTTCTTGTCGAAATCGTATATGTTATGCATGATTCTACATGAATCATGCATGATTCCACATGAATCATGCTGATTCTGCATGAATCATGATGAATCATGCGTGATTCATGTGGGATCAAGCATGATTCATGTTGAAGCATGTGTGGATCATGCATGATTCAATATGATTCATGTGGAATCAAGCATGATTCATGTGGGATCAAGCATGATTCATGTGGAAACATGCATGATTCAAGTTGAATCATGCATGATTCATGGATGAGTTATAAATGAAGCATGATTCAGTATGAATCATGCATGATTCATGTAAAATCAAGCATGATTCAACATGAATCATGCATGATTCAACATGAATCATGCATGATTCATACTGAATACTTTTTAGTATTATTAAAATTCTTGACCATGTTCTCTAACAATTGTTATTCTCTAACAGGTTCTACCAGCACTCCAAGACCAAGTTTATACATTCATAGTGAGACACCCGGAGGATCTGTATATTGGGAACCAATTGTTCCGGACGAGTTGTTACCTAAGCAGGGAAAAAGATTTGATACAATGGAGGAATGTATTGAGTTTTATTCTGCGTATGCTGAAAAATCAGGATTTGAAGTTAAAAAGTCAACGCAAAAAAGAAATAGGAGTGGTGACGTTAAATCAAAGTACATCATGTGTAACCGGCAAGGGGTTCCAAAAGACATAAATGTTAACACCTTGGATCCTGCAAACAGTGGAAAGCAAACAAGGAATACAAGATATCGTGTAACAGGTTGTGAGGCACAAATAAAGGTTGATTTGGATTATGTTAAGAGAAAGTATGAAATAACCAAATTTATTGCTAAGCACAACCATCAAATGCTTCCGACAGAGTATAAGCATCTAACAAAGAAACAAAGAAAAATGACTCATGCAGAAAGAGTGTTTGTTGTGAGAGCTTCAACACAACTGAGACTTGGGGGAACCAAGGCACATACTGTGTATTCTAGTATCAAAGGGGGTGCTGAGTATGTGCATGGAACTAGTGATGATTTTAAGAATCAGATAAGGGATGTTAATGAATATATAGGAGAAAGTGATGCACAGATGCTTATAAATAAGATGGAAAACAGGAAGAAGTTTGTTCCAGGCTTTACGTTTCAGTATAAGGTTGAAAACAGCGAACTGGTTGCAATGTTTTGGGCGGACGAAGTAGATAAACGCAACTATGAAGAGTTTGGAGATATTATATCTTTTGATGCTACCTTCAAAACAAACAAGTAAGTTATTTTAGGATTCATTATAAATCATGCATGATTCATGTTGAATCATGCATGATTCATGTTGAATCATGCATGATTCATTGTGAATCATGCATGATTCATCTGATGAATCATGCATGATTCATCTGATGAATCATGCATGATTCTTCTGATGAATCATGCATGATTCATTATAAATAATGCATGATTCATGTTGATTCTGTCTTTTTTGCATAATCTGTTTTTTTTAATGAATCATATGCATGATTCAGTTGAATCATGCATGATTCAGTTGAATCATGCATGATTCAACATGAATCATGCATGATTTATAATGAATCATGCATGATTCATCAAATATATCATGCATGTTTCAGAATGAAACATGCTTGATTCATTATAAATCATGCATGATTCATTATAAATCATGCATAATCTGTTTTTTATTTTCTAATTGTACATTATTTTCAGGTACGATATGGTCTTTGTTCCATTCACTGGCATAGATAATCACAGAAAGTGCGTGAATGTTGGATCAGGATTGCTACTAAACGAGGACACAGAAGCTTATACGTGGCTTCTAACATCGTTCATGACTGCTCACGAAAAACAACCGACAATGATTGTAACGGATCAAGATGGGGCAATGAAAAGGGCAATTGAAGCAGTTCTGAAAGAATCAAAACACAGATTATGCATGTGGCATATCATGCAAAAAATCCCATCAAAGGTATTGCATTTTCATAACCTTTTTTGAATCATTCATGATTCTTATAAATAATCTGTTATGATTTAATTACAGATATGTGAAGAAATTTATGATAAAACTAATTTCAAAGAACGTTTCAACAAATTGGTGTGGAATATGTTTATAGAGCCACAAGAATTTGAAGCAAGATGGTCAATACTTATTAAAGACTTTAAGTTGGAAAAACACAAGTGGATGACAAAGATGTATGAGCTTCGAAAAATGTGGTTACCAGCTTATTTTATTACGTCACCTCTGTTTGGCTTAATGAGAACTACTTCAAGATCAGAGAGTGAAAACGCGTTTTTTAAAGGTTTCACAAATCATGGGTCAACATTGGTCAACTTCATGATGTGCTATGAATCAGCAATGGAAAGGCAAAGGAGTAAACAAGAACATCTAGATTTCAGAACTTTTGATGCTGCCCCAAGATATAAAACAATGTTAGAAATGGAAAAACACGCGGCTAAAGTTTATACAAGGACAATATTTCTGCTTGTTCAAACAGAAATGTATGAATCTATTTGGTCTTGTCAAATAGAAGAGTTTAAAAAGGACGAGGGAGTTGAGATGGTTGTAGTTAGAGACACAAAGGCGGGTGCTTATAGGACACTATTCACAGAAGAAGGAAAAGAGATGGTTGTGCAGGAAGAAGACAAAGTAATAGACTACAAGGTTAGTGGATTTTTGTTAACAATCATGCATGTTTCATATATAATCAACAATGAATCATGCATGATTCATCTGATGAATCATGCATGATTCATGGAAGAATCATGCATGATTCTTGGGTGAATCATGCATGATTCATAAATAATCATGCATGATTCTTCCATGAATCATGCTTGATTTTACATGAATCATGCTTGATTTTACATGAATCATGCATGATTTAGTAAGAATCATGCATGATTCATGGGTGAATCATGCATGATTCATTGAAGAATCATGCATGATTCATTGAAGAATCATGCATGATTTAGTAAGAATCAGGTATTAATACGTTTTTTTTTGCATCAAAACAAGGTTTTGCGTTCTCTTGAAGATGGATCTGTTGAGTGTACCTGTAGACATTTCATGCGTTACGGATTTTTATGTAGACATGTATTTTGTGTTTTGAAGAACCGTAATGTTCAAATGATTCCGGAGAAGTACGTTTTAAGGCGTTGGAGGAGGGATTTGATACCACTTTCATTAAGAAGAAGCACGAACAGATATGGAGAGAAAAACAAAGAAATGGAAATATTAACAAATGAGGCTAACTATGTAGTAGATGAGTGTTTGTTTTTGTTGAGTAAAGATAAAGAAAAGTTGTCGCAATTTGTGGAAAAGCTCAAAACTATAAAGAAGGAATTTGAGGTTCTAGTGCCAAGGCCTCCTTCACAGAAAACGGCAGACATGATTGAAGATATTTATGCTATTCAAAAGCCGAATAAGAATATTGTAAACAATCCTCATGTTGCTGCAATAAGAGGTGCTAAGAAAGGACAACGTAGAAAAAGTGCAAGAGAAGTAGCTATCAATGCTAAAAAAAAGCAAGAGCGGAAGTGTGGACAATGTGGAGTGAAGACTAACAAACATACAAAAACAACATGTCCGGAAAATCCAAAATACATTGCTAAAGTCAAAAAGATTGCTGCTGCGGCTGCTGCTGCAAAGGAAGCAAGGAATGCAACTATTGCGGCTGCTGCTGAAAAGGAAACAAGGAATACAACTATTGCTGATGCACTACAAACAGGAACAACTGGTGCGGGTGCTGTGGCTGCTGCTGCAAATGCAGCAAAAAATGCAACTATTGCGGCTGCTGCTGAAAAGGAAGCAAGGAATACAACAATTGGTGCGGGTGCTCCTTCAATTGTTTTGTAGTACACTTATAATATTCGTTAGATTTGTTTTTTAATTTGATTTAACTGTATTAAAACTCTGAGATTGGAGTACTTAGTTTAATGTTTTGTAGTACACTTATAATATTTGTTAGATTTCTTTATTAATTTGATTTAACTGTATTAAAACTCTGAGATTGGAGTACTTTGTTTAATGTTCATATAATATTCGTAATGAATCATGCATGATTCGTAATGAAACATCATATGCCATCCAAAAATCATGCATATGAGTCAGCAAGGTAACTACTGCTGATGCACTACAAACAGACTTATAATGTTCATATAATGTTCTATGAATCATGCATGATTCATAGTGAATCATGCATGATTCATAGTGAATCATGCATGATTCATAGTGAATCATGCATGATTCATAGTGAATCATGCATGATTCATAGTGAATCATGCATGATTCATAGTGAATCATGCATGATTCACTATGAATCATGCATGATTCCTAGTGAATCATGCATGATTCATAGTGAATCATGCATGATTCATAGATGAACCATGCATGATTCATAGATGAACCATGCAAACAGTTACATAACAGTAAACAACTGAAATAGATGAACCATGCAAACAGTTACATAACAGTAAAAAAGATAACATAAAGTACCATCAGTTTTACGAACAAAAGATTACCAACATATAAGATCAGAATATAACATAAAAATACCCTCCCATTTAACTACCATCCATTTTACGAACAAAAGTTTAACAAACTACAAATCAAACATCACTTTCTTTTTTTACCACCAGCATATGTCATATGAAAATCTTTCGATTTTGCAGCTTTAACATCCTTCCCAACCTCCTTCCTTTCTGCAGCTTTAACATCCTTACCAACCTCCTTTACTTCTGCATCTTTAACATCGTGCCCTTCTGTCTGATCTTCTTGGCCAGGCATAGTCTTTGGTGGATCACGCTCATTCCTGTTTTTGATTGCCTCTTGAATAATATCAACCCTTTTCTGGTGTTCATTCTCCGTCTCAAACTTGAAGGCCAACTCAAACATCTTCTGTTTATGAATGTTAAAATCATGCAACAAAAGCTTGGTAGCAATCCTATACCTCATACATAACAACTGTGAGCGCTGTTCCTTTGATTCTACATCAAACCCAACATCCCAATCTCCAACAGGTGTGCCAGTGTAAGATTCCATATGGATCATAGCAAATATTCCGCAATCTTCATAGTTACTCTCTGTACTCCAATTCAAACGTAGAATGCGTGGTTTGACTTTCATCATGGCCGATAGTTTGTCATGCCCATGCTCTTTTAGATGCCTGATAAAAAACTTTTTCTACAAAAAAAGATACAAGGATCACAAAACTCAAATACATTAATAAAACTCGATACATTAATAAAACTCAATACATTAATAAACAAAAATGATTTTAAACTTACCAAAGGATCACAAGCTGCTTTGTATCTTGAACTATAGGAATATGGTCCAGCATAAATGTTATCAATGATAAACATTGATGGATTCTCCAAGTTGAAAACAACAACATAAAAGTGTCCAGAAGCACAAATAGGAAAAAACACCAAATCAACATCCGAGAGGCGAAGTGCATCCTCATCATGCTGCAATTGAGTTGAAATGGCATCTGAAAAGACTTTCCACTGTCCATCTGGATCAAGAGTACTTTTAATAGTTCCTTCTGGCTGTTTACAGACAAGCGAAACAAAATTAGAGGGGATTCAAGATGAATCATGCATGATTCAAGATGAATCATGCATGATTCAAGATGAATCATGCATGATTCAAGATGAATCATGCATGATTCAAGATGAATCATGCATGATTTACAGAATGAAAAAAAACATCGCTACATGTGAATAGAAACTTACAATACAGCCAGTTGTAAAAAAAAGCCTTCTTAACCGCTCATTAACTTTACCAGCTTCCACCAGCTTCAACAATGTAGCCCGCTCCTCCAGGTTCAACAATGCACTCCAACTATCAATAACATTGTGGTCTAACCATAATCCAGGTGTCAATGTCTCCATGCTCACTCGTACAGATTTTTGCTCATAACCCGAATTAGTTTGGAAAACAGTTTCACTACAATTAGAAATAACAAACAAATTATGATACGTCATTCTTTAACTACAAAATCGAAAGCAAAAACTGAAATAAAGAACTTACTATCTATCGCCTTGCATAGCGAACAAACTATTCCCCAGTATAAACTCAAGCCTCTTTAGATCAGGACCAACTTCAGTTCTCTTATTCATAAAAGGAGATGACAACACAGAAGATGGCTTCCTAACTTTTTTCTTGGGAGATGAACGAGTAGAAACTCGTGGAGGCGTCTTGGGAGGCGAAACGTTGGTAGGTTCATTCATAATCATGTTAAACAAATTTTCCTGCAAAAAGTTCAAAAAATTTAATTATAAACATACATATGACCATATCATTATACAACTCATGAGGAAAAGTTAAAAATATACGTCATAAAAGGCATCTGAAAGCAGATCAATCACCTCTCCAACCCAATGAATGTTTCTTTCAAGCCACTGCGTGTAAGTTTCTTCAACATCATCGACTGCTGCTTCGTCTGCTCCTTCGTCTGCTGCTGCTTCGTTCCCGGGCTCAATGTCCTTTGTAGGTAACTCCTTTGCATCCGACTCTTTTGGCTTGTTTAAATCAACATTCTCGTCAGGCGAAGCATTGAAATCGTCAATATGAGTAGGTTCACCTTGAAACGAAATAGTATCCTTAAAAAGTCCATCATATTTCTCAAACAATTGATGAATGTTCTCATCATTTGGAAATTCATTGTTCGCATCTCTTAAAAAGCATTCAAGTTCGGCCTTGTCTTTGGCAATGCTTGAAAGCTTTTCATTGATCTTTGTGCAAAAGGCCTACAAAAATGAAATATATAAATCATGCTTGATACATGTAGAAAAATTCATGATTCAGTTGAATCATGCATGATTCAGTTGAATCATGCATGATTCAGTTGAATCATGCATGATTCAGTTGAATCATGCATGATTCAGTTGAATCATGCATGATTCAGTTGAATCATGCAAACTCAAATTAATATAACACTTGACAAAAATAATTGAAAAAACAATAAAAACCGTAAAAAGATACGACAACACACCTGTTTACTGGAAAAACCACTTTGTTTTTCTTCACTTTGTTTACCCACATCAAAAAAACCTTCACTTTGTTTCTCTTCGGACGCAGTCCATTCTGGCTGCAACTCCAACATCCCAATAATATTATCTTGCACCTCTAAATCCTGCCTGCGATGCATGTTTGTTGTATTCCAATTCAGAATAGCAGGTCTGGACCGAAGAACAGGATAACGATCAAATTTTGTTGAATCCAAATACAGCAGCTGTTAGGAAAATAAAAATTATTTCTTGTTAAAAGTTATAAACAATATAAACATTAAATAAAAAAACACAAAAAAAAACGTAAAAATGTATATATGCACACACTTACAATTAAAAAACACAATGGCCCAATGTAAAAACCAGCCAAAGTATTCGGTTCCGTGCTATTTCCAAGACACTTGTATAAGAACTCACACCAATCTATTCCAGCAATATCCGTATCCTCACGAATACGCCGAACAATAGTTAGATCAGGTATTGCTTTCATTGTGTAAGCTGTACACAACCCAACAGAAAATAGAGTAAGAAAATTGACTTTATACATAAAGTCAACTTCTGTTGCTTCATTAAGTTTCTCTTGAATATCAGAAGCACGAAGTAGTTTCCATGGTTTATCAAACTGTTTTAACCACAACAACACAAACGGGTCATCCAAAGCTCTCTCATGTAGATCATATAAAGAAGTTCCACCAATGGGAAGTCCTAAAATATCCTTAATCTTTTGAGGAGTTACAAGAATCGAAGACCCGTTTAAAAGCTTAAACTGATAGCTCTCCTTATCAAATGCTCTAACAGCAAACCTCCCTAAACGCCCAGGTAAGGTATCTATTTTAATGGAACGAAATGAAGAAAACCCAATACTTCCCAAAAACTTATCAATGTCCAACCTGCTATCTCGAATTGCTGCGAAGAAAGAAGTAGGCACTGTCCTAGATTTTATAATTGGAAACTTGAGTAGATACTTATCTCTTTCACTCAAGACAACCTCTCCACCTTCAGAAGTCTTCTTATGCTTCTTCCCAGGTTTCTTAACACCCTCTTCATCTTCTTCTTCATCTTTGACATTGTCCTCATCAGATTCCTGCTTTTCAACCTTCACTTTTCGGGGACCTTTTTTTACCCCAGGCTCTTTCTTAACTGCATCGTCATTTTGATCATCGTCATCTGACTCCTCTTTATAGTCACTCACAACATCCGACACTATTCTATCTACAAAATCAGTAGATCTCTTCCTCTTCCCAACTGGTTCCTTCTTAACAGTAGCTTCTTTCTTAATATCAGATGGTTCTTTTTTAATAGCAGCACTAGACTTTTGTGAAGGAGCTTTTGCCTTTGGCATTGCACTAGTTCTTGGTTTTTTTTCAGCGACAGGAGGTGACGTAGATCCTTTATGACCTATAGATTTCTGACGCTTGCTTGTATCACGTTGAACTGCAAAAAGTAAGAAACACAAATCAGTTAAGTGCTAAGAAGTTACAAATACAAAAAAACATATGCATGATTTAACAAACATGATTCATGAAGAATCATGCATGATTCATGAAGAATCATGCATGATTCATGAAGAATCATGCATGATTCTTCATGAATCATGCATGATTCTTCATGAATCATGCATGATTCTTCATGAATCATGCATGATTCTTCATGAATCATGCATGATTCTTCATGAATCATGCATGATTCTTCATGAAAACAAATACACAGCTATCTAAAAAAATTTCTATCTTCGTGATTAATTTCTTCAAAAACTGAACATAATAAACGTCAATCAACTTTACGTCGATCAACTGAACATAATAAAAAAATTTCTAGTTGCCCAGATTTACACCACTAGTTTTAGTTTAAACACGGGACCGGAAAACAACTGTTAAGTATAACAAGCTGATACAGAGCAGCACGAGCACGAACAAAGACCTTTGGTGTACTGATTTAAAACGAATAATATGTCAGCTTTAACTTTATTTAACAGAGGAAAGCAACTTTCTAAGAATAATAGCATCCAAGCGTACTGATTTGCACGCATTACAAGTACATAAACTCGACTTCTACTGCAGATGGTGAAACCGTTCACTTCAATTATAAATCAATAGAACACAGGACGTCCATATTAATGCTAAAAGCCGTAAATGCACCCTTCTATATCTAATCAAGCCCAATGTTTGTTATAGGAGATGTATAGTTCCCAATATATTGGATGCATATATAAACGTTGCATCGAACGCATTCCTAGAAAATAGAAATACACATCTTATAAGGTAAAGGTCGCACATTACAAAACTCATTCCTTTAATTTACTAGTGGCGGAGTACGACTGTTAATTTTTTACAGCGACAGTATGATGCCATAATATGAGAAAAAGAACCTGCTATTTCTTGCCACGTTAAGCTAGTAGAAGCAACATTTGGATCAGAATATAATACATAGTGTTTGTTTTATAAGAAACAAGAGTGTCGTTCTCTAAAACACAACTATAGCCTTTGGTGTTCTACAAATTCAGTAGATGAGAATCAACGCGATATGTAAAATTTGGATCAGAATATAATACATAGTGTTTGTTTTATAAGAAACAAGAGTGTCGTTCTCTAAAACACAACTATAGCCTTTGGTGTATTTAGGATCGCTTATTTTAACCAGTCATCAGGTTTGAAAATAAGCAAGTACCAATGTGTTTATACTAGTTGCTTATTTATTCAATAATAAACTAATAAACAGTCTTCAATAGTGTGTTTGGGATTGCTTATCTTCTTTAAAACAGTATAATAACCAGATAAGCACTTACATAAACAACCCCAAAACCCCCTAATCACTTAAACATAAGCAGTAATGTGACAGTTACTCATAAACCACTAATCAAGTTAGCATAGTTGTCAGCTCACAGCTGTTTTATATACACGTTTCGTTATGTAGATGTTTAAAACACTTCTTCAACTAGCCTTTAAAAAAACGCTAAACACTTCTTGCCGAACAAGTATTCCTAAGAGCAATCGGTACCGAACGTCATAGGGCGCGTTATTCCCCTATGCCACCCGCCCATACCTGACTTTGTTTTATAGGGCATGGCTTATCTCAGGTGGACACTGGTTGGTGCCAAAAGGCACCCGGTTCAAGGTGCTCCCGCCAATTCACACCCTTTTTTGGATAGGGCGTGGCGCCAAAATCACTAGCAAAGCCGTGTACCAATGATTTTCTGAATGTTCTTGCACTACGTGTCGACCATACCCACGTTGTTGACATTATGCACAAGGACATGACATTTATTTTGTTTATTTGGTTTTGGGCTTATGTTTCAGAAACTCACTTTTTGGGGCTTGTTTTTAAACTTTTCGGCTTATATAAGTTTATTGTGTCATAATCAACTTATATAAGCCTGAAAGTTTCAAACTAAGCCGCAAAAACCAATCTTATGAAACATAAGCTCAAAACCAAATAAGGCATATGCCAAAACAAACACGGGGTGTTTGGGTTACCATATTTTCCGGGCTTTTGAGCTACTTTGAAATCGGAAAACCTCAGGAGCACACTTTTTCTGTTTTGTGAGCTTCATTTACTTTGGGTTTATAGCTTATTTCATAATCTATAAGCTCAATTTGAGAAGCTCGTAAGCCAAAAAAAGTGGGCTTATGAGCTTTTCCGATTCCAAAATTGCCCATAAGCCCGGAAAATCAGCTAATCCAAACACCAGAAAATCAGCTAATCAATAAAGCTAAAAAACAACCAGTAAATTAAGCTATTAATAACAAACATAAGCCTAAAAATCTTTAAAAAAATACATCAACAAAAATAAGCAAATATAAACTCAAAAATAAGCATAAAAAAAGCATAAAAACAATTAAAAATGTAAATGAAAAAGATTACCAGTATTCAAGCCAACTTTAGGATTGGAAGCCATCTCTGATCGATTATTAGGGTTTCAATCAGAAATGGAGATCGATTAATAGGGTTAGATCTGTAAGATCGATTATTAGGGTTTCAATCACTAATCATCAGGGTTTCAATCGCCATACGAGGAATCATCGGAGAGTGATTGGGGGTGGCGGAGATGATTGGGGGTGGGGGTGGGGGTGGTGGTGGTGGTGGTGGTGGCGGAGATGAATGGCGGTTAGGGTTTCAGATAAAAGTGGAAGTGGGAGGAGTGTGTGTGAGTTGCGAGTGTGTGCTAGGTGTGGAGTGTGTTGCGAGTGTGTGTAGTGTGAGTTTCAGATAAACGTTTTTTTTTTTTTAAATTAATCTGGACCGTTAGATGTAAATAAAATGGATGGCTAAGATGAGTCCATTGGGACTTTGCTAAAAAGAGGGACTATGTTGAACTTTTGGCATATTGAACTATTTTCGGTTCTTTATGCTCTCTTTTAAACAAAAGTCATTTTTGTTATAGATTTCTAGTTTATGAATTTAGGGATAGACTATAGTATCGGTTTCGTATCAAATTAGTGGAATTGGATTTTTTCCGAGCATAAATTAGTGATACTGATACTGTATCGATTGAAATTTAGATATGACTACCAGTACGGGTATTGGTATGGGTACTGAGAAATCGGGTTTTTTTTTTGTTTTTTTCGAGAATTTTCCGATGTGGTATCGGTCACGTACCGAATTGGTCCCGAATTTTTATTCACTTTATCTAATAGTCCTGGTACCGTATTGAGCGTGATTCGGGTACCGAAAATTAATACGATTCTGGTACAATTCCGATTTGATTTTAGGATTCAAATCCAAATACGCATCCCTAAATATAAAAAAAGTATTTTAGAACGACAATTTTATAACTCACATCAAGTATTTTGCAATTTCTATCTAACATGTTTTCACCGAAACTACCCATAACTTTAAAGTTAAAAGATCACTCACATACAACTAGATCAAAAGACCTTGGCTCTATTGATAAATATATTGATAATAGCAAATATGTTTGTGTGAGTTCTTATCATCGACATAATTTGATAAGCAAATACGATTGAGAACATGTCTATAGGGAAGAGATCTATGACATATCCTTATTTAACATAGTCTTGATGAATCAATACACACTATCCATCTTAAATTGATCCAAAGGCTATGATTAAACCCACATTGCATATAACTTCCTTTATTTTTCGCACACACCAAAAAAAAGAAAGATAGATCCCGATCCTCAACCACCTAACTGCCGACCACCACAAAACCTCATCTCCCACCTTTTTTCGGCGACCACCACAACAAACCCACCTTCTTCCGGCGACCACCACAACAAACCCACCATTTTCCGGCGAGTTCCACAACAAACCTGGTTCTCCGACGACTTTCACAACAGATCCATCATTTTTTGACAAGATCCACAAGAATCCACCAACTTTCGGCGAGTTTCATAACAAACCCAGTTCTCCATTAACTTCTACAACAAATCCATCATTTTCCGGCGACTTTCACAAGAAACCTACTTTTCTGGCGACCTCGTCACTCACTCATGTATGAGTCGCCGTGACTCATGTATGAGTCAAGGTGACTCATGTATGAGTCATCGTGACTCATGTATGAGTCACCGTGACTCATGTATGAGTCAAAAAGATGACTCATACATGAGTCATGGTGACTCATACATGAGTCACCGTGACTCATACATGAGTCACCGTGACTCATACATGAGTCACCGTGACTCATACATGAGTCACCATGAATCTGTTACAAAAGTTATTACCTATAATACAAAAGATGTTGGTGATATGGTGGCATGAGGTTAACGTTTTCTATTTTTACTGGGACAAAAAGCCTTCATTTCAGGGCAGATACTAGGGAGGATCGCCTTGCGTGGATGGAAGCTTTACAGGTTATGAAAGGCATGTTCCCTCGAATGTCTAACAGTGAATTGATGGCTCCTATAAGTGGTATTACAGTGTCCACAGAGAAGTTGAGGAAACGGTTATTAGAGGAAGGTGTAAGTCGCTGGAAATAGTGGGTTTGTTGTGGAAGTCGCCGGAGAAGTGGGTTTGTTATGGAACTCGTCGGAAAATGGTGGATTCTTGTAGATCTCGCCGGAAAATAGTGGATTCTCGTGGGGGTGGTCGGAATCAATGGTGGTTCATGGTTGATTGATTGTGTGCGTTGGTGTGTGATTGTGTGTGGTGAAGAAAAAAGATACGGTTGAAGAGATTGGGGAGGAGGATGTTTATTTTTTTTTAATTTTCGCCATCGAATGAAAATGGATTGGATGGCTTTGATGAGTCCATCAAGCCTTTGATAAATATTAAATACGAAGACGATAATGAACATATATCTTATGTCTCACATGTGCTTATACTTAGGTGAGAGTTAAAAAAAATTACGGTAAAAAAGAGACATATATTAAAGGTGTGTTTGGTTCGAATGTAAGAATCACAATTAGTATGTATTTGATTGAAGGTCGGAATGTAATCAAATATAAAACAATCATACCTCTTGTTTGGTATATTTGGGTGAATAATATTGGAATCATGAATGGGTGCACCACATCTAACTTATAAAACAAAATACATTTGAAATTTCATTTTAGAAACCATGGTCTATCATCTTTCTGTATTTCTTAAGCCCACCTGACACAAAACGTTAAAGACAATTCTTTTGAAAAAAGAAACTGTTAACAAAAGAGGAAGATAGTTTCACCACAGCCAAAATTCACATATTTGATGAGCCTATTACGAAAAAAGCTTTATATAGATTCAAAAAAGTAACAAAGATGACGATGTGGGGTATATAAATGAGAAATTCATCTGCATTCTGTTTATGACCAGATGGAACAAACCAAATAACTAAAAAAGGAAATTAGATGGAATGTTAACAGATGAGTGGGATTGAAAAAGATGTATGTTGACGAAGGAAAAAAGAAAAAATAGGCTAGGTGGCTAATATTATGATGTGTCTATTGGAATGAGGTAGATACCCAATTTTCATTGATTCAATCTATGATTCTTATTCCCAATTTTCATTTCCAGTTCTATCTACCAAACAGTTTTATTTGAAATCAAAGGATTCCTTGATTCTGAAATTCACCTACCAAACGCACCCTAATTCAAGATACTTAACTTGTTACTCTACTTTTTTCGATTTATAGTCTTTTTCTTCTCTTGTATACTTTGAATGTTATATTTGAGTTTTTGTGTGTACTTTATTTATGTGTAATGACTAATTTTATCCTTCACTATCAAGATAGTAGTTACTAAACATAAAAATGATCATTTTATACAACAAATAAAAAAACGACAATACAAAATTTTACGATATGTAAAATAAAAAATCTATACACATCTAGAAAAAACAGATTAAATACTAGATTATTATCCTCATCAATTTTTATCTTGGTTGTGAAACTACGCAAACTAAAGTTATAAAAGATCGTAACTAGGGATAAGACTAGGATGAGCACGGTACGGTATCTACTGATCTCGTATACAACTAGTGGTATCAATTTTTTTCGACAATAAATTAATAATACCGATATCGTATCAAACGGGATTTCGAATATCGATACTGGTACCGGGAAATCAAGATTTTCTCGGTTTTTCGAAAATTTCCCGATTTGATACCCGGTACCGTACCGAATTAGTGGTACTAAATTTTTTTCATCTTATTTCATAGTACCGGTATAGCATCAAACGGGATTCGAGTACCAATTCCGATACGGTTCCAGTTGGATTTCGAGATCCGAGTAGAAATGCTCATCCCTAACCGTAACTAACACACAAAGATTTTCTAAAAATAAAATATTACACGATAGATTTCACAATAAGGCTATATTTAACAAAAAGCTGTTTTGAAGTTTTTCTTTAGAACTAAACATTTTTGTTTTAAAAATAATCTCTTTCAAATTAGCTAGCTTCATTTGGTTACCTCAACTATAAACGTTTATTTTAAATGAATAGATCTTAAATAAAAAGTTGATTCATAAATTTTTTTAAGTTTTCGAGAGCTGTTAAATATATTAAAACTGTAAATTAGTAATATACCCTTTAATCAAATTATAATTCATTTAAATTGTCCTTTTAAGTACTTTTACATCTTAATATTACAGCTAATAACTAAATTACCAAACATGTTAGAGCTCATGTTAACAGCTTTTCAGTTAACAACTTTAACAACTTACAACTAATTTTACCAAACATAACCTAACATAGAGAAAAGACTTAAGTACAATTTTGGTCCTCATGGTTTGGCGGGTGTAACAGTTTTAGTCCCAACATTTAAAAAGTAACGGATCCAGTCCTATTTTGCTGACCCGTAACACTTTTGGTCCCTAATAACGCTCAAATCTAACATATTCTAGGAGCGTATTTGTGGTGTTTATGCATATATTTATGTGATTAGTATGAACATATGATACTTAATGAAGCTTACTTGCTATTGTAGGTTCATCAATGGTTACATCACGAGAAATGAAGAAAATACGAGAATTGGAGGCGAAAGGATGAACGAGACATGAAAGTGGAGCTCTCGTATGATAAATAATACAAAGAATAAGAGTCTTAGAGAGTTTGGAAGAAAGAAAGAAGAAGAAACAAAGAAAAAAGACCAAAGAAGAAATAAGGGTAAGTTGGCCCAGTTGCAACCATCTTTCATTCTGCCACCACCAAAACTACATCAAGTTGCCACCAGCAGGATTCATTCTGCCACCAACATTTCTCAAGTCTGCCACTTTTCCAAGTTATCTTAAACACTTCATTTAAAGTCCATAACACCAAAAGACCGATCATTTGCTCTTCATTACTCCATTCCCTAGAACATTACTCATCTTTGGCTCCAAGAAAACTACTTGGCCAAGGCTAATTCAATTATAAATAAGACCCATGGGGTAGTGTTATAATCATCTTATCTCATCTCTTTTTCCTTGAATCATCTTAATCCCATCTCCATCATATTTCTGTGATTTTGATATCACCCCTCACCCAAGTAGTGAGGGGTGGAATTAGTTACCATGTTCATGTTATAAGACATGAAAGAAGTATAGAAGAAAACCACACCACCATAAACAATTCAATCTCCAACAATCCTCATTCCCAAACACCCCAAAAGGCTCTATACTCGCACCAAGAGGTTGATGTCTAAGAAGGCTATGGGTAGGATGTATTGAATTTTGGTTGTTATATTGGTTAGAATCGGTTGGATACTTTGTTGCTATGTATTTTAATGTTTGGTAACTTCTTCTTTATTATTCAACGTTGTTATGTTCATGTTATGGTGATTATTGTGTTTTGTGATATTGTGATGTTTTGATACTTGTGTGAATCATATGTAAACTTGTGATAAATGGATGTTTGGCTTCTATTAGTGCTTGTCATTGGATTATGGTGATAACATTATATTTGGTTGAATTGGAACTTGTTCTTGTTTGTCAATTTGGTTAATCATTGTTGGGTTCTTTATGTCGAAGTTATTCTCAATAAGGTTGATTTCAATTCGTTAATCGACAAATGATTTGGTCTTGCACTTTGTGAAGATTGTGCAAGAGACTTAATAAACATAACAAGTAATGGTTTAATCTAGATTATAGGTTAAAAGGAGTCTTATGAATATACTGTTCTAATCATCTTTCAAGTAAATGGAACTTATCAAATTGATAACACCAAGTCTATGGGTCGAAAGGATTCTTGTTGTTATTGGTTTAGGCAGAAGGCTCATGAGTGACCACTTGATTGAGACTTATGTATACTTGATTTATAAAGCACTAGTGTCTTATTATTGGTTCTATAGGTCGAAAGGATTACCTTTAATATGTTTTCCAAACTAATCATCCTAATGTCCATGTGATCATTTGACCACACATGTATGTTCTTTGTGTGCTTGTGCCTAGAAACGATTCTCATGGTGGTTTGATCGTGACAATCATACTTACTATTTGTTACAGACAAACTACACTTGAGTATAACCAAGTCCCATGTGACGACCTTGACTTACCAACATAATTGCAACATGACTAGAGTATACTTGCTCGAATTTGTGTTCCTAATTAATATCGGAAATTCTTGTTTATAAATTTAAAACCTAGTGTGGAAAGAACGCATCAAGTTTTTGACTTCTTTTATTTCTTTGTTGGAATTGTGTTCTTGAACAAATTGTTTCATTAACATAACCCGGAACGGGCACATCAAGTTTTTGACGCCGCTGCCGGGGATATGTATTTGCATTCTTTAATATCTCTATTATAGCACATCAAGTTTTTGGCGCCGCTGCCGGGGACTTGCTAGGTTGTACTCTTTTGTTAGTTTTGTTTGTTCGCTTGTTTGTTTGATGAATCGTTTTGTTACCAATTAATACTTGACCCGAAAGAGTTGTTATACCCCATTTATCCGCATAGGGGGGACGAATTTCGCATAGAGGGAATTCGGTTGGTGGTTGACTACTCAATTGGAGGCTTTGAATTGCTCTAAATTCTATCGTTTGTTGTTGCTCTTGAATGATTGTTCTTGTTCTTGTTCTAACCCTTGACAAAGGCTAGAACACCGTTTTCTTAAAAATCTCTTAGTTCTCAAAAGTTTCTTAAATGATCTTGGCGCCAAAATCATATTTTTGGTGTTGGGATTTCCTCTCATGTGTTCTCAAATTTCTTGTTTCAAAGATTGCTTGTCAAATGTGTTCTAAAGTGCTTGTTCTCAAAAACCCAAAAAGCATGTCCCGAATCACTCAAGTCGATGACTAGAATTACTTGACCACATGAATTTTGTTTGTTTGTGTTTTTCTTTTTTTGTGAGTTTGTGTCTTGTTATGTGTAATGTTTCTATGAGTTTGTGTCTTTTTTTTTTGAGTTTGTGTCTTGTTTGCATTTCCCATTGTATGCATATTTTTCTTCTTTTTCCTAGTATAAGGGGGCGTTTGGATTAGTCATTATCTAACGATTTTGATCACTACAATAATTCTCCTTTAGTTAAAATAAGTGGTATTTGATACCTTAAGTCATATTTATTAAAATAAGTGGTATTTGATACATTAAGTCATATTTGTTAAAATAAAAATTTTAAAAAATTGTTTTGAAAATAAATGGAAAATACTTGAAAAATAAAAAAAAGTTAGGAATCTAGTTTTTGCCATTTGATTCATGTTATGGGTTAGATGTGCATTGTGTTATGTATTATTTTGTTATTAGAATGTGATGTGCTAAGTGGTTTAACAAGTTTTGCTTGCTTATCACTCTTTTCTTTTAGTTTGTGTGCTTATTTTCCTTTTTCATGCAGAAGGTGTCTTATTACTCTTAAGGCTGTGTTTGGATTAAGATATTTCTTATGTGTGTTAATCATTTGAATAAAAGTGTTTTTACAAAAGTTCTTAGTTTTTATGTTATTAGGAAGTCTGTAAAAAAAAATGCCGGCGGCAAAATGCCTTCGCCGGTCAGCAAAACACCTACTGTTGTCAAGTCGCCGGCGGCTACTCGAAGTTTGGTAAAAAAAAATATATTTTTTTCTTTCTTCTTTCTATCTTATTTTATTTAAACTCGGCATTCAACAAAACCATTTCTAATTGTGTTTAACACTCGTTTGAACATCCATTCTTCGAGTTTTGAAGCAATTATTAATGTTTGCTTATATCCCGCCCAACCACCCCGTTTTAGTCATTTTGTGCCTTGTTCATATTTCTATTCGCTCCGATTAATTCCCAAACCCCATGGATAGAACCGGAAGTCTAGAAAACCATCCGGTTTAATAGATCCTATTATTTGTTTTTGTTTCAATTAGAAAAAATATATTAGTTTTTCTTATTTAGTTCTTTTAGAGTCGTGTTATGTCTTTAAGTGTTTAGATTGTTTTTAATTGTCATACGTGTGATATTTATATATGCATAATGTTTGTTCTTGTTTGTGTTAGTTGTCTTGTGTGCTTGGTTCGTTTTGTTTGCATGTGTGTTTGTGTTTGTTTAAGTTCATGTGGTTAATGTATGAACTTTGTGGGTGTGTTTGCTGGAAACCCTCACGAGACTACAACTCGTCCACTCGGGATACCGAGGGGTTTAAATGCTTGTTGCATACGCTAAATGCAATCGTGTTGCCTACGAAAGTGTACTCGTGTTTTGTAGTTTAGTTTATTTTGCATGTTCAATAAAGCTTATGGAGGATGGATTGGTTAGATTGATGGATTGTATGTGAATACTCGTTTTGGAGACGAAATCGCTTGATATTCCTAACTTGGCATCTTATAATATGGAGATCAATTACAATTTCTTAGCCCGGGAAGTTTCGTTTCTCTTGGACTATTTATTTATTTACCCTACTTTTCATGATTTGAAGTTTATTTTTCACATTGAGTCCAATAAAAAACTTAAGTGTGAGGGGAAATAAATGGGAAAACGAAACCGCATTTTCAAAATATAAATTTTTGGGCTAATTATTAAAATAATTATTAAAAAAAAAGAAAAAAAGAAAAAAAGAGGGAGAGTTTGTGTACTTGTTGCCTTTAAGATTTAAATGTTTTCACACATTTGTATGTAAATATATTTCAATAATTGTGCACATAGTAAAAAAATATAATAAAAAAATATATATAAAATTTCAAAAAAATTAAAAAAATAATAAAAAAATAAAATAAGTTTTAGTGAGATCACACTTGTGTGATATAACTATATATGTGTGACAAAGAGGCAACCTTAGGAATAAAACCCAAATAGCATTTTTCAATTATCTTTTTAGCTAGTTACATCTATTAGCTAACCTCCCATATTAACCCTTTTGTTAGCACTCTCGTCTAGTGATAGATACCCTTAGAACACCCGTTGAGTCATTCTTTTTGTTTTTGTTAAATCCAATAAAAAGGAAAAAAAAGTTAACCTTAAAATTTAGCCTCACCCATGTCAAAGTCTAAATGGTGGGTTGTTAGTTGCATGGTGTGTTGGATCGTTTTTGATGATTTATAGTTGTCACACTTCGTTATATGTATGTGCCATTCCAACAAAGATGGAGAGGGCACACTTCTTATTTGTATTTTTTGTGGTGTTTGCTTAAGCGAAGTGTGACGGGAGCATGTGATGTATGTTAAAAAAAATGAAAAAAATAGGAGGATGAGAAAAGAGAAAAAAAAATAAGTCATCGAAAAAAGTAAAAAAAAAAGTGATGACAATATTATGAAGATGAAGGAAGATGAAGTATGCTTAGATATCGATTAGCCAATGTGCTAAGACGTGATATGTGTGTGTTATGTGTTGAATAAAGCTCGTATCTATAATCATTTTTGGGCTTGTGAATTGTTCGGTAACTAGCAACGTGGGACTTAGACTTTTAACTTGTAAATTCGTGATACCTCTCTCGTAAAATTCCCATGTCTTATCCTTACCCATTAACCTAAAGCCTTAGCCTTGTAACACGAATAAAAGTCCTCTTTAGATGTGTACACTTGGTGCTCATGCCATTTGGTTTAGTCTTGTTAGTACTTGGTAGATTTGCATATTATTTTTTTTCTAAACCATTTTATGCACCATGTGGGTTGTATTTTATTATATTTTCTTGAGGACAAGCAACTTCTCCAGTGTGAGGGGGTTTGCACCTTTAGGGATTTTCGTATATAAAAAAATAAAGAAATCCCAAAAATATTTCTCTTTTACTTGCTTGAGGACAAGCAAACTCTAAAGTCTGAGGGGGTTTTCACCTTTGGCCATTTCCTAAAAAAACCAAAACGATTTTTAGTTTTACATAGAATTTTAAATATTTTCTTTTCTTTTAAAACGTAGTTATTTTGTTTAAACTTTATTTTTCTTTTATTTGCTTGAGGGCAAGCAAAGTTTTTATTTTCCTTGCTCGAGGACAAGCAGAACTTAAGTGTGAGGGGATTTGATAACGTCAAATCTAACATATTTCTAGGAGCGTATTCGTGATGTTTATGCATATATTTATGTGATTAGTATGAACATATGATACTTAATGAAGCTTATTTGCTATTGTAGGTTCATCAATGGTTACATCACGAGAAATGAAGAAAATACGAGAATTGGAGGCGAAAGGATGAACAAGACATGAAAGTGGAGCTCTCGTATGATAAATAATACAAAGAATAAGAGTCTTGGAAAGTTTGGAAGAAAGAAAGAAGAAGAAACAAAGAAAAAGGACCAAAGAAGAAATAAGAGAAAGTTGGCCCAGTTGCCACCAACAACTTTCATTCTGCCACCAGCAAAACTACATCAAGTTGCCACCAACAGGATTCATTCTGCCACTAGCATTTTTCAAGTTTGCCACTTTTCCAAGTTATCTTAAACACTCCAATTAAAGTCCATAACACCAAAAGACCGATCATTTTCTCTTCATTACTCCATTCCATGGAACATTACTCATCTTTGGCTCCAAGAAAACTACTTGGTGGCCAAGGCTAATTAAAATATAAATAAGACCTATGAGGTAGTGTTTATAATGATCTTATCTCATCTCTTTTTCCTTGAATCATCTTAATCCTATCTCCATCATATTTATGTGATTTTGATATCACCCCTCACCCAAGTGGTGAGGGGTGGAATTAGTTACCATGTTCATGTTATAAGACATGGAAGAAGTATAGAAGAAAACCACACCACCATAAACAACTCAATCTCCAACAATCCTCATTCCCAAACACCCCAAAAGGCTCTATACTCGCACCAAGAGGTTGATGTCCAAGAAGGCTATGGGTAGGATGCATTGTATTTTAGTTGTTATATTGGTTAGAATCGTTTGGATACTTTGTTGCAATGGATTCTAATGTTTGGTAACTTCTTCTTTTTTATTCAATGTTGTTATGTTCATGTTATGGTGATTCTTGTGTTTTGTGATATTGTGAATGCTTTGATACTTGTGTGAATCATATGTAAACTTGTGATAAATGGATGTTTGGATTCTATTAGTGCTTGTCATTGGATTATGGTGATAACATTATATTTGGTTGAATTGAAACTTGTTCTTGTTTGTCAATTTTGTTAAACATTGTTGGGTCTATATGTCGAAGTTATTCTCAATAAGGTTGATTTCAATTCGTTAATCGAAAAATGATTTGGTCTTGCACTTTGTGAAGATTGTGCAAGAGACTTAACAAACATAACAAGTAATGGTTTAATCTAGATTATAGGTCGAAATGAGTCTTTTGAATATATTGTTCTAATCATCTTTCAAGTAAATAGAACTTATCAAATTGATAACACCAAGTCTATGGGTCGAAAGGATTCTTGCTGATATTGGTTTAGGCATAAGGCTCATGAGTGACCACTTGATTGAGTCTTATGTATACTTGATTTATAAAGCACTAGTGTCTTATTATTGGTTCTGTAGGTCGAAAGGATTACCTTTAATATGTTTTTCAAACTAATCATCCTAATGTCCATGTGATCATTTAACCATACATGTATGTTCTTTGTGTGCTTGTACCTAGAAACGATTATCATGGTGGTTTGATCGTGACAATCATACTTACCATTTGTTACAAACAAACTACACTTGAGTATAACCAAGTCCCATGGGACGACCTTGACTTACCAACCTAATTGCAACATGACTAGAGTATACTTGCTCGAATTTATGTTCCTAATTAATATCGGTAATTCTTGTTTATAAATTTAAAACCTAGTGTGGAAAGAACGCATCAAGTTTTTGGCTGCTTTTATTTCCTTGTTGGAATTGTGTTCTTGAACGAATTGTTTCATTAACATAACCCAGAACGGGCACTTCAAGTTTTTGGCGCCGCTGCCGGGGATATGTATTTGCATTCTTTAATATCTCTATTAGAGCACATCAGTCCCAAACGTTAGTTGACTAATAGTTGAATGTTAAATGAAATGATATTTATGTCTTTTTACATCTATAACACATTAACAAACACACATTATAATTTCATATAATCAAAATGTCAGTTTCATCTTTCTCCCTGCCAAAACTTATCTTATATTTATATCATCACATATTCATATCATGTCATCTTCATCTCTATCAGGATTTATCTTTTATCTTTTTCATCTCATCTCTTCTCATCATCATCTTTAAACCATCTTCATATATATATCTCTTTTCTAACATATAAACACATCTACCAATCTCATCTTATTTTCATATCAACACATACACAAATCGATTCATCGTCTCCAACTGGTTTTGCGGTATTTAGATTTAGAACAAATACTCCACTCACGCGTCCACCACAAACCCGCCTCAAAATTCAATACCCACCATAACTCGGTAAAAACTTAAAAAAACCATGACCATCACAAAACATCCACTGCATAACCCCTACCACCTAACTTCGACAACTATCACTAGTTATCTGGCACCGCCGCCACCAGAGCCTAGCTCGCTTGAAAACCCTACACAGCTTAAATAACCCCAATGCAAGGAAGAAGTAAAGCCAAACCAGCGTATGAAGATGCAAAATCAACTCCCTACAGTAGCAAACGAGATCTCAAAAACACAATAAACAAGATACTTTTACCCCAAACAAAACACCAGCGTCTCGAGAAGATAAGAGTACCACGTGTGAAGCCCCAAATCTATTTCACCAAGCCATTAAAAAACACATATCTTATGATATGTACCCAGCGAATAAACAAAGCAACATGACATTAAATTGGTGATATATGGATGAATGAGATGTGTTAATTTAATAATGGAAGAGATGTTATTAAATTAGTGATAAGGGGATGAATGAATGAGTGAACGAACGAACATGATACGGGATCAAGATGATCACTGATCATCGCCAAGATCACCCACACAAGAAAGAGATTTGGTGTTTCTATTATTATTAATGTTTATTATTATTATTATTATTATTATTATTATTACTATTATTATTTAATATTATTATTATTATTATAAAAGTGAGGGCATTTTTGTCATTTTATGTAAATTTCGCAGTCAACTGTTAGTCAACTAACGTTTGGGACCAAAAGTGTTACGGGTCAAGCAAAATAGGACTGGATTCGTTACTTTTCAAATGTTGGGACTAAAACCGGTATACCCGTCAAACTATGAGGACAAAAAATGTACTTAACCCTAGAGAAAAATAACAAAAATATCTAACTTTACAAAATATTTCACCAGATAACAAATATAACTAACTTTACAAAATATTTTACTAAATACTTATATGACGTTTTAGATGATTATCAATTAAACTAAGGTTTGAATTTATCAAAATTGTTTGAATATGAACCTCACCCTCTACAATGTTAAAATTTTTAAACCATTGTAGATATTAAGACAAGGCACATTAATCTGTTAATAATAGAGGTGAATCACGATTCGATAGAAACAGTGATTCCCCACACATAACGAATTAACTATATTTATTTCCCCTCTTTCAGTATTTCATTCTACGAATAAAAAACCAAAACCTATCATAGTTTCATCTATGTCACTCACACCTAACCTACCCCTCCTCTATAAAAGAAACACGCCACCCTAAAAAAGTCATCGCCTCCCTTGCAAGATTATGTAAAATCTGTTCGATCTGTGTCTCTGTAAGATCGTCTCTGGAACACGATCTAATCAGTTTCTTATCGTGAAGTTTAATTGTATCGTAAAGCCATGATTATTTGGGGTTGATGGAAACCATTGCCTTTTGATTGTAAAGGCATACAAGGTATGATAAATTATGTGGTTGTTTTCTTGTTCAAAATTTTTTAAAATTCTTTTTTATTTGTATACAAACAAGATGAACGGAGGCGTTCCACTCCCTCGCGACCACCACAAATTAAAGGTATTTTCGGATTTCTATTCATTTTTCCATGTTTTCCTTGCAGTAAGTTTTTTTAAGTTAGTGTTTGAAGACAATGGTGTTAGTTTTTTTGCCTCTTTTGTTGAATTGAGTTGTTATAGATTATCAGCATAAGAAGTACGGGAAATGGTGTTTCAAATAAAAACTCAGGCACACCTTATATGACTTATCAAAATAAGCTATATGCTCAACCTGATAAGCGCATAAGTCGGAATTGAAAAAAAATGAGGTTATGACCTTTTTCTAAGAATAATAAGCTTCTTAATTAGCTAAAACTGATAATATGACCTCGAGCAAATTAAAAATTCAGAAAGTATAAACTCATTTTTAGTTAGGTGATATGCTTATTAGTTGTATTTCTTATGAAAACTCCTTGTGTTTATTTCTCGGAATAGGCAACGGTTTTCATTGAAACCCTAATTTTTTTCAGGAACCTGTAATTAGATTCGTATCATGAAGCCGTGATTTTTGTGGTTTCATCGAACTCTTTCTTGGGTATGATGGAAACCCTAATGAAGAAACTAGAAGTAGTGCGGTTGAATAGTTTCTATGATTAAGGTCCTAATTAAAAATTAGGTTTGTCCCTAAATTACCTTTTTCTTGAAAACTAGTTTTATAGTTGTTAAGTCAAGTTCCAAACCAATTGCTATATCTAGTGGTTAAGGAATCTATGGTTGAATGTAAATATGAGTAAGGAAAGAGTAAGGAAAGAACCAATCTAAGGTAAGACACCAAGATTTATAGTGGTTCGGCAACAAAGCTCTTTCTTCGTTCCCACTCCACTCCTCGCGTACACCTTACTCGAGATTTCCACTATATCCACAAGCTCCCTTCTTGGCGGAGAAAATCTTACAACATCGCTTACATTGTTTTCCGAAACTAAGCTAAATGTCGAGACCTAATCTTAGCTAGGACCAATCTACACACGTCGTCTACTTCACATTTTCCGACACAAGGCTATATGTCGAGTTCTAATCCAAAGCTAGAACCAATCTTCGTCGCCCATCTTCTTTTTCGACACAAGGCTAGACGTCGAGTCCTAATCCAAAGCTAGAACCAATCTTCACAACTCTTCACTTTCAAGTTAAGTGAGAACTCATAAGACACATACACACAATCACATCACTTTGTAGTTTAGTGAGAACTTACACACAAGACTTATTACAACATAAGACACATCCAAGTATACACATATAACTTGGATCAACACAACACTAATCCAAGTATACACATATACATTAGATTTACAAAATACTAATCCAAGTATACACAAATACCTTGGATTTACACAAGACTCAAGTATACAAATGATGAACATGACTAGATCTAAGAAAGGATGATCTCTATTAAGGCTTCATCTTTTATCACATCACAAATATGTGAGTGATCTTCTCTTTGGACAAGTAAAGAATGGGATCAAGAGGATAATCATAAGTAAACATAATTAACAAATTAAGTGACCATTTACTAATGATTGAAAACATAGAAAGGAGATAAGAAGTAGAAGAATTGTCCAAAAATGTTCATTGGAAAATAAAAATATGATACACTATTTATAGGTGACAAGGAGCAACGGATGGGTGCGGCTCCTTAAATAGGCTGGCAGCTCAATATATATATTGAGTCGAATGCACCTATATTGAGTCGCGGGCATAGAGTCTGCTCCTTTTTGTCCTTTAGTGGGGAAATCCCATCTCGTGAAGTTTATACCTCAAGGGTATATTTTTAGACCATTTGAAATATGCCAAATTCAAATTTTCATTTTCTATTTTAATAAAACATTGTATTAAAAATAATTTTTATTAAAATATTTTGTCACATTTGTATAAATGTGAGTTTTGAGGGGTTAATCACTTTCTATGATCACTAAACAACTATAAGATATGTTTGTGTAAGACTTAAATGATTATTACCTTGATGATAGTGTTTGTTAAATAATTCAAAAAGTTTTCGAATTATTAACGAGTTTATCACTATCATTTCTCCCCTTTTTGTCGAAGCAAAAAGGTAGCACAAGTCTTTGAAGAAGAGGAGAACCGAATTTGCTAGTAGCTCCCCCTTGGTGCTTACTCCCCCTAGCTTGGGGCACCAAGTAATCGAGCTATGGTGACAAGCTATATACAAAGTTAGAAGAGAGAAAAGAAACACCAATGTAATTACAATAGTCACTACCCACTAAATAACCTGGGAGGGAGAAAGAAAAGAAGTCCTAGTTTATATAGTGAGTATTTGCTAAGTATGTCCAATGAGAGTAATTTGAAAAGCTCAGTTCATAATTGTTGGAATAAAGGTAGAAAAGAAGCATTCAACAATTTGAAGATATAATGCCAAATGGTTAAATTCAAAGAATTTTTGGAATCATCCAAGAAAGTTCAAAGTTTAACCAATATCAACTCTCAACGATATATGTGATAATAGAATTAGCAAAACAATAACACACATACTAATCATATTAAAAGAAATACAAGAGCACACACAACAAGAAATTCATATAAAAGAAATATAAATGCAAAAGTAATAACCAAATTTTCATAAGAAAAGGTATCTTCGTTTCGATTCGAATTGATCTCCGGTGGAAGTGTGACTCAGTCGTTCTTGGTGAGTAAAAATAAAATAGTTATCTATATCTAAAAATTAAAACTTGACGAATAAAAAAAAACAAATGATAAATAATAAAGAAAATAAACAACTTAAAACTTAATAAAAAGTAAGATTAAAAATAAAACTAAACAAAACAATTCGGAATAAAAATTTAACAAAAATGGCGGAAAAATATTCAAAGAAATTAATTCGAAATAAAGAAAATCAAAGAAAACAATTCGGAAAAATATATCAAGAATATAATTCGGAATAGGTTTCAAGTTACTAATTCGGAATGTGAAAGAAAATATTAATTCAGAATTTGTTATGCATTTAATTCAGAATACTGATTTTTCCTAAATATAATTCGGAATAAACATAAAAAAAACAATTCTGAATCAATTAAAACTTTTAATTCGGAATACACACAAGAAAAACTAATTACAATTCGGAATAATGAATTTCGAACTATAATTCGGAAAATGGATTTAAATTACTATTCGAAATATGAAAGCTTATGGCTAATTCGGAATAAAAGAACTAGAACTATAATTCGGAATATGGATTCCGAATAGTAATTCGGAATAAGAGATTGTTATATAATTCGGAATAACTGAAATATAATATAATTCAGAATAATTTAAAACATATAATTCGGAATACTAAGGTTTTAACAATTCGGAAAAATAGAAACTTTAAGCTAAATCTTATTAAGCAAATAAGCAAAAATTAAGCTAAACTAATTTTTAAATTAAGCCAAACACGACACAAATTAAAACTCTAAAATAACCAAATAAGCAAAATTAATAAAATCTATTTTAAAAACATTAAACTACCAAATCCACTCAAATAAAAATAAGCTAAACTAAAAATAAACAATAAGCACAATAAGCTATAAAAATTAACCATACAAAAATAATAAAAACAAGGAATAACCCACTCAATCAAATAAGCAATAAGATCAAATAAGCAATCATGATGATTAACCAAATCAACACAATTAAAAACAAGAAAGGAAGAATAAGATTAATTGAAAAGCTTAATAAAAAGATTAAGATTAAAGATTCAAAAGATTAAGATTAAAGAAAGATTAAGAGTTTAAAGAAGAAAAAGCTTAAAGAAAAATATGAGAATTTAAAATTACACCTACTCCTAAAAACTAACTATTAACTACTACAAAATGATGATAATGAACTATTTATAGTGGAGGAGTGATAGGTGTGATGCTTCCTTCTTTCTCTTCGTCTTCTCGTCTTTTTAATTAATTCGTTATTCTCGACTTTGTCTCGGGATTTGTCGATAAATAAAATGTACTCGTCTTCTAATATCTTCTTTTATTAGATTTGGTTCTGCAACTTTGTTAAACTTCCGTCTTTGTTCTTTTTCTTCGATAAATCTTCAGAATACGCCTTTGACTTCCTTTCTTTTTGCACTTTTGATCTTTTGACTTCGTCTTTTGTATTTTTCTTCGATAAAAGCCCGTGAAAGCCCGTGTTTTCTTCCTTTTTCATCTTTTGGTCCTAAAACACAACAAAAACACAATCCACGCGTAATTCCAACTTTTACGACATTAAACACACGTTTTGGTCTCGTTTTAATTTGTTTTAAGTGGTAAAAGGATAAAGGTTTTCACACTTAATAAATCCCGTACACTTGACCATTGCAATGACCTCATGCAATGCATTAATTTCAAAGCAAGATTTACATTTTCCTCATAATTAACCACCTTGGCCTTTATTAAATACTACGACACTATGGAAACTAAAAAGATAGAAAATTTCAAAATTTTTGAAGGAAGAAACTTGTAAAGAAATCAAAGACTTAAATTAGGGCTTTGGTGTCATAAATATTTATCACCCTCAAGTTTCACGTTCCCCACACCAAGCTTAAATCTAACACTTACTCATGTGGCTCAATTATTAAATCTAACACTTACTCATTGTTATTATAAGTTAGTAAATCTAACACTTACTCATGTGGCTCAATTATTCACTTAGACCCCCTTATTCCTACGGTGTATCTCTTGTATTTTATTTTTGTCTTGAATGATCATGCGGATGCATTTTTTACTTATTTCGATAATTTATTAAGGCCAAAAATAAAGTAGGATGATTTAATCCATAGTTAGCTAAAGGAAAAAATCTTTTAAAACGGCTTCTCTAAATCTCATAAAGTTCATATCTTGGCATAACTCGTGTCACGATTTGAGACCTTTCTCGGACCGATATTTGGCATTTACTTCATACTTCGAATATTGAGAGACGTTCTTGAAATAATGGTCTTCTCTTCATAATTGGAATTTCTTCACTTGAATTTTTTGAGAGATTCTTCAAACTTAGACCACGACTTCTTCATTTTTCTTTAATCTTTATTTGGGATTTTGATATACAACGATCCGCCTCCTTTTCGGACTTGGATCTATTTATCCTCATACCTTGTTAGGGTCTTTTCGGATAGACTTCTCCATGATCTTTATAGGAGTAATTGCTTCTCGTCGTGTGTCTCGATCCTTCATATTGATTTTTGAATAATGATTCTTCACAACATCTTGGATCTTTAGCAACAAAATGTAGCCCTCATGCCATGTTAGGGCCTTTTTGGACTCGCCAATCTTCACGTCCCGCTTCAATAAGTTATGCCTTGGCTATGAACTCTAATTAATCCCGAGTAACTTTTAAAGATCTTGGGCTAGAAGCTAAGTAACTTTTTAAATTGTACGACCTTATTTATTGCATTTATTTATTGACAAGTGATGGGAGAAAAATCTTATAATTAACTCACATAAATTCATGAAAGAATACAAAACTTATAATTGACTCTATCATCTCTCGTTCTTCATAATTTAAAATCTCAAGGAATGAGACTCGTGGATGCTTAGCCTAATAAAACAATTAAGGTCCATATGGTTAAGGATACTAGCTAGAGTAAACTCAAATAAGTAAACCCGGGTTGAGTCAAAATATTCACGGCGGGCCTAATATTTCAAAGACGTCTAAACTCGTTAAAACCATTCTATTTAATAATTTATTTTGACTTTATTCTAGAAATGAAATAAATACATACGATGAAAGAAAATAACGATAACAAAGGAGAATACTACTAGGCCAAAATAGATCAAAATTTTTGAAAAATATCGAAAAATTAATTTTCCGGTTAAAATGAGGCCATATTCATTGAAAAGCCCACTAAACTTCGATAGAATTCTCCCCTACACTTAATATAAACATTGTCCTCAATGTTTAAGCATGTGGAAGTAAACTCCCCTATACTTAGGACATTGTGCATGTTGTTTAAATCTTTCTAAGTAAGATACAACTAAAGTGATTCCTATATCAACATTTATGGATATAAAAATAGTGAATCAAAAGAGTTTTGAATAGAACTGGGAAGATGGGTACACGGAATCACGAGTCGTCAAAAGTCGTCAAAAGTGGATCTTTGAAAGCTCTAATCCATGCACATCATAAGAAACGAAACAACAAACACCTACGTGGCTCCCCCTACACTTATTATGAAAAACGGACAAAGAAGGATAGATCATCGGGTTGCCTCCCGAGAAGCGCTTGTTTTTGTTAACCGAGTCACGAGCGTGACTCGACCCCGAATACTATAGTGAAAAGCTCATAGAAGACCTTGAAGAAAATCCGTCGGGGTCAAATACATGGTTCTCATCTAACAAGTAGCATAAACCTAGGGTGAACAACACAAGCCAAAGTAGAGTAGGCGAGGTTCCCTTAAGCAAAAGTTGAGCATGGTGATAGAAGGTATGGTAAGGTGAAAGCGTAGCTCCGAATATTCCAAAAGTCTTTCCTTTTATTTCATCAGATGGATACTGAGATGGCTTAAAAACTGTGATACCCGGATCGAACACCTTTCCCTTTAGGGGAAAATAAGAAATACACTCAGTAGACCTTGAAGAAGATTCGCCCATATACCTCACAATCTCATCCGAAGAAGGTGGAAAGAGAGGTGTCAAAACATAAGTACTGCGAATGTTGGTGTCGTCCGGTTTCTTTTCCTTTGAAACGGGTTTCTTAAAGTCCGAAGGAGGGTAAAGGCCAAAATCAAAATCCAAAGGAGGAGAATCATGCTCATTAGGAAAGTAAGTATTGAGAAAGGTGGCGAAATCTTCCTCTAAAGAGTAATCCTCTAAAGTAGTATCAAGCGTTGTTGGTGGAGGATTCTCGTCAAAGATAGGAGCAAAAAACATCATCAGAAGACATAACAGTTGAAGAATCACTTAAAAGAGTGTCAACATCATCAAAGTCATCATAAATTGGCATGTCTTCATACTCGGAAGTAGAATCATCATAATCATCATAGATTGGTGGATCATCCAAATTGGAAAGAGAATCATCATATTCATCATAGATTGGTGGGGCATCCAAATTGGAAAGAGAATCATCATAATCTTCCACATGTTCTTGAAAAAGTAGATTATCATAGAAAGTCTTGAAAAGAGGATTGTTGTCTATCACAAAATCATTGACATTAAGCTTTGTAGTTTCCAAAGAAGTGGTAACAAGCTCGTCTTGAAGCACATCAATCATTTTCGCTGATTCTTTTCCATTTGATTTGCTTGTAATCTTCCCCATTCTAAAAACTTGTTGATCATTCCCGACCCTAAGAATTAGTTCACCTTCGGCAACATCGACTAAAGCTTTTCCGGTTCTCAAGAATGACTGTCCAAGTATTAACGGAATACGAGGATCCATCTCATAATCAACAACAACAAAATCAACCAGAAAAGTGAAGGTACCCACTTTAACAAAAACATCTTCAGCAATACCAACGGGATAAGCGAGAGTTCGATTTGCTAACGCAAGGGTCATACAGGTTGGTATAAGATCGGGTAATGATAACTTCTTCCAAACATTTAATGGCATTAAATTGATACTTTCCCCTAGAACGGCTAAGGCAATACATTCTTTGATTTGAGTAAATGAACAAGGTAACACAAAACGACCTGGATCTCCAAGTTTCTCCGGAAGTTCTTTGAGAAGGAATGCAGAACAATTTTCATTTAATCGAGTATTGACAAATTCAGCCATCTTCTCCTTCTTACTAAGCCACTCATTGAACGCTTTAACAAATTTTGGCATTTGGACAAGTTCTTCAACAAGGCTAATGTTAAAGTTCATTTGTGTGATCATCTTCAAAAACGAAGTAACTTGAGTATCCTCCTTAGTGAGCACTTTGCACTTGTCTAACCGAGAAGGATAAGGAATATTAGGCTTAGGAGGTGTACTTGGAGAAGGTGAAGGTGTAGAAGGTGAAGATTGAGAGGTTGAAGGTTGAGAGGGTGAAGGTTGATAGGGTGAAGTGTTTTTCTTGGGTACATCTTCAGGAAGAGGTGAAGACGGTAATGGAGAACTAGTACTAGGCGTGGTAGTAGGAGGGATAAATGGGGGTGGAGGAGGTGAAACGGAAGTGACTAGGGGAGGGGTAGAAGATCCTACTAAAGTTGCTCCACTGCGTGTAGTAATAGCACTCACAGTAGCTCTAGGGTTGGTTTCGGTTATTGAAGGAAGAGCACCTTGGGGACGAAGGGCTTGAAACATTTGAACGAATTTCCTATCCATGGACTCTTGCATTTCCTTTAATTTCTTATCTTGTTCCGAAATCTTTTGAAGAACTAAGTCTATTTGTGGATTAGGTAATTTGAACCCTTGTTGTGGAAAACCTTAGTTTTGGTATTGGTTGTATGGTGGAAAACCTTGAGGATTAAAACCTTGGTTTGGATAGCCTTGATTTTGCACTTGATAAGTTCCTTGATTAGCATTATATCCCCTCACATTTGCATTTGGTTAAAAATTAGCTCGTGGTGGCCCGTGGTTGTTTTGGGTGGGTGGGGGTGGTCTTTGTTGAAAACCGGGTGGAGCCAAATGATTTGTGGAATTATAGGACAAATGATTAACATCGACATTCGGCTTGAAATGAACCCTCTCAGTGTTGTTGTAAGCATACACTTCCCCGTGAGATTGGTCATAAGCCTTATCACAATTAGCATACGAATGTGGTCCACCACATGTTTCACAAGTCACATTAAGGGCATTCACATGTTGAATATGAGTGTTTTGAACATGTAAGGCAGGTTTTGTCACAATTGAAGTAAGTTCTTGGATTTGATTGGTAGTCTCACTATCACTAGTACTAGCCATAGTAGCCCTTCCACTTTTAGTTTGCACTTTGGCCTTGTTTTCAATTATATCCCAAGCGACTTGTGTTGTTTTCACTAGAATGTTACCCCCCGAAGCACTATTTAGTGAATCTGGTCATTCAAACTTAATCCATTGTAAAAAGTGTTAATTTAATACACTTTAGTAAAACCGTTTTGTGGACACTTTCTCAAAAGTTCCTTAAAACGATCCTAAGATTCACTAAACGTCTCACCGTACTTTTGTTCAAAGTTAATGATATCATTCCGCAAAGCGGTAGTACGTGAGGGTGGAAAGAAGTAATTGTTGAATATACTCTCTAAGTCTGCCCATGTGGCAATACTTTGGGGTGGTTCCTTATCAAGCCAAGTCCGGGCTTGTCCCTCGAGAGAGAAAGGAAAGAGGAGCAAACAAATTGCCTTTTGTGAGACCCCATTGTATTTCACAGTATTAGTTAAGTGTAAAAACCTCTTGATATGATCGTGAGGATCATCATGAGTGTAGCCTAAGAAAGGTGTAGCAGAGACCATTTGAATAAAACCGGTTTTGAGCTCAAAGTTATTGGCTCCAATATCTGGCACCACAATAGCATCGACGTTGCCTTCAACGTGTGATTGCAAGAGCTCGATCATTGGTCGGTTATCCATGATGTCAATAGCATGAGTCTCGATATCGGCTGGAGTGGTTTTCCTCTTACGCCCACGAGTACGCATACACCTACAAAAGACAAAGATAGAAAAGAAATAGAAGAAATAAGGTTAATGTAAAAAGAAAATATTTTTGGCGCAAAACTTTTGAAAATAAATGCTTTTTATGATTTTTTAAATGTTTTTGGGTTTTTGAAATTTTGGATTTTTGAAAAATTTTGAAATTTTTGAAAGAAAAATAACGTCCACGAGTGAATGGATCCCAAAATCCAACGCGTCTCTAAAAAAAAACGTTAATCTTTACGAAAAGAGCCGACAGCGGCGCATTTTTAATAACCGAATTTTAATAAGAAAAAGTATCTTCGTTTCGATTCGAATTGATCTCCGGTTGAAGTGTGACTCAGTCGTTCTTGGTGAGTAAAAAGAAAATGGTTATCTATATCTAAAAATTAAAACTTGACGAATAAAAATAAAACAAAAACAAATGATAAATATTAAAGAAAATAAACAACTTAAAACTTAATAAAAAGTAAGATTAAAAATAAAACTAAACAAAACAATTCGGAATAAAACTCAATAAAAATGGCGGGAAAATATTCAAAGAAATTAATTCGGAATAAAGAAAATCAAAGAAAACAATTCGGTAAAAACCAAAGAAAACAATTCGGAAAAATATATCAAGAATATAATTCGGAATAGGTTTCAAGTTACTAATTCGGAATGTGGAAGAAAATATTAATTCGGAATCTGTTATGCATTTAATTCGGAATACTGATTTTTCCTAAATATAATTCGGAATAAACATAAAAAAAATAATTCGAAATCAATTAAAACTATTAATTCGGAATACACACAAGAAAAACTAATTACAATTCAAAATAATAAATGCCGAACTATAATTCGTAAAATGGATTTAAACTACTATTCGAAATATGAAAGCTTATGGCTAATTCGGAATAAAAGGACTAGAACTATAATTCGGAATATGGATTCCGAATAGTAATTCGGAATAAGGGATTGTTATATAATTCGGAATAACTGAAATATAATATAATTCGGAATAATTTAAAACATATAAATCGGAATACTAGGGTTTTAACAATTCGGAAAAATAGAAAATTTAAGCTAAATCTTATTAAGCAAATAAGCAAAAATTAAGCTAAACTAATTTTTAAAATAAGCCAAACAAGACACAAATTAAAACTCTAAAAACACCAAATAAGCAAAATTAATAAAATCTATTTTAAAAACATTAAACTACCAAATCCACTCAAATAAAAATAAGCTAAACTAAAAATAAGCAATAAGCACAATAAGCTATAAAAATTAACCATACAAAATAATTAAAATAAGGAATAAGCCACTCAATCAAATAAGCAATAAGATCAAATAAGCTATCATGATGATTAACCAAATCAACACAATTTAAAACAAGAAAGGAAGAATGAGATTAATTCAAAAGCTTAATAAAAAGATTAAGATTAAAGATTCAAAAGATTAAGATTAAAGAAAGATTAAGAGTTTAAAGAAGAACAAGCTTAAAGAAAAATGAGAGAACCTACTCCTAAAAACTAACTATTAACTACTACAAATGATGATAATAAAATTATTTATAGTGGAGGAGTGATAGGTGTGGTGCTTCCTTCTTTCTCTTTATCTTCTCGTCTTTTTAATTAATTCGTCATTCTCGAATTTGTCTCGGGATTTGTCGATAAATAAAATGAACTCGTCTTCTAATTTCTTCTTTTATTAGGTTTGGTTCTTCGACTTTGTTAAACTTCCGTCTTTGGTCTTTTTATTCGATAAATCTTCAAAATAGGCCTTTGACTTCCGTTCTTTTTGCACTTTGATCTTTTGACTTTTGTCTTTTGTCTTTTTCTTCGATAAAAGCCCGTGTTTTCTTCCTTTTTCATCTTTTGGTCTTAAAACACAACAAAAACACAAAGCACGCGTAATCCCGACTTTTACGACATTAAACACACGTTTTGGTCTCGTTTTAATTTGTTTTAAGTGGTAGAAGGATAAGTGTTTTCACACTTATTAAAAAGAAAGAAAAGAGAAAAAAAATAAGCATAACAACTAATCTAGTAGAAGTAGTCCTCCAAGATTGCTTAGGTTTTTATTTAGACTCAAATAATTAGAACACAAAATATGTTTTAATTGGTAAAATAAGATGAAGGTGCATCTTCCAAAGATTTGTTCATGGGAACAAATACTTTAACAGCAGGTCGAGTGAGAATAAATTCAATAAAATTTAACTTCTCATACACATGAGAAAGTTCAATTTGTTGAAATTTGCAACAAGCACACGAACTTCCATGATGTAAAACAAATAAAATCATTTGATGGGAGAGGTCCATCATAGTAAGAATGAGGTGAAGGAGAAGGAGAATGTGGATAATAGAGGTCACCATCACAATACGTAGTGAGGTTAGGGAAAGAAGAGAGGTCATTGAGTTGAGGTGTGTTGAAAGGTTTAGGTGGTGGCGGAAGAGCTTCTCTTTCTTCGATAATTGGATTGATTGAGTAAGACTCATTCTGATACTCAATTGGAGAGAAAGAAGAAGTCTTGAAGGTTTGGGAGAATAAGGTTCATAGTTATCCTTGTTCTTTTTTATCCAAACAGGTTTGACCGAAATTTTCGGTTTCTTGGAAAGCTTAGCAGAGGAAGCTTTGTGTTTAGAAGGTTGTGAAAAAGATATGTCAAGGTTAAGTTTGGAAGAAGAAGACATTATGAGGGATGAGAAGAGAACTCCCAAACAAGAGGATTTAAAGAAAATAGACAAGGCAAAGAGTAGAAAGAAAATCAAATGGTTTCAAGGAATGTTTAGCTCAAATAGTCAAATAAAGAATCTTGAAAAGCAATAGTGGTCAAAGAAGAAAGACCAAAAACGAGCCAAAAATGGTTGACTGCCCGCGGTTCAATAAATGAACCAGCGGTTCAATATATATTGATCCGTGGCCTCTTTATTGATCCGCCCACAGGGGACAGTAAAATCCAAATATTTGAATGTTTGAGAAAATACAAGACTTTTTCAAAATTAAGAAAATCTTGGATTTTTACCTCTAATAGCACTAGGTTAGGCTATGGTTGCTTAAAGAGGAACATACTCACAAGAGTATCTTGACAAAGGGTGACAAAATATTTAGATAATATTTTGATCTAATATTAGTCAAGTTTTAGAGGTTACCACTAGATGTAAGTTCAATTTTAGTTTAAATTGAAGTACATTAATGTGAGAAAAATAAGTTAAAGCACATAAAAGCTAAATTCATAGATCAACTTCATGAAAAACTCATGAAGGAAAAATAAAATACAAGAGATAAATAAAAATAACTAACTAAACAAAAGATAGCTATTTTTAATCTTGATTAGGTAATCTTCTTGAGCTTGAATGTTTTGAAAATATATTTTAGAAAATATCACCATTCATCTCCTAGGAGGAGGAGGAGGATTGGAGAACAAAGTTATCATGAGATCTTGCAACCTTGTGTAAAGCCCAAACATTTCCATCCTAAGATTTTGAATGATGTAGTTATTGTAGAGACAACATGGACAATTAGCACCATGTGCCTCAAGAAAACCAAAGAAATATGGATCACCCATCATCCTAGAGATATGAACACCCAAAATTGGTGTGTTAGGAAGGGAGGATGAGGAGGCATAGTTTCCAAAGGTAAAATGGGTGAAATTGGTGAAGGGTCAACAAAGTCATCCTCAAAAGTAATGCTTTGGAGGGGTATGGGGTTCTCATCCAAGTGAGTACTTAGAGAGAAGGTTGAAGACAACTCATTCATCCTAGATTGGAATGAAGAAGAGGTAGAACCATGAGAGTGTTTAGTATCATGAGTTGAGCTTGTCTTGCATGGAACAAGAGGTGGTAAAGGTGATGAAGAAATGAGAATTGGAGCAATCTCATTCTTAGGTGTAAGAAAAGATGAAGAACCTTGTCTAGGTATCTTGATCTTAAGGCTCTTTTTGGTGGAAGAGTGTTTGGAGGAAATTGAGGATTTAGTTCACACCATGGTGTATGTTTGGCTTTAGAAAAATCTTAGAGGATGAAGAAGAAGAACAACAAAGAATGGTTTAAGAAGAGAAGAGGATGATCAAAAGAAGTAACAGGTTAAAAATATTTTTGGTGAATAATGAAAATTGCTAGGCTTAATTGGGAAAAAGCTGGGTTTTAACAAAAGTTTTATCCACGTTTACAAAGATTAAGAGAAAACAGTGTAAAGCAAAGATTCTGTCGAAAATACCACCCGCGGTTCGTTAAACATAATCGCGGTTTGAAATCACCAAGGAACCGCTTGGAGATAAGGGTCCGTGGATAGAACCTTAAAAAAATGTGTGTTCCAGCATTTTTCACAAGCCCAGATTTTAAACCTTAGTTTACCAAGCCAAAATAGATCCAACCAAAATCTAAATAGCTAACTAACACATAATTGCACATAATCATGTAAATTGAAAGATCGATCACATGAAACAAATTAGGATTAGAATCTAGATAATCCGAACAATTAAGTATTAATACAAACCAAAGTCTAAGAGCTACAAGAGGTGAACACCGAGGTACCAGATATTAGTTCTTCTACTCACTTATCTCTTGAATAATTCTTCAATGTGCTTGGATCTATCTCCACACTCCTCTAGAAGATAAAGGTTTTGGAAATAACGAGTTTCAAGATCAGTGTCTTGAGAAGCAACAAAGAAGTTAGAGGATGACAAGAAGTTATTAGACGCAAGAGGAAAACCATTAATGCATCTATACATTGATGGTTGGAGGTTACTCACTCATGCCGGTTTTGATTTCAATCTTTTCCTCCCAAGTGGTTGAAGAAGATTCACACCCAACATCATGAGTTTCTTCTCGATGATCATTCTCCTCTTAATGAGTGTCATTCCTAGGCTCATGTGAAAGGTTCCATTCAATAGGAAGCATTAGACAATCAACTTAGCAATAGAATGATACATTTAAAAGAGGAAAATTATGATCAACTCTTCTAAGAAGAAGAGTAAGAATCATAGGAAAAGTAAGACTAGATTTGGACTTAAAAAGAACATATCTAATCCTACTAGCGATGAAATACGCAAGATTGTATAGGGTGGAAGTTGCAACACAATACAACATATGTGTGAAACATGCGGGTACGTGATTGCGATCACCACCAAGACACATTGCGTTTTCTCTAATGATTTCGGCCCATGGGATCATGGAATCATTGAGTTCGCTAGTTTTTTTTCCCAAGGAGTGAGAACACGAATGTTTCCTTGAAAATCACCATGAAGAGGATGTTCATGAGGTTTAGAGATATCTTTGGTAATGAACAAAGGAGATGGAAGATCGTCACATAATATACATCAATAGGGGCTGGTTCCAAAGAGTCAATACTCCAAGCGTCGGTGGACCTACATTGACCATTATATGGCACCTTGAGAATTTTAACAAATTCTTCAAGAGAGTATACAATGGTTTTCCCCTTGATGGAAAATATTATGGATAAACCATTATTGATACACACTAAAGTGAACGAACTAAAAAACTCAATAAGAAAGTGTTAGCCTCAAAATATTGAGTCAAACAAGAATGCTCGGTCATATGTTTATTATGTATCTTATATTAGAACGTTGTAATAGGTAGTAGGTTAGTCGTGTATTACAGGCTTAACTTTAAGCTAAGGTTCATTCATAAGTAAACAAAGCCCAAAAGGAAAGCCTGGCCCATAATCATATAGCCCTTTATGCCACATGTAGGCAAAGGATATAAATACCCTTCCTTGTGTGAGACCCCCAAAATCTGACATGGAACAACTAGGCAACGAGGGGGTAACACGTCATAGTACAAGAAACAATGAATTACAGTTCATACAAAGCTGACGAAATAAAAACATGTACATTACATCATAAAAGGCCAGAGTTTTTAAACATAGGTCCTAGAGTTTTAGAAGCGGAAAATTATATTATTTCGTCTCGATTTATAACATAAAGTTGCCCAAAAGATAGAATAAACCCCTGACAGTTTTTACTAAAAACAGTCTTTTAAAAGCATCACATAAATCTCCAAGCTGCGATAATATCCTGCGGGCTCCCATCCAAGCAAACCTAAGTAATAATACCTGAGATTAAACATGTAAAAAAAGTTAAGTGATATTTATAGGTTTAGCAATAAGGATGTGAAACACAAGCATTCATTTGTAAAACAAGTAAATATGGAGTATGGTTATGATCATTAACCATAGTCCGAAACCATTATTATTGCTGTTCAGTTCATGAACCGAAGCTTAACTCAATGTAAGTTCCTTTAGGGAGTATTCAACCTAAATACTCAAGTGTAAACGAATATTAGTGCGTCAAGGTAATCGGGACGGGGATAGCCAATCCCGATGGATCCAACCACAATATTCGCGCTTCGCGCAATGCACCAGGACAATTAACGGTTCATGATCAAGAGAGGAAACTCAAGGCTAGACTAAAAGCAATAATAATATTGAAAACCTGAAATCATACATGTTATGGATAACATTCAAGTTCTGGATAGCATACAGTTTTTAAATGGTTGTGTTCCACCATGTAAAATCTCACCCCGTGTTTAGAAACCATGTATAAGTAAAAAGGGGCTATGAACTCACCTTAGCCACGAGGTAAGTCAACCACGGTACTCATTAACTGAGTAGAAACAATGGTAGTGAGACGATCACCGACGATATGGATGCTCGGGGAAACACGAAAACCGCAACCTATCAAAATAAGGCGCACGTTAAGTCTCGAACTCAAATATCGATATGTACCAAATACAATATGACTCAAATGTTTTCAAAGTATTCATGTTTCAAAACCATTGACACGAATCAAATGAATTCATACTAAACCATTTATCTAACAATACCCGTTTAAACACTTGTACACTTGAAATTGACCCGTCATAAAATGCCAAGTCAACGCAAGTCAAACTATCTTTAAACCTTACTCGGACCAGTAGCTAAGTCATTTATATAATGACTAAGCACTTGAATAATTCACCATGTCCGATGATGAATACTCAAACTCATGCAACACAAACATTGGACTATGTGTCCAAAATAAAATCAGCAAATACACCCCGAATGTGGACACCGATCTATCCTATTGATGAGACTGCTTTTATACATAGTCTCATCTTCCAAATTGGGCTTAAAATGCATTAAAATATCATCAAAATACCCAGATATATGCTTGTGTTTGTTGCTTGTGTATTTTAGGTACGGATATTGAGAAAATGACAAAAGATCACAAGAATCAAGCAAAAACGAACACGGGAAACGAAGCCGCATGATGAACCAAGCCCTAATGAAGAATTTTCCAAAGAAAACCCTTGAAGATTTGAAGAATTATGAAGATTGGTCCTCCAAGTTTGAATAATTGACACTTTATACCCTTGTATCTTCATAATTACAAGTTTGGTCCCTAAAGTTTGTCAAAATTACAAAAAGGACCCTTAACTTTGAAGAATTGGCAAATTTAGTCCCTCATCAAAACTAAATTGTCAATAATGGTCCTCCAAGAAGTCAACAAACAAGTCAAGGCCTTGAAGTATGAAGACATGCCAAAATTAGCCCTTCAAATATGAAGAAATTGCACTTTTAGTCCTTAAAACAAGTTTCAAAACTTGTTGTGCCAAAACTGCCAATGTTCAAAAGTTGTTATGTGTTAAATGGGCGTTGTTAGCCATTTAAAACAAAGTGAAAGAAGAATGAAACATGAGGGGTCAAATAAGCCAAGACAACCTAAGACAAACCACCACTCACAAACTGCCACATCACCAACCTTAAACCATCACCCACTCAGAGTCACCCTTTCCTCCACGTCTGCATTCCACCACCCCCGTTTTATTTAATTAACTTATTTAAACCCTTCCCTCCAAACACACAATTTAAATACTTAATCCCTCTTTTCAGATTAAACTGGTTCTAATCACCCACTTAAACCCTAATTTTTTCCAGGATGAACTATAATCAAACCAAAGGGTTTTTGGGTAATTATTTCCAGATCCTTGATTAAACATCATCTAAACCTAAAACCATCCTTAAACCCCCATCACCATCACCCCACATGCTTGTGCAACCCTCCCTTGCCCCACATTTTGGCTCCAAGACAAAGAAGACAACCAATCAAGCATTTTTCGTGCTCCCAAAGGCAAAATGGACGTCCTAGATTGTTTGTACATCACTGGCATCTCAAATACGTCCAAGAATCATCACATGATCTCTTGACAAATTCAAAAAAATGGCATCAACATGGCATCTTCAAATATTCTCCAAGGGCATGATTGGAAGTTCAAGTGTTAGGGTTTTTAGCTTCTATTCACTTCTAGAATCACATTGTAGCCTCTATATAAAGGCACATAGGACTTAGCATTTTCCTGTTCTTGATTTTTCTCCTTTTTTCAAAAACCTTGTAAATCTAGTTTATGAAGTAATATAAATGGTATTGAGTTTGTTGATGAGAAATTTTGAGTTCCCTTTACATTTCAGTTGATTTAAGTTATAATTGTTTGAGTTTGGTTTGATTTTCAGCAAAAGCTTTTAAATTTCCAAGTTTCTGTTTGCTTTTCAAGTTTTTTTTTTAGATCTTAAATTTTACTAAAAACCTAATACAATGGTGATTAAGTGTGTTACTTTGATGGTGTTTGAGTTTGGGTATGTCCAAGACACCATGGCTTGTTCTGGTGTAGTGGGTACCCAAGCTTGAAATAGCCATCTGTTTGGTCATTTTTAGCTTATCATATCCTTACCCACAAGCTAAGGCTCTCTTCTAGCTTAATCTATAAGCTAGAAGCAAGCTCTTAAGCTTTTACACAGTCTCCCTTGTTCTCTCTTAGCAGGTTCTAAACAAGGACCATATTTCATCATTTTTTGTTAAGTAAAACTTCCTTAGCATCTCAACAAAGTTCTGCATAGGCCCCAGCCTATAGGGAGGTGGTTTTTCAACCACTAAGGGTCCTGGATGTAGGACCCTTAAGGTAGCTCATTGATTCTCTTTTCTATTTTTAGTTTTCTGAAAAATTATGTACCTTATGTGATTCTGCTTGTTAAGTTGTTAAATGTATGTTTGAGTGCTTAAAACTGCTTAAATAGGACTTGTATGCATGCTTAGATAGTGTTCAATCAGTTTGGTTAAGTCTTGATTAGATTTGCTTTGAAAAATTTTTAATCTGAGATTTAAAGGAGTGTTTGGATCTGTCTTTTAATTTGGATTATTTTTAAGAATCTTGTGTTTAAACCTGTCTTTTACACTTGTTAGGGTGTTGTTAGGTTGTGAGTTAGTTTGATTATCAGTTTGGTAGTTTATTGAACACTTTGGCTTGCTAAGAATTGGATAACATTGCCTTAATCAGAAAAGTTCATTTGTCTGCTTGTTTTGCTTGAATTTGTGCATCATAATCTTGAAAGTTGTTAGATTATAGGTCTAAGTAGGTTTGTGTAAGGTTTGTATGCTAGTTGGTAGGTCTGTGTGCTTGATTTGAGTCTTTAAAACTCACTTGTGTGCACACTAAACCAGCAAATACCATTAACTTTGTGCAAGTCATATCAGCAACCTTAATCTGCTTACTTTGTGTGATTTGATTGTTATACTTGCTTATTTTTGCATTTGATTTGACTCCTTATACTCCAAAGAGTATAAGGGTGCCATTTGTCCATCAAAAATATCACCAGAACTCAAGATCAAGACCTCTTGATCATTTATTCACTTGTGAAAATATCAAATGAACACACCCTTGTGTTCATCAGAAAGTTGAGCATAACTGGGCACGTTTTGGTTTCAATCTGGCTTAATCTTTGTTTAATTTGGATTTTGTTTGTGTTTTAGTGAGTAAGAAGGTCACTGTTTGTGTATTTAAAAGTTAAAAAAGAAAAAAAAAATAAATTGTAAAAAGCTCACCTGGCCTGGGCTCGAACACGCGACCTTGCTTTCCAAGGACTAACGTGTTTACCAGTGATCTGGATGGCTTTTTACGTTTAGACTTCATTTCATTAGATACTTAAGTGGTGTTTGTTTTATAGCTTATTTGGCTAACAACTTTTAAATAAGCTGTTTCAAGCTTTTTCTTTAAGCATTTTCCTGTTTAAGATTTTTCCTAGGTTTTTATAAGGTTGTTTGACTTTTCTGAGCAAAAAGTATAATTTTCCCATTATTTATTAATTTATTAGGATTGTTTTAAGTTTTAATTTTAAAAAGTCATTAAAAAATAGAAAAAAGTAATTTAAAAATCTGGAAAAATAGTTTTTAGGTTTTGAATTACATTTTTGAGGTTTACAGCTTTTTAAGTTTTCAATTTAGCTTATTTTTGATTTTATAGGATTTTAGGGTTTTTAAGCAACTTTAAAATTTAATATAAAATTATTAAATAGGTTTCAGGAAATTTGGATTGCATTTTTGTTTTAGTTACATTATTTAGGATTTTTGGTAATTTTTTGGAATTATTTAGTGAACTTTTTATTTTTTTGAATATTTTAATATTATTTTATTATTAAAAATTGAAGTTTTATTTTTTTTAGTTTTTATATTTTTCCTAGGTTAAGGACACTTAATTAGGAGTTTTGTCACTTTCCAAATATTTTTTAGACTTTTCATTTAATTTCTAGAATTAATTTAAGATTTAATAGATTTTAATAGTTTTTAAGTGTTTAAAAATAGTTTAATTTGGTTTTAAAATTTTTAAAAATAGTTTTTAGCTTAATTAGGATATTTTTGAGGTTTACAAACTATTAGATCTTGTTTAAGGCTTTTTAATAATTAAAAGTGATTTTTAGGGCTTTAATTAGCATTAAAAAGTCATTATCTAATTAATTAAAAGGTTCTAGCAAGTTTGGATTTTTTTTAAACTCTTAGAATAACATTGGGGATTTTTAGTAATTTTTAGGAATTTTTAGGATAAAATTTTAAATTTGGCACTATTTACGGTTTTGCGTGTTCACCTTTTTCGTTGTAGTTTAATTCGTCTTTGTAACCGTCTTTCTCTTCTAATCCTATTTCTTTCTCAATCATTATAATCACAAACATTAATCAACTCTTAACACAACGCACTTGCCTCCTTGGGAAACGAACTTGTTTGGTCATTAGTGCTCGGTTTTCCTAAACCGACACTTAACGCTTACCACTACTTAGTTGCTCTTTTTCCTAAAGGGGTATACAAAAAGCTACAATCATTTTGGCGCCGCTTCCAGGGAGGCGTGTTGTGTTTTGGTTGAACAATTGTTGTTTTTATATAGCCATAAATAGCTAATTGTATTAGTAGCACTCTACTAATACGTATTATCGGTTTTTCGTTTTTTGTGAATACTATTACTATATTGTATACGTAGAACAATAAATTTACAATTACTCCAAATACGTGAGCAATCACAACCTTGACTTGGGAGGTCATTACCCAATCATTGTATTCGAATCTCAAACCAAAGAAAAAGGCAAAAATAGATAAATACTTTCGTGAAGCTCGATTTTGAGAAATACAAACTATAAGGTGGGTATAAGGCGGTTGTATTTCACGACCTAAAAGAAAAAGGCTCTTAAGTGCTTCGCGCCGCCTCGTTTCCTCCGCTTGCTTGTGCGTATTTTGATTTTGAAAGCTAATCGAGGGTTTTGCCGCCCAAAGTATTACTAAGTATCATATATATTTTCTTGGTTTCATTTGATTAAACCCTCTTGAACGACACCATCGTTCTAAAGTCATCGAAGGCGTTCACTTCACGTGATCGTTTTCATTCCTTGAGGCTTGTTTAATCGAGAGATTTGATTAAGGAGGAGATTTGTAGATTTGTGTCTACTAATACATTCCAAAAATCCAAAAAAGTAAAAACAATCAAAAACCACAAAAAAATTGAAAAAGTAAAAACACCAAAAAGAATCTTCTTTGCTCGCCTTCTCGTTGTACGTGACGTTTATGCAAACTCGCTCTAAAGCAAGACGTGCTCGTAAACGAAGAAACAAATCCATCACTCCTACTAGTGAGGAGTCTCCTATTGACGAACCCATTATAGTGAAAGAAGCACCCATGGCTAATCGAACTATGATGGAGTTGCTTCAAGCACCCACCGAGGGTTATGGAGAAGCGATTGTGATTCCCGCTATCCTTGCGGAAAATTTTGAGGTTAAGACGGGTTTATTGTCCATGATTCAAAACAACAAGTTTCGAGGTGACGAAAAGGAAAACCCTCATAACCACATTCGCCAATTTAATCGTCTCACCGCCACTTGCAAGTTTAAGGACGTCTCAAACGACTCGATTAAGATGATGCTTTTTCCGTATTCCTTAGCGGGGCCCGCAAAAATTTGGTTAGAGAAAGAGCTACCCATATCTATATTGACGTGGAAGATTCTCGTTTCAAAATTCGTGAACCAATTTTTTCCGCCCTCTAAGACTATGCACTTGAAAAACGAGATTTCAAAGTTTTCACAAGAGTATAATGAGAGTTTTTCAACGGCTTGGAATAGGTTTAAGGAAATGTTGCACGAATGTCCTCATCATGGTTTTTCCGACTTGCATCAAATTGACACGTTTTACAATGGCTTGAACAATCATGAGCGTGATTATCTTAATGCCGCCGCGGGTGGTAATTTTTTGTGTAAGACGGTCGAGGAAGCATTGTTAATCATTGAGAATAGGTCTAAGGTGTATAGTCCTCGTAGCACGTCGAGTGTTTGTAAGACTTCGTCTTCGCCTTCATTGTCACACACCGTTGATGCTTGCCAAATCGAGGCTAATTTGGAGAACAAAATTTTTGATAAGTTGAAAGGATTGTTAATTGAGTTTAAAGTTGGTGAACACCCCGCTCCCGCTACGATTAAAGCGGTTGAGGTTTCTTGTATGTATTGTGGTGGAGCTCACGATTATTCCGAGTGCATTACCAACGGTGGTAACACTTCGAGTGCCTTCGCGGCCGCGAGAACTTATAACCAAAACGGTCAAGTTCCTCGCACTAATCAATTGACTCCACCGGGTTTTCCACCAAATCAAAATGCTAACAATTATCGAAACAATCAAGTTGGTTACCAAAGCAATCAAAGGAATAATTTCAAGGGTAATAACAACTATGGGAATCAAGGAACTAGTAGCCAATTGCAAAATCAAAATCAAAACCGTAATTTTCAAAACACAAGTCAAGGTCTTCAAAATGTTTACACTAAAGAACTTCCAATGGACTTTTTGAATTACGCCACGGCAAATGATAAGATTTTGGAAAACATACAAGAGCAATTGGCTAGTCAAGCTAGGGACACAGCTAAAAACACTAAGGAGTTGGCTAACTTTGTGAAAGAAAATCTTAACATGAGAAATGAGTTGAAAAATGATTTTGCTAATCAAATTCGAGGTCAAAACAATAAGATTGAACAAAGTCATGCTAGGCTTGAACAAAGGATTGACCAAAAAGCCGCTAGTCAAGATTTGAAGTATAATAGTCAAGATGCTAAGCTTAATGCAATTTTAGAAGCCGTCATGGGAAACAAAGCCTCTACTTCGAGTGGTCTACCTAGTAACACCGTTTCAAACCCGAAGGGAGAGATGAAAGTGATTACCACACGTAGTGGTAAGATACTTAAAGAACCGACTCCTCAACCAATTACTCCAACGGTGGAGGAAATTAAGGAAGAACCCGAGGTGGTGGTCGAAAAGGAGCATATTTCAAGCCCACAAAGTACCGCTCATGTAAAACCCGTATTTAAATTTTAGAAAATTAAATACGCAGTTTTAATTACATAAAACTATATGCATTTATTTAGGAAAAATAATACGTTAAGTACGCAAAATTTATTACGTTTCATGAAGACTAAAGACACGCGAATATTGATCACGAAAGTATGTAAGTAAATTAAAGTTTTTTTTAGAAAAAGGAAAACCATATAAAGTTTATAAAGGGACAATTTTAAAAAAAAATAATGTTTAAATGGGCTTTAGGCCCGGCCAATGAAAGGAAAAGAAAGATATCGGGGTTTACCCCTTTTGTGTAGATCAGACGCAGCAGACATCAAAAAAAAATATATAATTAGGGTTTGTGCTCTATGTGGCCGCCGACTGTAGTCAAGCATAAAGGGAGTTTCAAGTTTGATTCCGTCAGCTATTATTCATGTGTAATAATATCTCATCCTTAATCTTGAAAGGTATCACCCTTATTCCTTAAAATCTGTTATACCACGATTTTACATTTGATTAAGGCTTATAAAGAACAAATCATAGATATATATATAATAAAGAGGGTGTTGGGTGTGTCCTTCTTACGAAAATCGAGACCCTACAGTCTCGGTGTGTTTGATTCAGGCCAGCCGTGTCCCTAACAGGCTGGTGTGGTGTTCTTTGGCCCTGCCGTGAGCAGGTTACCCAAACAAGGGTGTCGGGTTTTGCTTATGCAAGGAAACCGAGACCCTACAGTCTCGGTGGGGTTTTTTGTTGGTATACAGCCGAGGCCTAGTGCCTCGGTGGTGCCTTTGTTCGACCAGACACAGTCAAAATCAAAAGCAGGGGTGGTTGTTGGGTTGCAGGGTGTTTGGTTTTGCAAACAGTGGGAATAGACACTAAGGGGTGCGTTTGGGACGGCAGAAAACATAAGAGTGCGTTTGGTGTATATAAACGGGGGAAAACGTGACCAAACAGTGGGAAAACGTAGAAAAACAGTGGGAATAAGGGTAGAGTCAGTACCTGGTTTTCTAAACAGAAAATAAAGGATTTTATTTCCAGATTAGCGACGGTTTGGTGACAGTATTTTCCGTCGCAGACTGTTTTTGTGACAGTTTTCTTTATAGACAGTTTAAACACTCAGCTTTTGGTCACACCTTTTTGTGACAGTTTTTCTGTCGTAAAGTTCATATAGACAGATTTAACATAGTTGTGAAATTGTTTAGTGCGACCGAGATTGGGGTATCTCGGTAGGCTCGGGTTATAGTTTAAACATATAAAACGAAGAGTTTTATATTATACCTTTTAATCTAATTGTTTAATAAATGGTTAAAATATATTTTGAATGTATTAAATTATATAGTTCTTTAATATTCTAAATGGGTATAATTTTATTAAATGAATTAAATTATCTAGGGAACTTTCTAATTTAAGAAACTTTATATTTTAAGCAGGATACTTAATACAGTTGCTATAGCGTCAGAAATATGCTTGTACCGTAATTGATAGTAGAACGATAATACATTAAAAGAATTATTATAAGATCAGACTTATCAGTTAATATACGTACAGAATTTCAGAAATATAATAAATAATTAAGAAGCCAATAAGATCAGTAAAAATTAAATAAACTAATATCAGTTAACTTATTCGCGTCCTTATTTATGTAGCACGCGTGAAGCCCGAGTAGTATTCGTTCAGTCTTCCATTCAGTCAGTTACTGGACTAGAGGTACGGATTTCCGTCCTTTCAGTAAGGACTTTCTTTTCTATGCATGATTAGGATTCCCCATCTTCAGCCAAATGTTTTCCCCAGTATATGTTTAAACTTATCAGTAATCATGTTAAGAATTAAATAAATTGCCTGGGCATTATATACAAGCATGATTAGTTTATGTACTAGTTACGGAGGTACCGTAACCACGGCACTAGAGGCACCGGTGTCGTGACTCACATGCAGGAGAGTGATATCCTGCATCGTCCCACTCAGCTCAGCTTGGCCATTTTATCAGTATTATTAGTGGGGCGTATGGATGCATCCTAGGCTACAGTTTACAGTTTAGCAGGTGAATGTGGTGTGTGCTCTACATCCTTCACATTGGAGCTGATCCCTCCACCCAGCACAGTTATTTAGAGGTCACCCCTCTATAGCATGACGAGGTCACCCCTCCAGTTATTCATGCAACGTTGTTACAGCACATGACCTATATAAGCTCTGGCAATTAAATTACAGAAAATGCATGTTTTCAGATTTAACAGATAACAGTTCAGCTTTATTATTTATAAATCAGGCTTTACAGATTTATACACAGATTTCTGCTGCAACTTTACTTATCAGTATTACAGCTCTAGTATTTTATCATCTGTTTTATTTTAGTAATTCCCTATCATGCTTTATATCCGTTCACTGAGCGTTATGCTCAGCCGTAGTTCCTTTCATGTTCTAACGGCAGGTACATCAGGATGCTTTTAGGATTCTAAGAGCATGTGCATTTGGATGGGGGCTATCTAGACTTCTTACTTTATGCATTCTTGTATTATTCTGCTTATTTGGACATTGTTTGGTCCTTTCATTCAGTATTTTATTTTTCATGTTTTGGGCTTATGTTTGGATTGCTGATGTTTGATTCCGGTATTTCCTTTATGGTCAGTTAATGTTTTAGGACATTTACCTTATGCTTTGATGACACGCCATAAATACAGAAAGAAGGCCGGGTACCATGAGATCACGTATCGATCACCGAAAATCTACGAGATCGCCATTCATAAAACGATACTCATTCCACGAATAGGAGGTTACCTGACCTGCTGCGATGTCTTAAATATTTGCCAGAACAATTCGCGATCATGCCACCAACAGTGGTGAGAGAAGAACATGATGTTTTCCAGATTGCTGTGAACATGTTATAGTCTCTCTAAAATTTTGACTTATACGTCTGAGCTCCCTAATGCCCAGCTATAGTATGAAAATTATGAATACAATTTGTCCCATTAATTCTTAGACAAAATCGTCAGTATATTCATTGATCATATTCTGATCTACCAAATCCTAAAGAAGAACGCGAGAATTATCTTCTCACGGCCATGAAGATTCTCCGATAAGAGGAAATTATATACGCAGCTTCCTAGATGTGAGTTCCAGATGAACAAGGTGGCATTTCTAAACCACCCTATTTCAGCAGAAAGAAATTTTAAAAATCCTGCAAAGGTGAAGACTATCACCAGATGGTCAAGACCGACGCCTGTGATTAAAGTACAAAAATTTTCTAAAACTAAATTGACTGCTACCACAGAAATTGCTGGCAGTTCTCACTAGAAAATTTTCCATGGCTATTTAACCAGATTTCCACCGGAAGATCCCATAATCCCAGGCAAAATTTTGGTAGAAGCAGCATCACACATTAATGCATCTATGTTCATATCTAGATGCCTGACCTACTGCAGGTTCAAGATAGAACGCCGTCATGTTAGTGAGTTACTACAACCCTTAGAAATTTCTAAACAGAAATGAGACAAGACTCCATGGAGATTATTATCAGTTTACCACAGACTCAGAAAAAGTATGAGACTATCTAAGTTATCGTCAACCATGTAACCCGCCTGCGTGTTCTTTCATCTGAAAAGGATCACGCAGTAACGGACCTACAGCAAAATTTCAAGTAAATTGTATGAATTCAAGGCATTCCATTGACCATCATATCAGACAGAATTCATGTTCACGATCAAGCGTATGTTTACGCCCACTTTAAGTTCATGTTTATTTTCAATCACACGTTTACGTCTCATTCGCGGAATGATGCTGTTTCAGTTCAAATTTTTATGCTATCTCATAATTTAAGCTCACGTTTGTGTTCATAACATTGTTCACGTTCAAGTTCGTGTGCCATTTCACGATACACATTTCTCAGTTTATTACCGAATACGGTTAGCTTGAGAAATCAGACTTAAGTTTAGCACAGCTATTCCATAACCAGGCAGACGTTTCACATCTCAGGCAGTATCGTTTGGCATTCATTCCTCAGTCAACATACGTTCATGATATGTTCTAGTATCACGTTCACAGTATGATTCACGTATCACATTCATGATATATTCCATGCAAGCGCTCCTCATATAATTATGAACCACGTTCACAATTGCTCACCTAGCACATTCTCAATTGTTCACGTAGTTCGTCCCTATATATTTCAGCAGCTTGCTCAGATATGTAAATGTTATATTTCAGGATATTTATACGTACCATTCCATGTATCCACATGCTATAGCTTGTTCATTCTATCAGATTCAGAAAATCTATCTTAAGTATGGAATCAAGAACTATTCAGTATTCATCAGGACAGGGTCATCAGGACCAAGATTTTCATTGTGTTTAGACCTTTGAAGGAATCGTTTCGAGCGGAAAGCCACTCGAAACGGAGGAGTCCATCCGGACCTCTCATCCTTTTCTTCAATAAATCAAGTTAAGTTCTTTCAGTCAGGTTACGTTTCATGTCCTCTTCAGCCATGTCACGTTGCATGATCACTTTAGTCATGTCATGTTTATACCTATCAACAGCATTATGTCTTAATTTGAAGACGAATTATCCTTCAGCTTATTTTCTTTTTAGTTTACGTGTTCTTTCAGTTCTTATAACTTCATCAGCTTATTACCTTTAATTCGAGGACGAATTTCTCCTTTTTAGAGGGGAAGAATTGTAAAACCCAGTATGGTAGTATCTTTAATTCGGGGACGAATTATTCTTTTTAGAGGGGAAGAATTGTAAAACCCGTATTTAAATTTTAGAAAATTAAATACGCAGTTTTAATTACATAAAACTATATGCATTTATTTAGGAAAAATAATACGTTAAGTACGCAAAATTTATTACGTTTCATGAAGACTAAAGACACGCGAATATTGATCACGAAAGTATGTAAGTAAATTAAAGTTTTTTTTTAGAAAAAGGAAAACCATATAAAGTTTATAAAGGGACAGTTTTAAAAAAAATGTTTAAATGGGCTTTAGGCCCGGCCAATGAAAGGAAAAAAAAAGATATCGGGGTTTACCCCTTTTGTGTAGATCAGACGCAGCAGACATAAAAAAAAATAAAATATAATTAGGGTTTGTGCTCTATGTGGCCGCCGGCTGTAGTCAAGCATAAAGGGAGTTTCAAGTTTGATTCCGTCAGCTATTATTCATGTGTAATAATATCTCATCCTTAATCTTGAAAGGTATCACCCTTATTCCTTAAAATCTGTTATACCACGATTTTACATTTGATTAAGGCTTATAAAGAACAAATCATAGATATATATATAATAAAGAGGGTGTCGGGTGTGTCCTTCTCACGAAAACCGAGACCCTACAGTCTCGGTGTGTTTGATTCAGGCCAGCCGTGTCCCTAACAGGCTGGTGTGGTGTTCTTTGGCCCTGCCGTGAGCAGGTTACCCAAACAAGGGTGTCGGGTTTTGCTTATGCAAGGAAACCGAGACCCTACAGTCTCGGTGGGGTTTTTTGTTGGTATACAGCCGAGGCCTAGTGCCTCGGTGGTGCCTTTGTTCGACCAGACACAGTCAAAATCAAAAGCATGGGTGGTTGTTGGGTTGCAGGGTGTTTGGTTTTGCAAACAGTGGGAATAGACACTAAGGGGTGCGTTTGGGACGGCAGAAAACATAAGAGTGCGTTTGGTGTATATAAACGGGGGAAAACGTGACCAAACAGTGGGAAAACGTAGAAAAACAGTGGGAATAAGGGTAGAGTCAGTACCTGGTTTTCTAAACAGAAAATAAAGGATTTTATTTCCAGATTAGCGACGGTTTGGTGACAGTATTTTCCGTCGCAGACTGTTTTTGTGACAGTTTTCTTTATAGACAGTTTAAACACTCAGCTTTTGGTCACACCTTTTTGTGACAGTTTTTCTGTCGTAAAGTTCATATAGACAGATTTAACATAGTTGTGAAATTGTTTAGTGCGACCGAGATTGGGGTATCTCGGTAGGCTCGGGTTATAGTTTAAACATATAAAACGAAGAGTTTTATATTATACCTTTTAATCTAATTGTTTAATAAATGGTTAAAATATATTTTGAATGTATTAAATTATATAGTTCTTTAATATTCTAAATGGGTATAATTTTATTAAATGAATTAAATTATCTAGGGAACTTTCTAATTTAAGAAACTTTATATTTTAAGCAGGATACTTAATACAGTTGCTATAGCGTCAGAAATATGCTTGTACCGTAATTGATAGTAGAACGATAATACATTAAAAGAATTATTATAAGATCAGACTTATCAGTTAATATACGTACAGAATTTCAGAAATATAATAAATAATTAAGAAGCCAATAAGATCAGTAAAAATTAAATAAACTAATATCAGTTAACTTATTCGCGTCCTTATTTATGTAGCACGCGTGAAGCCCGAGTAGTATTCGTTCAGTCTTCCATTCAGTCAGTTACTGGACTAGAGGTACGGATTTCCGTCCTTTCAGTAAGGACTTTCTTTTCTATGCATGATTAGGATTCCCCATCTTCAGCCAAATGTTTTCCCCAGTATATGTTTAAACTTATCAGTAATCATGTTAAGAATTAAATAAATTGCCTGGGCATTATATACAAGCATGATTAGTTTATGTACTAGTTACGGAGGTACCGTAACCACGGCACTAGAGGCACCGGTGTCGTGACTCACATGCAGGAGAGTGATATCCTGCATCGTCCCACTCAGCTCAGCTTGGCCATTTTATCAGTATTATTAGTGGGGCGTATGGATGCATCCTAGGCTACAGTTTACAGTTTAGCAGGTGAATGTGGTGTGTGCTCTACATCCTTCACATTAGAGTTGATCCCTCCACCCAACACAGTTATTTAGAGGTCACCCCTCTATAGCATGACGAGGTCACCCCTCCAGTTATTCATGCAACGTTGTTACAGCACATGACCTATATAAGCTCTGGCAATTAAATTACAAAAAATGCATGTTTTCAGATTTAACAGATAACAGTTCAGCTTTATTATTTATAAATCAGGCTTTACAGATTTATACACAGATTTCCGCTGCAACTTTACTTATCAGTATTACAGCTCTAGTATTTTATCATCTGTTTTATTTTAGTAATTCCCTATCATGCTTTATATCCGTTCACTGAGCGTTATGCTCAGCCGTAGTTCCTTTCATGTTCTAACGGCAGGTACATCAGGATGCTTTTAGGATTCTAAGAGCATGTGCATTTGGATGGGAGCTATCCAGACTTCTTACTTTATGCATTCTTGTATTATTCTGCTTATTTGGACATTGTTTGGTCCTTTCATTCAGTATTTTATTTTTCATGTTTTGGGCTTATGTTAGGATTGCCGATGTTTGATTCCGGTATTTCCTTTATGGTCAGTTAATGTTTTAGGACATTTACCTTATGCTTTGATGACACGCCATAAATACACGTAACGGTCCACTTATCCAAGTGGGGTGTTACAGCTCATGCCACACCTACGGTCGACCCATTACCAACATTGGAACCCGAGATTCCAAAGGCTATGCCTATGCCCCAACCCACACCACCCTTGCCTTACCCATCGAGACTTAGGAAGGAGAAACGACAAGAGCGCGACAACTACCAATTTGAGCTTTTTATGAAAATGTTTCGTGAGTTGCACCTTAATGTGAGTTTCGCCGATGCTTTGGTCATGATGCCTCGATTTGCCGCTAACTTTAAGAGTATGTTGAACAACAAGGAGAAATTGCACCAAATTTCTAGTTGTTCGTCGGTTTATCTTAATCGCATACCTCAAAAAGTCAGTGATCCCGGTAAATTTTTGATCCCTTGTGCAATTCAAGATATGGAAGAATGCTATGCCTTGGCCGATCTTGGTGCTAGCATTAACTTGATGCCACTTGCAATCTTCAAGTCGCTCAATCTTCCTAATCTTACTCCTTCACGAATGTCTATTGAGTTGGCCGACCATTCCAAGATTCTTGCATGTGGTTTGGCGGAAGACGTTTTTGTGAAAGTGGGGAAGTTCTACTATCCCGTAGACTTTATCGTTGTCGATATCCCCACGGATCCTCAAGTTCCTCTTATTTTAGGTCGTTCGTTTTTAGATACGTCTATGGCTTTAATTGATGTGCATGCTAGAAAGATCACCGTACGTTTCAACGACGAGGAACTTGTTATAAACGCAACTAAAAATTCTCAACTTTCTCATGTTTATTCCGTTGCTACCATAAACCTCGTTAACATGATCGACGTGGTTTGCGAGGAATTTTCACAAGAAGTTTTAGGGTTTGGTGATGAAGAAACTAGTGGCAATCCCACTATGTTAGATCCAATTCTTGATAATTCGAAACCAACCTTCACTCCATTTGAAGGTGGTGGTTTTACGTTGGAAGAATGCAATGTTCCACGTACTTGTGACGAAGACCTCGACAACGATGAGGACTTCTCGATTATCAAGGATTTTCTCAACGATTTCCCATTTCCTCCACCCGAGGAGGTTATGAGTATCGAGCCCAAATCTTCACTTGAGGAACCACCTATCCTCGAGTTGAAAGATTTACCTCCTCACCTCGAATATGTCTATTTAGAGGAGGACGACAAGTTGCCAGTTATTATTGCGAAGGATCTTTCGAATGATGAAAAAACCGCACTTGTCGATGTTCTTAAGGATCACAAAGGGGCGATTGCGTGGAAGTTATCCGACATTAAGGGAATCGATCCCAAGTTTTGTACACACAAAATCTTAATGGAGGAGGATTTCAAGCCCACAATCCAAAGTCAAAGGAGGGTGAACCCCAAAATTCACGACGTCATCAAAAAGGAGGTCCTTAAACTCCTTGACGCGGGAATGATTTACCCTATTTCCGATAGCCCTTGGGTGAGTACTATTCATTGTGTCCCTAAAAAGGGAGGGATGACCGTTGTGCCAAACGATGCCAACGAGTTGATTCCCACTAGACTCGTGACCGGATGGAGAGTGTGCATTGACTATCGTAAGTTAAATGAAGCCACTCGAAAAGACCATTTTCCCTTGCCCTTCATGGACCAAATGTTGGAGCGTCTTGCGGGAAACGATTTCTATTGCTTTCTAGATGGTTTTTCCGGTTACTTCCAAATTCCCATCGATCCTCGTGATCAAGAAAAAACTACGTTTACGTGTCCATATGGGACGTTTGCCTATCGTAGAATGCCATTCGGACTTTGCAATGCACTGGGAACTTTTCAACGATGCATGATGGCTATTTTTCATGACATGATCGGGAAGACGATGGAAGTCTTAATGGATGACTTTTCCGTGTTTGGTGATTCTTTCACTTCGTGTTTGTCGAATCTAGAGAGAATGTTAAATCGTTGTGAGGAAACCAACCTTGTGCTCAATTGGGAAAAATGTCATTTTATGGTTAAGAGTGGAATCGTCTTAGGGCACAAGGTCTCGAAAGCGGGGATTGAGGTAGATCAAGCTAAGGTAGACGTCATCGCCAAATTACCTCATCCCAAAACCGTCAAGGGAGTTAGGAGTTTCCTAGGCCACGCGGGCTTTTATCGACGATTCATCAAGGACTTCTCAAAGATTTCTCGACCCATTACACATCTTCTTGAAAAAGAGGCACGTTTTGTCTTTGACGAAGATTGTGTACGAGCCTTTGAGATCCTTAAGAGGAAACTTACCGAAGCTCCCATTCTTGTTGCTCCAAATTGGAACCTCCCCTTTGAGCTAATGTGTGATGCTAGTGATTACGCCATTGGGGCCGTTTTGGGGCAACGTTATGATAAGCACTTCTTGCCTATTCACTATGCTAGCAAGACGATGACCGAGGCTCAACTTAAATACACTACAACGGAAAAGGAATTCCTTGCCGTGGTGTATGCATTTGAGAAATTCCGACCTTACCTCGTCTTGACGAAATGCATAGTGTATACGGACCATTCGGCTATTAAGTATCTCATGGCAAAGCAAGATGCTAAACCTAGATTACTTCGTTGGATTCTCCTCCTTCAAGAATTTGATCACAAAATCGTTGAAAAAAAGGAGCCGAGAATCTAGCGGCCGATCATCTCTCTCGTTTGGAAGATCCTCACCAAAGTGTTTACGAGCCCAAGGAAATCACCGAAACATTTCCACTCGAGACACTTGGTGTAGTGAATTCTAAGCTTGATCCTTCCACCCCATGGTTTGCGGATTTTGCAAATTACCATGCGGGTAACTTCATCATTAAGGGTATGACGACTCAACAAAAACGAAAATTCTTTCGTGACGTCAAGTTCTACTTTTGGAACGACCCTTACTTGTTTCGAACTTGTGCGGATCAAATCATCCGACGTTGTGTATTTGGCACCGAAGCTTCTAACATCCTTAGAGCTTGCCATGAGGGACCCACGGGTGGTCACCACGGTGCTAATCTCACGGCTAAGAAGGTGTTTGATGCCGGCTTCTTTTGGCCTACTATTTACCGAGATGCACAAGATCTTGTGAAGTCGTGTGCTGCATGCCAACGACAAGGAAAAGCCTCACAAAAAGATGAAATGCCACAAAATATCATCCAAGTGTGTGAAATCTTTGACGTTTGGGGCATAGACTTTATGGGGCTGTTCCCATCATCTCGTGGTAATAAGTACATCCTTGTTGCGGTTTACTACCTATCTAAGTGGGTGGAGGCCAAGGCCTTGCCCACCAATGATGCTCGTGTGGTAGTCAAGTTTTTGAAGCAATTGTTTTCTCGGTTTGGAACCCCTCGTGCTATCATAAGCGATCGTGGAACCCATTTTTGTAACGACCAATTTGAAAGGGTTCTAAGGAAATATGGGGTTACACATCGTCTTTCTACGGCTTATCACCCACAAACGAGTGGGCAAGTCGAGGTTTCAAACCGAGCTTTGAAGAGGATCTTGGAGAGATCCGCTGGAGAGAACCGACAATCTTGGTCGGATAAGTTAGACGATGCTTTATGGGCCTTTAGGACCGCTCATAAGACGCCCATTGGGTGCACTCCGTATAAGCTTGTGTATGGAAAGAATTGTCATTTGCCAATCGAATTAGAACACAAGGCTTATTGGGCCCTAAAGCATTGTAATGATGATATGGAGACCGCGGGAAAACACCAGAAAATGCAATTGAATGAATTGGATGAATTGAGGGATATTGCTTATGAAAATTCATTGATTTATAAAGAGAAAACTAAAAAGTTGCATGATTCTAAAATTAAAAACCGGGTTTTTAACATTGGGGATCAAGTTTTGCTTTTTAATTCAAGATTGAAAATCTTTTCCGGTAAGTTGAAATCCCGTTGGTCTGGTCCATTCACCGTGACTCAAGTGTTTCCGTATGGGACCATCGAGCTAGCTCAAGATGATGGTCCTAACTTCAAGGTGAATGGACATAGGTTGAAGCACTACTTTGGCGGGGAAGTTCCATCCTTGAACTACCTCGACCATGTCACCTTCCCCAATGATAATTAGTATTGAGGGGATCGAGTCGAGCTCATGACTCGGTAATAAAAAACGAGGTGCCTCGTGGGGGAGTCCCATGCTTATCCTATGTACATATTATCGCTTTCTAAAGTAGCTTACGTGTGGGGATTTGTGCCCTTCCAACCTTTGTTCTGTGGTTGTTTGTGCATTGTGGTTTTTAGATCATGATCTTCACGATTAGAGCCTCTCGTGTTCGCTTTATGGGAGCACTCAATCGTTTGCTTGGGAGACATTTCTCAATATCCATGATATATCCTTTTGATGTTCTAACCTTAGGTTTATAGCACACTTCATAAACGGCTTTAAATTTATTGGTTACACCCTTTCCATGCTAGATTAGGCATTCGACTACGTCTCTAGTATGGGGGTGTTTGCACCCCTAGACTCGAAACATTGAGGACAATGTTTAACTTTAGTATGGGGGGTGAATAGATACTTGCCTTGCCAAACCTTCACGCTATCCAAAGTTTATCTTTTTGTTTATCGTTTTGTTGCAAAATAAGGCTAAAAATGGCCAAATTTTAAATTTTTTCTCATGATTTATAAGTGTTTAAAGACACGAATGTAGATTTTCCGATGGCGAGAATAAGAGTAATTTTTGACTCGATCGTGCGTGTTGAACACTTAGCTTTGATTCCTTAACTACACATTAGGCTAAGTCTCTTAAATGAGGACGAGAAATGATAGAGTTAATTATAAGTTACTATGCTAAACGTAGAGTACTCGTATTCTTTCAAAAACTCATGTGTTCTCGTTATTTGCTTATTCTCCCTTCACATGTAAATATGTTTTGCTTAATAAATATTGACTTAACGGTTTAGTTAGGATTGTTGGGTTTCTAGTCTTTTCTAGTAGCTTCCGTGTAATTAAATTGGGAAGACATTAAGGTATCGCCAGCGTCACGGTTTTGAAGTATTGGCACCCGAATAATCGAAAGCTTCACCCAATAATAAGATTTCAAGTGCTCACCTAAATCTAGCAAACAATTTGAAGCCCCACAAGGCCTAAAATCTATGCAAAAATTGAAAGTGAATCAAGCCTTAATCTTCGAAGCTTTAAAGATCCAAAATTCGCCTTAGCGTGAGGATATACGTCTTTGGCTAATAAAACCACCGATGAGGCGGATAATAAAAGGCAAGGCAAGACCGAAGTCATAATAAAAGCTTCATGGCGAAGTTGAATAAAAGATGGAGGTAAACCAAATATAATAAGACCCTTCCGTTAGGGGGCGTATAAAAGTCTTGGTAATAAGTCTCATGTTCAAAACCGTTATAAAACCGTGTTTATCGATTCTTCTTGTCAACTTAATTTTTTAACATCGTTGTCTATTAGGAGGGGTTATTGATTTGATGGTCTTAGTTACACCGTTAGGAATCTATTTTTAGACCTAAATCTCTATTATCGCATAAGTCAACAATGTATCCTCGTGAAACATTCAAGACAAGATAAAATATAAGAGATACAACTTAGGAATAATGGGAGAATAAGTACGTGATTAGGGCATATGAGTAGTGTTAGCATTACTAACTTATAATGACAATGATCTCGTTGCACGCTTGGCATGGAATTGGAGTAAAAATCGAGGACGATGAAATTATTTCTAACGAAGCATTCACGTGTTCTTATTCTATGAACCTAAACGTCCCATTTTGCGATGAAAATCATACATTATGTCTAAAACACAAGTAGTAGTAATAGTAGTAGCATAGCTAGTTTATCATTCAATAAAGTGAATAAAAATGAATTTTGGAGATGCTATGATACTTTATTCTAGCATTGCGTGAGGGCACGGCAATGGTTTAGTATGGGGGAGTGATGAGACTGCTTTTATACATAGTCTCATCGTCCATATTGGGCTTAAAATGCATTAAAATATCATCAAAATACCCAAATATATGCTTGTGTTTGTTGCTTGTGTATTTTAGGTACGGATATTGAGAAAATGACAAAAGATCACAAGAATCAAGCAAAAACGAACACGGGAAACGAAGCCGCACGATGAACCAAGCCCTAATGAAGAATTTTCCAAAGAAAACCCTTGAAGATTTGAAGAATTAATAAGATTGGTCCTCTAAGTTTGAAGAATTGACACTTTATACCCTTGTATCTTCATAATTACAAGTTTGGTCCCTAAAGTTTGTCAAAATTACAAAAAGGACCCTTAACTTTGAAGAATTGGCAAATTTAGTCCCTCATCAAAACTAAATTGTCAATAATGGTCCTCCAAGAAGTCAACAAACAAGTCAAGGCCTTGAAGTATGAAGACATGCCAAAATCAGCCCTTCATATATGAAGAAATTGCACTTTTAGTCCTTAAAACAAGTTTCAAAACTTGTTGAGCCAAAACTGCCAATGTTCAAAAGTTGTTATGTGTTAAATGGGCGTTGTTAGCCATTTAATACAAAGTGAAAGAAGAATGAAACATGAGGGGTCAAATCTGCCAAGACAACCTAATACAAACCACCACTCACAAACTGCCACATCACCAACCTTAAACCATCACCCAATCAGAGTCACCCTTTCCTCCACGTCTGCATTCCACCACCCCCGTTTTATTTAATTAACTTATTTAAACCCTTCCCTCCAAACACACAATTTAAATACTTAATCCCTCTTTTCAGATTAAACTGGTTCTAATCACCCACTTAAACCCTAATTTTTTCCAGGATGAACTATAATCAAACCAAAGGGTTTTTGGGTAATTATTTCCAGATCCTTGATTAAACATCATCTAAACCTAAAACCATCCTTAAACCCCCATCACCATTACCCCACATGCTTGTGCAACCCTCCCCTGCCCCACATTTTGGCTCCAAGACAAAGAAGACAGCCAATCAAGCATTTTTCGTGCTCCCAAAGGCAAAATGGACGTCCTAGATTGTTTCTACATCACTGGCATCTCAAATACGTCCAAGAATCATCACATGATCTCTTGACAAATTCAAAAAAATGGCATCAACATGGCATCTTCAAATATTCTCCAAGGGCATGATTGGAAGTTCAAGTGTTAGGGTTTTTAGCTTCTATTCACTTCTAGAATCACATTGTAGCCTCTATATAAAGGCACATAGGACTGAGCATTTTCCTGTTCTTGATTTTTCTCCTTTTTTCAAAAACCTTGTAAATCCAGTTTATGAAGTAATATAAATGGTATTGAGTTTGTCGATGAGAAATTTTGAGTTCCCTTTACATTTCAGTTGATTTAAGTTATAATTGTTTGAGTTTGGTTTGATTTTCAGCAAAAGCTTTTAAATTTCCAAGTTTCTGTTTGCTTTTCAAGTTTTTTTTTAGATCTTAAATTTTACTAAAAACCTGATACAATGGTGATTAAGTGTGTTACTTTGATGGTGTTTGAGTTTGGGTATGTCCGAGACACCATGGCTTGTTCTGGTGTAGTGGGTACCCAAGCTTGAAATAGCCATCTGTTTGGTCATTTTTAGCTTATCATATCCTTACCCACAAGCTAAGGCTCTCTTCTAGCTTAATCTATAAGCTAGAAGCAAGCTCTTAAGCTTTTACACAGTCTCCCTTGTTCTCTCTTAGCAGGTTCTAAACAAGGACCATATTTCATCATTTTTTGTTAAGTAAAACTTCCTTAGCATCTCAACAAAGTTCTGCATAGGCCCCAGCCTATAGGGAGGTGGTTTTTCAACCACTAAGGGTCCTGGATGTAGGACCCTTAAGGTAGCTCATTGATTCTCTTTTCCATTTTTAGTTTTCTGAAAAATTATGTGCCTTATGTGATTCTGCTTGTTAAGTTGTTAAATGTATGTTTGAGTGCTTAAAACTGCTTAAATAGGACTTGTATGCATGCTTAGATAGTGTTCAATCAGTTTGGTTAAGTCTTGATTAGATTTGCTTTGAAAAAATTTTAATCTGAGATTTAAAGGAGTGTTTGGATCTGTCTTTTGATTTGGATTATTGTTAAGAATCTTGTGTTTAAACCTGTCTTTTACACTTGTTAGGGTGTTGTTAGGTTGTGAGTTAGTTTGATTATCAGTTTGGTAGTTTATTGAACACTTTGGCTTGCTAAGAATTGGATAACATTGCCTTAATCAGAAAAGTTCATTTGTCTGCTTGTTTTGCTTGAATTTGTGCATCATAATCTTGAAAGTTGTTAGATTATAGGGCTAAGTAGGTTTGTGTAAGGTTTGTATGCTAGTTGGTAGGTCTGTGTGCTTGATTTGAGTCTTTAAAACTCACTTGTGTGCACACTAAACCAGCAAATACCATTAACTTTGTGCAAGTCATATCAGCAACCTTAATCTGCTTACTTTGTGTGATTTGATTGTTATACTTGCTTATTTTTGCATTTGATTTGACTCCTTATACTCCAAAGAGTATAAGGGTGCCATTTGTCCATCAAAAATATCACCAGAACTCAAGATCAAGACCTCTTGATCATTTATTCACTTGTGAAAATATCAAATGAACACACCCTTGTGTTCATCAGAAAGTTGAGCATAACTGGGCACGTTTTGGTTTCAATCTGGCTTAATCTTTTTTTAATTTGGATTTTGTTTGTGTTTTAGTGAGTAACAAGGTCACTGTTTGTGTATTTAAAAGTTAAAAAAGAAAAAAAAAAATTGTAAAAAGCTCACCTGGCCTGGGCTCGAACACGCGACCTTGCTTTCCAAGGACTAACGTGTTTACCAGTGATCTGGATAGCTTTTTACGTTTAGACTTCATTTCATTAGATACTTAAGTGGTGTTTGTTTTATAGCTTATTTGGCTAACGGCTTTTAAATAAGCTGTTTCAAGCTTTTTTCTTTAAGCATTTTCCTGTTTAAGATTTTTCCTAGGTTTTTATAAGGTTGTTTGACTTTTCTGAGCAAAAAGTATAATTTTCCCATTATTTATTAATTTATTAGGATTATTTTAAGTTTTAATTTTAAAAAGTCATTAAAAAATAGAAAAAAGTAATTTAAAAATCTGGAAAAATAGTTTTTAGGTTTTGAATTACATTTTTGAGGTTTACAGCTTTTTAAGTTTTCAATTTAGCTTATTTTTGATTTTATAGGATTTTAGGGTTTTTAAGCAACTTTAAAATTTAATATAAAATTATTAAATAAGTTTCAGGAAATTTGGATTGCATTTTTGTTTTAGTTACATTATTTAGGATTTTTGGTAATTTTTTGGAATTATTTAGTGAACTTTTTATTTTTTTGAATATTTTAATATTATTTTATTATTAAAAATTGAAGTTTTATTTTTTTTAGTTTTTACATTTTTCCTAGGTTAAGGACACTTAATTAGGAGTTTTGTCACTTTCCAAATATTTTTTAGACTTTTCATTTAATTTCTAGAATTAATTTAAGATTTAATAGATTTTAATAGTTTTTAAGTGTTTAAAAATAGTTTAATTTGGTTTTAAAATTTTTAAAAATAGTTTTTAGCTTAATTAGGATATATTGAGGTTTACAAACTATTAGATCTTTTTTAAGGCTTTTTAATAATTAAAAGTGATTTTTAGGGCTTTAATTAGCGTTAAAAAGTCATTATCTAATTAATTAAAAGGTTCTAGCAAGTTTGGATTTTTTGTAAACTCTTAGAATATTATTGGGGATTTTTAGTAATTTTTAGGAATTTTTAGGATAAAATTTTAAATTTGGCACTATTTACGGTTTTGCGTGTTCACCTTTTTCGTTGTAGTTTAATTCGTCTTTGTAACCGTCTTTTTCTTCTAATCCCATTTCTTTCTCAATCATTATAATCACAAACATTAATCAACTCTTAACACAACGCACTTGCCTCCTTGGGAAACGAACTTGTTTGGTCATTAGTGCTCGGTTTTCCTAAACCGACACTTAACGCTTACCACTACTTAGTTGCTCTTTTTCCTAAAGGGGTATACAAAAAGCTACAATCACCTATCTAGACTTGTCCGTTTTAGATGAAAATTGGCGTTAAGGTCACTTATAACCTGTATAAGACCTCACCAGAATTTGAGCCAAATTTCACACTTTAAAACCCATCAGCTCGACACTTTACTCGACTCCAAATTTGGGACAAATTTGTATACTTGTTTTATAAAACCGTTTGGACCACTTTAAAAGTACTAACTCGACAATCCGTCTTTTGAAACCACTACTAGACTCATCAAACTAAGTTTGTAGAAGTAGTTACATTTATCTAACCAAGCCTAAAGTCCCCGAGAGTCGACCCAAAATCAGCCACAATTTCGGATTGTGTCGACTTGCGTCTCCCGGTGCACGAATACTAAAACTAGCATAACTTTTGACTCGTAATGACTTAGAAGCTATAATTTATACCAAAACGAGCGTCTCGAAAAACTCTACAATAAAATCAAATAATCTCAGCCTTTCTCAAATCTTAAACCCAAAAAAGTCTGTTATAGACCTGCTGTCCCAAAATACCCTTTTTGAAAACATGACAAATCAATTTTCCAAGGAAAAACCACTCATTCCTATACCTATAGAATCACTATACCATCATATCCATAAACCAAACACTCCTAAAAACACTTGCATGTAAAATTTTAATAAAGATAAAAGATCAAAATAACCTTTTTAACATGAAAACATGATGATCCTACCTAGATCATCACATGCATGATGATTTAAACATAAATCAACCATAGAATCACAAAATCTTTGAAAGTTGATGCATGTTCATGAGTTTTGTATCAAAAGAATTGAAAGAAGATATTAAGAATGGGACTTGTTTTTGTTTTGATTGATTCAAGCTAAAAATCAAATTTTAGGGGTGTTTTGTGGTTCTAAGGGTTGCGGAAATCAAAGGGGAGGGTGAGGAGAGAAGAAAATTTCTTTGTGTGTGTTTTTAGTGATGAAAATGAAGTGAAGTTTGTGAATTTTTGTTTATATAGTGTGTTTAGGGTAGAAATTGCAAATATTAAATAGTTTTGTACTTAAAAGCAATAAAATACTTTAAAGGGTAGAAAATGACTATTAGTCAATACTGAAAATATTTACGGGGCTCGGGTTTCGTAAAAATAATTTTCAAAAGTTACAATGCATCATAAAAATGATTATATGATTTCCCGACACGACTTAATACGTAATTAAAACGAAATCATCGAAAATATTAATTATCGAAATAATCGATAATAAAATGTAAAATTTTGGGCATCCGTCGATATCGCGATCACTAGGAATTCTCGTTGTTCATTGAATTGAATAAACTCGTTGTAAAATGCACGCGGGTGATTTTAAATCAAAAACTTTGATTTAAATTAAATATGGAAAAATAAAATAAAATTTTTATAATTTCATACAAAGTATTTATCAATGATCAGAAAATACTTGAAAAGTATAGTTTATTAAAATTTAAAAATCTCAGGATTTGCATATAACAATACAAGAAAACGAAATACGTTGGAAAGTTCAGAAACACGGATAAAAAGAATAAAAAAAATGCTCAGAAAGTAGGGGTTCTCACAGTCTTCCCCCCTAAAGGAACTCTGGTCCCCAGAGTTCTCCTGAAAACAGTAGAAGATGCAAACAAGAGGAGGTACAAAGTGTAGAACAATTTCATTGCTTCCCAGGTAACTTCTGCACCGCGGCGAATCTTCACAATTAGAATTTACTACGCTTCAGTTTCTTAGTTCCTTTTCAACTTTTCGAACTCGGATTAGAATAATCACTTTTCAGTACGGAGAAATATTCAAGAGATACAATTGTTGGAAATACGTACGATACTAACAAGAATGAACACAAGAATCGCTTAAACGGACAAAGTGCGTTAAGATGAATCAAAATTGTAAATCAACAAGGGGTCGCAAATCGTGCAACTATAAAACGTGACAAATCTTAAAATGTAAGAATCTAGTCACAAGCTAAATAGAAGGAAAAAATGATTTACATATGATCATTTTTAAAATACAAGCTGTCACCGTCAGTTGTCTAGGATTTTGATATTACTTTTAAACTCAGTTTAAATATTCTCTTGATTAAAAGAAAATTTTACAAAGTATAGTGATATAAAATCAACTATCTATATTTAGGGAGTAAGCTGTTGCTATATCTTTTCTTTGATCAGGATTTTCAAAGCATAAGTAGAACAGTTCAAAATAGTTATCCTGATCGGCTTAAGAACTTTTGGGTGGCTATATGAAATTATCGTTAAAACTAAGGTTTATCTTTACCATTAGGTAAAATCAAGTTTCCAAATTATTTAGAATCATTGTTAGAAATTATAAATTAATTTAATAATTTTATTAAGTTGACAGTAAAGATTGATAAAATCAATTACTTTAAAAGATTCAACTTGATATCCTTTGAAACACTAGGTAAATTTCCCAAAGAAGATATATATATCTGGTATTTAACTTGAAACCGTTATTTTGGTAATTTAAACATTTGGTAAAATGTATAAAATGTTCTTAAAAATTAATATTAATTTTTAGAAATCCAAGAAGGCGATTAAGGTATCAAATGATAAACACGTAACTTTTTCTGGTTTTCAAAAGGTGACAAGACAGCAACGAATATGAATCATATAAAGGTCAACAATTTGTATGCGAGCAATAACACAAGGGAATAAAACGAAAGTCGTATCAATTCTTAACAGACGTGATAGAATAGACGCGTCGATGATATAAATAATAAGAAACAAAGGATTCAGCAAGATTAATTCACGAGTGCGGTTGGCGACACCAATAACGGCTTAATAAGTTCTCGGTGGTCGATGCATGATCAAAAGAGAAAAGCCACACAACGAATTTTCGAATCAAAGAAAATTCTTAAGAAGTCACTTGCGAGAAAATCCAGTAAGATGAAAAAACATTAGCAACGAAAGGCGAAATCAACACATAATTCACACGAATGAATTTCAAGACAATAAAGTCTAATACACATCATGGCAAATACACGTAATCATTGTTCACGTCCAATCATAAATCATTATCCGCGTCCAGAGACGTTTCGAAGGTCTACCAAAAGAGACAGAGAAAGTCGATTGATGTAGAAGCATAACAACGTTGAAACTTTCAAGTCGGGTATCAATGGTAAGAAATTAGACAAGCAGTAACAAGAATGGTATCATGAAGGAAAATGAGGTAACAAGTATAACAAAGGTTGTTGAGTAAGGAAATATGTGTTTGAGGCATGTACTTTGTTTAAGAAAAGATAAGGGTTCATATGTGTATGTCGTGAATTGTTGCTACTCGCATAAGATTTAAAAGTTTTCAAAACTTTTATTTTATCTAACTTTTTAAGGAACATAATTAAAAAGTTGATTGTTGGTCAAATATTTAAGACGACTACTATTTGGCCTTGCATGGCTCCTTCTAAATTAGGCATAGGTGATCAGGCCATGCATAATTTAGGACTAGCAATGCGATGCTCAGCTTCATCAAACCAGTATTACATATCATATGATTTAAAATATGTATATAATAGCATTTGTAAAAATAGGAATCAAAATAACATATGAAACTTTTCGCATATAAGTTGCTGGCTAACTATTTAAATCAACAATTTGTATAGTCACAAGGGTTCTTTATAAGACCGTATTAGAACAATTTGTGAAAATAAATTGTAAAATTAATATAAATTAATTTTATAAGATAGCATTCAATTATTTAAGAAAGCCCAAATGAAACCTTTTGTAAAATGATTCACAAACAAGACCAGTTTGAGTTTATATGGTAACATGACAATAATTTGTAAAGTAGCGAGTGGGTTACAAGAGGGAAATAAGGAGTAGTTCAAGACAGTCAACGAAATGGTTACAAGGTGATAAGGTTTCAAAAGGTTTAGCCGAAATCGTCAAGAGACACGTGTCAAGATGATAACGAACGATATGAAAGCAAGATCTTCAAACTCGACTCGGATCAATGGTACGATAGAAGCAAAGAAAGGCGATGTAAAATGACAAATAAGTCATATATAAAAGAAAGGATAAAGTAATCCGTATGTGTGCACATCATAATTTATTTGACAAAGTGCACTTTTAAGAAAGCAGAGCATTAGTTTATCAGGTCACTTGGTTCCTATAAATTTAAGATTTATGTATGACCGAGCTCAAGTTACTATCTGTAAACGTTTTCAAACACAATCAATGTTTCATGGTTGTAAAATGTCATTAGTTATAGTTTTACGAGCTCACACGAACTCAAAAACGCCTAAAAACTATATTTCAAAATTTCTATCAACTTTCTCCCTTTTTAGTCAACTTTGACTTTTGGGTTTGACTAGACCAATTGATTCAGTAAATGACATTTTAAGACTCGAAGTCTAGAGTAACTTGGTGTAAAATGATTTTTTGAACAACTTTCAAGTTTTACTTGAAACTTGAAATGAATAAAAAATGGACGAAAATGCCCTTGCATTAAATCTGTCAGCAAAATGATATTTTAGAATTATTCAGAAAATAACTTCTTAGATTTAACAATCTCAAATGAGCGTAACTTGCTCGATTTTAATGTTTACTGGCTATGTCCTAAACGGACGTCTTAACAAGTAGAAATATATATTTTTATGTCTAAGTTATAAAAATATTTTCTCGACACTGTTAAATTTCTTGTAAAGTTTCTGTACAAAGTATATTTTTTTCGACACAACTTGAAATTAAATCTAAATTTCATAATAACTCAGAATTAGTGTACACACAAGACTTGTGGATTCCATAAAGACGAAAGAGAATAAACTGTATAATTAAACATGTAAAGAAAACACAGTATAGAAGTGGTTCAAGAATACCAACGAAAATCTAAGAAATAAAAAACTATTCATATCATCCGTGTCTTCGGATGCAAGATGCAATGCAGGAAGGTCTCCTGGCGGCGTGATTTTCCAAAATCACAAGACATACCGAGAAAGAAACAAAATATTAACAAGTCACACTCCTGAGGCGAGGAGGTTTAATGAAAAAGGGAGGATACAAGTAGGATCACATTCCAAACAATCGTCACATAATAAATGACGATCATGTGTTCAAGGTACAACGGATGATGTAAGTCAAAGTCGAAACGTAGAATGGTCAATGAAATAAGATGTAATCCATGTACAAGTGTCGTGTAAAACGTGGCGTAAAGGTCGATCAAGATTACGAAAATATACGATATTATTCAATACTGATTCAACGAATTCTTCGAGATGTGTGACTCACACGATGTCTTTTAGTCTTTTTCAGAGACACATTGAGCTACACAATGGTCTATAGACTATACATTCAATTACGAATGGTCGGAAAAAAAATTTGCGTATCTAAATAGATATTTTAAAGGAAATAAACAATGAAAGCAACATGCACGGTAGTAAGAATGAAAATCAGGAGTTTTAACAAAAAACAAAACTTATTCAATTCCGAACAATGGTATCTCGAGAGTATACACAACATGTAGCAGCGAGTCGAGAAAAAAAAACAGATGATTCAAAACGAACAAGTATATGAAGTCAGTCGTATCATGTATAAATGAAATAGCAATAGTATTCAGAAAAAAAATGAGCATGAAAAGTCGGCAGCATACGCGCTCTGAATACAAGTATGTAACATCATGATAATATAAAATCATCTCAATAAGATCAATTCACAAGAATTCAAGAAATACAATATAGGTAGATGTAATCAAATATTATCCAATGATAATTCATGAAGCACAAGGCTTTGAAAAGACATAGCAATTATCGTCATTAGGGTAATGTAATATTTCAACATGAAATCAAGAGATGAAATACTATAACGATAATTAAAAGTAAATAATAAGGATTAGAGAGTTACCGACGCATATATATCGAACAATATTGGCAGATTCTGTAGTTGACACTTAAACCATGAAATATTTGAACTTTCGGTTATAGATTAAGTTTCTGAAAAATGAAACAGTTCCCTATAACCACTGCTCTGATACCAATCTGTGAGACCCCCAAAATCTGACATAGAACAACTAGGCAACGAGAGGGTAACACGTCATAGTACAAGAAACAATGAATTACAGTTCATACAAAGATGACGAAATAAAAACATGTACATTACATCATAAAAGGTCAGAGTTTTTAAACATAGGTGCCAGAGTTTTAGAAGCGGAAAATTATATTATTTCGTCTCGATTTATAACATAAAGTTGTCCAAAAGATAGAATAAACTCCTGACAGTTTTTACTAAAAACAGTCTTTTAAAAGCATCACAGAAATCTCCAAGCTACGATAATATCCTGCGGGCTCCCATCCAAGCAAAGCTAAGTAATAATACCTGAGATTAAACATGTAAAATCTTCAACACAAAGTTGAGTGATATTCATAGGTTTAGCAATAAGGATGTGGAACACAAGCATTCATTTGTAAATCAAGTAAATAGGGAGTATGGTTATGATCATTAACCATAGTCTGAAACCATTATTATTGCTGTTCAGTTCATGAACCGAAGCTTAACTCAATTTAAGTTCCTCTAGGGAGTATTCAGCCTAAATACTCAAGTGTAAACGAATATTAGTGCGTCAAGGTAATCGGGACAGGGATAGTCAATCCCGATGGATCCACCCACAATATTTGCGCTTCGCGCAATGCACCAGGACAATTAACGGTTCATGATCAGGAGAGGAAAATCAAGGCTAGACTAAAAGAAATAATAATATTGAAAACCTGAAATCATACATGTTCTTGATAACATACAAGTTCTGGATAGCATACAATTTTTTAAATGGTTGTGTTCCACCATGTAAAATCTCACCCCGTGTTTAGAAACCATGTATAAGTAAAAAGGGGCTATGAACTCACCTTAGCCACGAGGTAAGTCAAACACAATACTCAACAACTGAGTAGAAACAATGGTAGTGAGACGGTCACCGACGATATGGATGCCCGGGGGAACACGAAAACCACAACCTATCAAAATAAGGCGCACGTTAAGACTCGAACTCATATATCGATATGTACCAAATATAATATGACTCAAATGTTTTCAAAGTATCCATGTTTCAAAACCATTGACACGAATCAAATGAATTTATACTAACCCATTTATCCAACAATACCCGTTTAAATACTTGTACACTTGAAATTGACCCGTCATAAGACGTCAAGTCAACGCAAGTCAAACTATCTTTAAACCTTACTCGGACCAGTAGCTAAGCCATTTATATAATGACTAAGCACTTGAATAAGTCACCATGTCCGATGATGAATACTCAAACTCACGCAACACAAACAACGGGCCAAAGTAGCCTTATTGGACTATTAACCCAACAACTTTGGCTAAACACTAATTGACTTACTCATTGGGCTTAAGCCAACATATGAGTATAGGCCTGATATTAAAAGTATAAATGGACTAATATAATGTATTGGGCTTTTAATGGGCTTATTGGGCCTTAATATGGAATTGGATTGAAACTAGTGTAACTAGTCAAAATTTTGACTAACCCATAACACTATAATGTTGAATGAAGATATAAAATCCCACATGATCATCATCATACTCATGATATCATCATATATATACATAGCCATTGTTTTTATAAAGTCATTGGACAAAAGTCTAAGACGAGTATTATTTGTCCAGGTTTCCGTGATTGAAGCACGTACCGTACATCCAAATCGCTGATAACCCGCCTTCCCCAATCCACGTGATTTCATAGCCTCCCACTCTTTTAAATGTTTTATGAAATGTTTTATAAACCCGCGAGGGAGATAACATGTTATTTTTAATAAAATAGGACACCGGTTGTCCCGATTGTTTGTTTATTGATTTGGACCCGAATGATTATATGACCCGATGAATGATTATATGACCCGATAAATGAAATGAAATGGATTATTAAAGTTAGGTTATGTCACTAAAAGTCCCATTAGCATGAATTGTGAACTACCGGGATTTGGTAGACGCTTATGCATATAATAGTACTATTTGGGGAAGATCACCCCAGTTCGCGCATTGACGGTTGATCCCCGTTGTGCCACATTGATTGGTAAGCGAATTTATGTATGAGAAGATTTATATAAGCATGATTATTGTGACGACACGCTGTTTTAGATGGGCAAATGAGTTTCGGGTTAGCTACCCGTTGTTTATTATAGTAAGGTAGCAATGTCATGCGGTTATAATAATCCAATAACGAAAATACTGCTATACGCATTGAATTACAATATATTGCCTGACTAGCAATACGGGGTCTTATTATTGATATTATGTTCGTGTTTTGGTTTTACATAACTATATTCATATAAGGGTTTTTATTTAACTCTATACAACGTTATAAACGTATTGTATGATGTTTTTACGACATTTGTTCGTATAATGGTTTTGAAGGCAAAAAGCCTATAGTATGATTTACAACAAAGATTTGTATAAAATGTTTTTGGCTTATTTTATGGCCTACGACAAGGAATTGTATAAAATGATTTTTAGTAACGATTATTTATACCGGTGATGTATTATTGGTTTATTAAACTCTATGAATTCACTCGGCGTTTTCGCTGACCTTTTCTTTTAACATGTTTTATCTCAGGTACTTGAAGGTAATTCTCGGGAAGACGACAAGAATTCATGGCCCTAACTTAAATAACAATTTCCATTCAAATGATTTGTAAAATTGTACGAAATACTATGACTTGGGACCTATGTAAATTTGATATTATGAATGGAAAATGCTTTATTATTAAATGACGCGATTTTTATGCGTTGTCTATGATTTGAGTAATGTTCTATCCCGTAACACCAACGACTCTTCCGCTGAACTAAAGTATGAATATTTGGGGGTGTTACATCACTACTATCCTGTTTGTGATATTTGTGGAAGTTATGACCATGACACTCATGGATATAATCGAGTTATGTCTCTCAGAAGGGGCATCAAACCAAGGAACCCAAAATCTATTGTTAAATGTTGTGAAACATTTGGAAGTAATGTCCACACTGCATCTGATCACAATCATATAGAGTGGTTCAAAAGAGGTGAAGCCCTTCAGGGTAAGAAAGCAAAAGCTATTCAATCCTCTCCTTCCTCTTCTGAGCAATCCTATTCATCCTCATCTAAAGGATCATTCAGATCTATAACATCTTCTAGGTCTAAAACACCCACCCATCAAAGGTGGGTTTTAAAACAAAACTGATCATTTCCTTAACTTGTGCAGTGTGATCTCAGGAAGCCTATTTGGTACCTAGATAGTGGCTGCTCAAGGCATATGACTGGCACCAAAAGTCATCTACACAAGTATAAGGAGGAACAAGGTCCTAAAGTTGTGTATGGTGATAACTCATTAGCTACTACTGAAGGATTTGGTTCAGTGTTATGCAATGGTATATTTTTTACAAGGGTGGCATATGTCAATGGATTGAAGCACAACCTCATCATCATCAGTCAACTTTGTGATGCAAAGTACCTAGTGTTGTTTGATGACAAAAAAGGTACAATCTTTAACTCCAATCATGAAATTGTGATGATTTATCCAAGAGTCAAAGATGTTTATGTTATGAACATGAAATCTACTCAAGAGACATGTTTCTTTGCTAGTGCCTCCAACGTTACTAACTGGCTTTGGCATAAGAGGCTCTCCCATCTAAGTTTCAAAACAATAACTATGCTAGCAAAACAAAATCTTGTTATTGGTCTTCCTTCACTTGTCTATTCTAAGGACAAACCATGCTCAGCATGTGAAAACGGGAAGCACCATAGGGCCAGTTTCAAAACAAAGCAAACTTTCTCAATCAAGGAAAGTCTTCACTTACTTCACATGGACTTATTTGGCCCAGTATCACCTAGGGTCATTTGTCATGAAAAATATACACTTTTCATTGTTGATGAGTACTCTAGGTACACCTGGGTATATTTTCTGACAAATAAAAGCCATGCACCAGATGCCATTATGTATTTCATCAAAAGAGTTGAAAATCAAAATGACACTCATGTCAAGCAACTCAGAACTGACAATAACACTGAATTCATAAATCACACACTGATCAAATTCTGTGATGACAAAGGAATTTCCCAAAATTTCTCATTTGCTTACACACCTAAACAAAATGGTGCGGCTAAAAGAAGGAACAGAACTTTGATTGAAGCAGCAAGGACAATGCTTTCTAGATATGCTCTCTACGCATTTTTGGATTGATGTTGTAGCCACTGCTTGCTACACTCAACATAGATCCATTATTGTGAAGAGACACATGAAGACTCCCTATGAAGTCTTCAGGGGGAGAATTCCAAACATTTCATTCTTACATGTGTTTGGATGTCTAGTATTCATTCACAATCACAAGGATCACCTTGGGAAGTTTGATGAAAAATTTGATGATGGTTACTTCCTTGGATAATCTCTAGTATCTAAAGCATATAGAGTCTTCAACATAATAAGACAATGTTCTGAAGAAAATTATCACGTCACTTTCACTGAAAGTTTTGAAGCTCTCAAATTTATAAATCCATCAGATGATGAACTTCATATTCATGAATCTCACAATTATCCATCTGATGAATTTCAACATTATGAGCCTTATCAAAGATATCAAAAGAGATGAAACCAATGTGGTGACCAAAACTAAAGCCAGGCTGGTGGCCCACGGATTCAATCAAGAGTCTGGTGTTGATTTTGATCAAACCTTTGCTCCAGTTGCACGTATGGAAGCCATACGAATCTTTCTTGCTTATGCCACTTACATGAACTTCATCATCTACCAAATGGATGTCAAAAGTGCATTCCTAAATGGTGACCTAAAAGAAGAAGTTTATGTTACACATCCTCCTATCTTTGAGAGTAGTAAATATCTAAACCATGTCTACAAGCTTTATAAAGCTTTGTATAGACTGAAGCAAGCTCCAAGAGCTTGGTATGAAACTCTCTCAACATTTCTCATTGAACATAAGTATTTTAGAGGAAAATAGATAGCACCTTGTTTATCTATAAATCTAAAACTGACACCATTCTGGTATAAATTTATGTGGATGACATCATCTTTGGGTCAACAAGCTTGAAACTTTGCAAACAATTTGCCAAGCTTATGACCAGCAAGTTTGAGATGATTATGATGGGAGAACTCACATACTTCCTTGGTTTTCAGAATAAACAGTCTGACCAAGGCATCTCCATCAATCAAGAAAAATATGTCAAGGATCTGTTGAAGAAGTATGATATCAACTGTGCTTCAGTGAAACACCAATGGTACCCCCTAACAACTTAGGACTTGATCTCAATGGACAATCAGTCAATAAGACTCAGTATAGAGGTATTATTGGGCCACTCATGTACTTAACTGCAAGCAGACCTGACATTCAATTCTCTACATGCCTTTGTACAAGATACCAAGTAGATCCAAAGGAATCACACCTTACTGCAAGAGGATCTTCAGATACCTAAAAGATACACTAAGTCTAGGTCTTTGGTACCCCGAATCCTCAGGTTTTGATCTAAAGGGGTATTCAGATTCTGACTATGCTGGATGCAATATGGACAGAAAAAGCACTTCTGGTGCTTGCCAATTGCTAGGTGGCAAACTTGTGTGTTGGAGTGCTAAAAAGAAACAAACAGTTGCCATGTCTTCAACAGAAGTTGAATATGTGGCAGCTGTTGGGATGTTGTGCCAATGTTCTTTGGGTGAAAAGCCAACTGGTTGATTATGACATAGAATATGAAAAGGTACCTATCTTTTGTGATAACTAGTCCTTTACTCAAGAACAAAACACATTGATATCATATATCACTTTATCAGAGATCATATTGTGAAAGGGGACATTAAATTACATTTCATCCCCACTCAGTATCAATTGGCTGATATCTTCACCAAACCACTGGATGAACCAACTTTCAAAAGATTGATAATGGAGCTTGGTATGTTCAACATTGATGATACAAAACCTGAACCTTCAACATTCTTTGAAGAAGCTTAAAGGTTCAGCATTTCTAAAAAGTTTTGATTAATGCTAAGTAGCAATGTCTGAGTAAAGGAGTGTGCATTGTTGATACAAGGGTTTGCCTCGTATGAAAGTTCGTAAAACCGATCTTTTCGAATTGATTACTAGTTAATAGTGCGACTTAGTCGTTCTTGGTGGAATAAAAAGGTAAAAGGGTTGTTGTTGACTATAACTAATTAAAAAGTAAATGCGAAACGTAATTAAATTAGGCTAAAAGCAAATCAAGAAAAACTGTCACTTTTTCTCTAAAATTAGAAAAACACTTGGTAAAAATAGAGATTTCGGGAAGCGTGCAATTTTTGGAAATTAAAGCATAATGAATTAAAACTTGAAACTTGGTAAAACGAAAAACTTAAACCATCGGAATACACCTAATCGGTATATGATCGGAATATGGCTGTCGGAAAGCAATCGGAATAAGCTAAAAAATAATCCTATCGGAATACTACTAAAAACAAAGCTATCGGAATATCTAAAAAGGAAGGTATCGAAATGTAGAGAAACAAGTCCTATCGGAATGTATAAAAATCAAAACTATCGGAATACTAAAAAGAAACCATCGGAATAGATTTAAAACAAAGCTGTCGGAATGTTGGCTAAAAAGGAAATCTATTGGAATATAGTAAAGATTGAAACCATCGGAATGTGGCTATTGAAAATTGGGCAGCACTTCGTTTCAATAAGACCTTAAGACCCGTCGCAATGTACGGTCGCAATGTACGATCGCAATCACGGTCGGAATAAAGGGGAATTACTCTATCTGAATGCGGATCGCAATCCTCTGTCAGAATGTAAAACCCTAAACCGATTGTCACGACCGGAATGAGAGTAAAAGCTGTCGGAATCCAGGATCCCTTTCCGATGGAATGAGATACAAAATAAGCAACACAAATAAGCTAAGACTAAAAAGCAAATACCAAAAACTTGATTAAACAAGAATAAGACGAATGAAATAAGCACAAATTTAAAGACTTTCAAGACACAAATTAAGCAAACTTTATAAAATAAACTTTAAAAAGACAAAACTTTTAAGAAAACTTTAAATCAATAAGCTAAATAAAAAATAAGCCAATAAGCATGTCAAGCTCAAAGCTCATTCGTATTAAAACTTATAGATGAATAAAAAGATAAACTTTTTAATCAAATAAACATTAAGATGAAATAAAATCAAAGATTAACATGAATCAAACATAAATAAAAATCAAGAAAGGTAGAAGAAGATGATTGTAAAAAGCTTGAAATAAGATGAAGATTAAAGATTCAAAAGTACAAGATTAAAGATTAAAGATTAAGAAAACTTGAAAGAAAAGCTTAAGAACATGAAATAAATCTAGAGAGAGAAAGTAATCTACTCCTACTCCTAATCTAAACTAACTAACCCCCTCCTATTGACACATTAGGAGGGTATTTATAAGAGGAGTACATGTGATGATGCTTTCTTCTTTCTTTCTTCTTGTCTCGACTCGATTTAATTTCTTTGTCTTTCTCGACGTCGTCTCGGGATTTATCGATATAAATTGAACTTGTCTTATAATTTCTTCAATAATTAGACTTGAGTTCTTCGACTTCATTAAACTTCTGTCTTTTGACTTTTTCTTCGATAAATCTTCAGAATAGGCCTTGGACTTCCGTTCTTTTTGCACTCTTGGTCTTTTGACTTCGTCTTTTCTCGTTTTAATCGATAAAAGCCCGTGAAAGCCCGTGTATTCTTCCTTTCTCATCTTTTGGTCCTAAAACATAATAAAAACACAAACCACACATAATTCCGACATTTACGACATAAAATACACGTTTTGGCTTGGTTATTATTATAATTTTGTGGTAAAAGGATGGGTATTTTCAACCTATCAAATGTCATGTGTCTATCTCACTTTATGTGATTGTGTATATGATGTTTTGTCGCCTTATCTAATTCATAGAAGCTGAATAAATGATCACCAATCATCAAAGTTGTCTTTCTTCAGCAAAATATGAACAAAATTTTAATACAACTGAGTAGCTAGGCCTGAGTAGAGGAGCGTGCAATGTCATATGTCTTGTTCACTTATGTGAACATGTATATGGGGTTTTGTCACCTCATCTGACGCACTGAAGCTCACAAGTATTGCCATCAGCTTCAGCATATTTAAGCAACAACATTTAAAACAAATCAATCATGTGATGAAAAATATTAAATGGAATTGAATTTTCTTGTGAATAAAACAAACATTCTTTCAAAAGGTGTCATTCGTTAATTAAGGAAATTTAAAACGTCCCCATCCACAGTCAAAAACTCCCTGACACATGAGGCGTTTCACTGTTCAAAGCAACAAGAATCATACCTTTTTGCAGAACATTAATAAGAGAGTTTGTGCCAAATGTTCAAAAGAAACCCTAAAAGATTTATAATTTTTTCAAATAGTTTTAAAAACTTTTTACAAATCAGTTCAAGTTTTTATATAATCCCTTACAATTGGATTTCATTCCACGCTTATAAATCTTTTCATCAAAAATACACACACAAACTCTCTCTCTCTTTCAAAAATAAACATACTCAGAAACAACAATGGCTGAATCTTCTTCCCCAAAGGTTGCAAAGGTCACACTCAACCGATCCACCCATGTTACTTTTCCCATTGAAGATATCATCTTCAAACCCAACAACATCACCTTACTCAAACATGAATCCATTAAGTCTGTTCCCGGGGAACAAGTAATGACTTACTTGTCCAAAATAGTTTTAAGGTATGCATTATTTGAGGATCCTGGTATGATGTTTCAAAATGTCCTAAAAGAATTTTGGTTCATAGTAGAGGCTTCTAACAAAAAGATGTCCATTGAGTTTGATTCTACCATAGTTAGGATTCATGGTAGATTTGGGTTAAAATTATTTAGAAGGGTTTTGGGTCTAATATATTTGGAAAACCCTAGTGATTATGAGGCTATACCTGATGATTTTATGATTGTTAAAAATTTCTTTAAATAAATTGGGTATACTGAAGAGATTACTGAGAAGGGGGGGGGGGGGTGGGGGTGGGGGTTTAAAAGGAGTTGTTTGCCACCAAGGCGGAAGTTGTTGATGACTATTCTTATTGAGTGTTTGGGGGGGGGGGGGGAACTGGAGGCCTTGACCAGATCAACCAAAAGGATGCTATTATTTTATACTGTATGGCCAAGTGAATTAAAGTTGATTTTGGGAGGCTTATTTTTGAAGATCTCCATGGGAAGCTGGAGAAAAAGACAAGAGATAAAAACATTGTTTACGCCAGATTTCTATCTCTCCTCTTTGATGACCATCTTGGTGATGACTTTTCAAAAATCAATGGAAATAAACTGATTTTTCGACCATTTGATCTTACTCGCTGGAACATTCCAGTCAGCACCATTGATCCTCCTCTTACACAACGCATGCTGGACATCTGCTCAGCAGATGGTCCAGTAGTGTACAAAGCTCTAAAAGACACTTCTCCAACTGGAGAAGGGGATCTGATAGGCGAAAAGCCTGGAGTGTGAGACCCCCAGAATCTGACATGGAACAACTAGGCAACAAATGGGTTACACGTCATAGTACAAGAAACAATGAATCACAGTTGACACAAAGATGACGTAATAAAAACATTTATATTACATCATAAAAGATCAGATTTTTTAAACATAGGTCCCAGAGTTTTATATGCGGAAAAATATATTATTTCATCCTGATTTATAACATAAAGTTGCCCAAAAGATAGAATAAACTTCTGACAGTTTATATCAAACCAATCTTTCAAAAGCATCACAGGAATCTCCAAGCTGCGTTAATATCCTGCGAGCTCCCATCCAATCAAAGCTAAGTAATAATACCTGAGATTAAACATGTAAAATCGTCAACATAAAGTTGAGTGATATTCATAGGTTTAGCAGTAAAGGTGTGGAACACAAGCATTCATTTGTAAAACAAGTAGTATGGAGTATGGTTATATACGTCAACCAAAGTTCGAAATCATTATTATTGTTGTTAGTTCATGAACCGAAGCTTAACTTACGTAAGTATTCAGCCTAAATACTCAGGTAAAAACAAATATTAGTTCGTCAAGGTAATCGGGACGGGGATAGTCAATCCCGATGGATCCACCCACAACATTCGCGCTTCGCGCAATGCACACATGACAATTAACGGTTCATGATCGGAGAGATGAAACTCAAGGCTAGCCTAAAAGCAATAATAATATTGAAAACCTGAAAATCATACATGTTCTGGATAGCATACGAGTTCTGGATAGCATACAAGTTCTGGATAGCATACAGTTTTTAAATGGTTATGATCCGCCATGTAAAATCTCACCCCGTGTTAAGAAACCATGTATAAGTAAAAAGGGGCTATGAAATCACCTTATCCACGAGGTAAGCCAAATCACTGTACTCAGCAACTGAGTAGAAACAATGGTAGTGAGACGATCACCGATGATATGGATGCCCGGGGAAACACGAAAACCGCAACCTATCACAATAAGGCGCGCGTTAAGGACTCGAACTCAAATATCGATATACAATAAATATAATATGACTCAAATGTTTTCAAAGTATTCATGTTTCAAAACCAATGACACGAACCAAATGAATCCATATTAACCTATTTTTCCAACACTACACGATTAAACACTTGTGCACTTGAAATTTACCCGTCATACGACGCCAAGTCAACGCAAGTCAAACTATCCCTTAACCTTATTCGGAACAGTAGCTAAGTCATTTATATAATTACTAAGTACTTGAATAAGTCACCATATCCGATAGTGAATACTCATACTCACACAACACAAGCATTGAACTACGTGTCCAAAACAAATCAGCAAGTACACCCCGAATGTACACACTGATCTACCCTATCTAGACTTGTCCGTTTTAAATAAAAATTGGTGTCAAGGTCACTTATAACCTGTATAAGACCTCACCAAAGTTTGAGTCAAAGTTCACACTTTAAAATCCATCAGTTCGACACTTTACTCGACTCCAAATTTGGGACAGATTGTGCACTTGTTTTATAAAACCGTTTAAACCACTTTAAAAGTATTATCTCGACAATCCGCCTTTTAAAAACGCTACTAGACTCATAAAATTAAGTTTATAGACTTTAAAAACCAGTAGTAGCATTTATCTAACCAAGCTTAAAGTTCCCGAGAGTCGACCCAAAATCTGCCACAATTCCGGATTGTGCCGACTTGCGTCTCCCGGTACACGAATACTAAAACTAGCATAACTTTTTACTCGTAATGAGTTAGAAGCTCTATCTTATATCAAAACGAGCGTCTCGGAAAACTCTACAACAATTTCATATAATCTCAGCCTATCTCCGAACTTAAACCCACGAAACAATCTGTTTTAAGCTGTTGTCCCAAAATACCCTTTTAGAAATCATGTCAAATCAATTTTCCAACCAAAACCACTCATTCCTATACCTATAGTATCACTCTACTATCATACCCATCAACCAAAACACTCCTAAAAATACTTGCATGTATGAAAATCAAAAGATCAAAATAAAAACTTAGACTTTTGAACATCAAAATGACAAAATCTAGCCATGATCATCATGTTTATGATGATCAAACATCAACCAAACAAAGAATTTACCAAAAACATGAAAATTGTTGCATGTGTATAAATCTTGTACCAAAAGATGCACCATAAAAATCTAGGAAGTGGTCTTTAATTTGTTTTGAATTGATCATGTTGGAAATTGATGAAATTTGGGTGTTTTTGGGGTGGGTTCTCACGGCAGCAAGGTGGAGGAGGAAGTGTTTGGTGACATTTTTTTAGAAAGTTTGTATGTGTTTATTAGTGGAAGAATTTGAGTTTATATATGGTGGTTTAAGTGGAGGTATTAGTTTTGTCAAGTTTCAAACTTGTGGACTTAAAAACAATTTAATACTTTAAAGGGTAGAAAATGGCTATTAGTAAATCTTAAAAATATTTACGGGGCTCGGGATTCGTACAACTACTTTTCAAAAGTTAAGATGCATCATGAATGTGATTATATGATTTCCCGACACGACTTAATACGTCATTAAACCGATATCATCGAAAATATTAATTATCGAAACAATCGATAATAAAACGTAAAATTTTGGGCATCCGTCTGTATCGCGATCACTAGGAATTCTCGTTGTACATTGATTTTGAGTAAACTTGTTATAAAATGCACGCGGGTGATTTTAAATCAAAAACTTTGATTTAAATCAAATATGGAAAAATAAAATAAATATTTTATAATTCCATATAAAGTATTGTCAATGATCAGAAAATACTTGAAAAGTATAATTTTTAAAATTATCATGATCTCGGGATTTACATATAAGAATACAAGAAAACGTAATACATTGGAAAATTCAAGAAGCACGAATAAAAGAATAAAATAATGCTGAGAAAGTACGGGTTCTTACAGTCTTCCCCCTAAAGGAACTCTGGTCCCCAGAGTTCTCCTAAAAACAGTAGAAGATGCAAACAAGAGGAGGTACAAAGTGTAGAACAATTTCATTGCTTCCCAGATAACTTCCGTACCACGACGAATCTTAACGTTAGAATTCACTATGCTTTAGTTTCTTAGTTCCTTTTCGAATAAATTTTTCAAAATCGGATTAGAATAATGACCTTTCAGTGCAGAGAAATATCAGGAGATAGAATGAACACAAGAAACGCTTAAACGGACAAAGTGCGTTAAAATGAATCAAGATTGTTAATCAACAAGGAGTTGCAATTCGCGCAATTATAAAACATGACAATCTTAAAACGTAAGAATCTAATTACAAGGAAAACTGAATTACATATGATCATTTAAAATACAAGCTGTCACCATCAGTTGTCTATGATTTTGATATTACTTTAAAACTCAGTTTAAATAATTTTTTGATTAAAAGAAAATTTTACTAGGTGTAGTGATTTAAAATCAAACTATCTTTATTTAGTGATTAAGTTGTTGCTATATATTTTTCTTGATCAAGATTTTCAAAGCAAAAGTAGAAATGTTCAAAATAGTTATCTTGATTGGCTAAAGAACTTTTGGATGACTACATGAATTTACTGTTAAAATCTTTAAGTTTATCGTTGCCATTAGAGAAAATCAGATTTTCCAAGTTATTTTGAATCATTTTTAAAATTTATGAAGTAATTTAATAATTTAATTATTTTGAAAGTAAAGTATGATAAAATCAATTACTTTTAAAAGATACAGCCTGATTGTTGGGAATAAATTAAGGCCAGATCACTTGAGCGCTGACAAGAACAAAACAAGCGTTGACAGGAACAAAGCAAGCGCTGACAGCTCAAGTGTTGACAGGTTAAAGTCAAGCGTTGACACATTGAAGACAAGCACTGATGGAAGATATAAGCTACACGTTTATTATATTCTAGAATACTTCTAGTAAGGATAGAAACGACAATGTATTTTCTATGTTTATCTTTACCTAGAATAGTTGATACGTAGCTTATTGTACAAGGCTTCTTAATCTATAAAAGAAGGCCTTTAGGTTAATGTTCATCATCAAGTTTTACATAAGTTTTCATTCGTAAACATCTTTCATTGTAAGCAAGTTCGACATTCATAATCAAAGTGAAAGTTTTGTTTACATCTTGTGTTCTTATTTAAGTGTTAAATTCCGCATAACACTTAGATTCATAAAGCATATACAAAGGTTTCTCTACGTGTTATACTTGATCTAATCTCGTATACACAAAGCTAATCGATCTAAGTTTGGGATCAACAAGTGGTATCAGAGCTTGTTGAGGAACTTTTGATCTTTGAAGAACACCAGAACCATACACGAATACCAAAACCCTAACAACATCATGTCTGAAGCAATTACATCCTCCTCCTCAGCCTTACCAAACATCAAGATTCCCATGCTTGATGCAACCCACTTTAACTTATGGAAGTTCAACTTTGAACAATATCTGGGGATCTATGACTACACACTCTGGGAGATTATTGAATATGGAAACTCATTCAATAAGGCTCAAAAGATTCTTGATGCCATTAGTCAAAGAACAGCTGTTGAAGGATGCCCTGAAGAGGATAAGAAAGAAAAACCTGGAGATGGTAGAGCTGTAGGTGCTGAAGATATTGCAAAGAAAAAGGGTTGACATGAAAGCCCTAAATATTCTAAAAGTCTCTTTGGGACAAGAAAACCAGCACAAATATAGAGGCTATGAATCTGCTAAGGATCTTTGGGAAGCACTTGAAGTTGCATATGGTGGCAATGCAGACACTAAGGAAGAAAAGAAAAAGCAACTTCTGCATGATTATGCTGTCTTCAAAGCTCAACCCAATGAGAAACTGAGTAGTGTGAGAAGCAGATTGCTTGACATCACAAGCAAGTTGTCCTTCATGGGGACACAAGTTGGTGATGTTGACACCAATGCTACCTTTCTTAAAAGTCTTGGTGAGGCATGGAAGATTGAGGCAAGATCTATTCTTGCCAATAATACTTACAAGAGCTCCTCGTTTGATGACATCTACAACAAACTAAGACTGTTGGAAGATGAAACTCTTTCAGATCATGGAAGAAAATCTTCCACCAGAAACATGGCCTTCTTCTCTCATAGTGAAGGTCAATTCAATCAGAAGGACTCTTATATGCATCCAGTTACTGGATCATCATATGTCAGCGCTGGAACAAGTCCTGTCAACGTCTCCTTTTCAGACGCTGACACATTCATGAATGACTCCCCAAGAGTTAAACCTGCTGGTTTGGATTTGGATACTGTTTGTGCTTACATTGCTTCTTTGCCCAATGGTTCAGTGATTACATATGAGGACCTTGAGCAGATAAGTGATGAGCACTTGGAAGAGATGGACATCAAATGGAACATGGCTCTTGCTAGTATAAGAGCAAATAGGTGGAATAGAAGGTTCAAGAAGAAGATGACCTTCAATGCTAAAGACACTGCTGGATTTGATAAATCCAAAGTTGAATGCTACAAATGTCATCGTATGGGACACTTCATGAGGGAATGCAGATCTCCTAGAAGATCTGATGCTGGTAAACCCTCAAGTCAGATTGTTAAAGCTCAGGATTCCAAAGCCATGGTTGCAGTTCAAGGAATTGATGGTACAGGATGGGATTGGAGCTATCTGGCTAAGAATGCTGAAGAGGACAAAGCTTTGGTTGCTGATATTGAAGAAGAAGAGCATGTTGAATAAGCTCTCATGGCACACTCCTCCTCTTCATCTGATAATGAGGTATATGATGATGCTTTTTGTAGCAAAGGTTGTAGGTTAAACTCTGATAGACTTAACAAAGAGGTGTTAAAACTAAAAGATGATATGAGCACTGAAAGGTGTAAATTGTCCAATTACCAACTAGCTCTTACTGAAACTGAGAAAACCGTTTCTGAATACAAGAAAATTGAATTTGACTTAAAAGATAAGATAAATATCTTAAAACATGAGCTAGAGGGTAGTATGGATATTAGAAATATCATGACAAAGGTCAATAGAGACCTACAGGCTAAGTTAGATGAGGCCATTAAGAATAAAGATAATGTTGACCTCAAGATTCAAAGATTTGATAGAGCCACCCAAACCCTAGGAGACTGTGTAGCTAAACAAAGGGATCCTAAGAACATGACCGGGATTGGGAGGAATGATTACTCTCTGGTTCCACCACCAGCTGGTGACTTCTATGGTGTCCTTAGAAAGGATTTATCTTGGACTGGTATACCAGAATGCCAAGAAGAGGAATTCATTCCTCCACCAAGAGTTGTCACTCCAGTGGAAGAGTATCAACAAAAACTGACTGACCTAAATGAGTGGAAGAAAGCTAACCCTACTTTATTTGTTAAGGGAGGTTTGCTATGTGAAAGTCCCAATGAATCACCACCCATTAAGGTTACTCACCCAGTCACTGGTAAAGCTGTTGACCTAGGCTCAAACACTGTTAGAAGACCTACCATTAAATATGCAGAGATGTATAGGAATAATAGGTCACCCAAGAGCCAAGTTAACAATCATGGAACAGGTTTCTTCTCTTCTAGACCTAAGAGTGTGTCTAAGAAAGCCTGTTATACTTGTGGTAGCTTTTCACATTTGGCATACAAGTGTGTCAACGCTCCCAAAGCCAGCGCTGATATGAACAATTTCAGCGCTGATAGGAAGAAAGTCAACGTTGTTAGGAAGTCAAACGTTGTCAGACCCAAACCTTGTGTGCAGCAAAGTCCACAAGTGATTAGACCTGCCCCATTCTTCTCTAGAAGGTCTAACACTCATGGACAAAGACCTTTTCAAAAGACAAACACCTAGTCAAATAGGCAATGGGTTCCTGTAGCAAACCCTAGGTTCAACGCTGACAAGGGTAATTTCAGCGTTGACAGGACAAAATACAACGCTGACAGAAACGTGACCAGACCTAAATATTTGCAGCCACAAGGTAAGGGGTCTAAAGCTTCTTCAAGCTTAACATGGAGACCCAAGAAAGATCAAAACCCTAATAATAATGGAATTTCAATGACTTGCAATAGATTTAATTACATTTCAAAGGTCATTACAAAACCTATTGGGGTTAACTGGGTATTTCATCCTAAAAGGGATGAGAATGGGGTTGTTGTGAGAACTAAGTCTGTTCTTATTGAACAACCAGATGAATCCAAGTCTTCTGAGACTTGAGTTCCCAAAGAAAACTAATTTGTTTTCTTTATGTGCAGGGCATTCAAAGACAGATCAATGATTATGGATATTGGGATAGTGGATGCTCAAGGCACATGACAGGAAAGGAAGACTATCTGACGAACTTCACTCCTATTAAAGATGGTGATAAGGTATACTTTGGAGGTGGATATGGGACTATCACAGGCAAAGGAACCCTTCTCACCAATAATCTACGTTTTGAGAACGTCTTCCTGGTAAAAGAACTGGACTATAATCTGTTTAGTGTATCACAAGTTTGTGATAACAAAAATAAGGTTCTTTTCACTGATACTGAGTGTTTGGTGTTAAGCAAGGATTTTAAGATCCCTGATGAAAAGTATATTGAGTATAGAACACCTAGGCATAAGGACATATATAATGTGAATTTAAATGGGATTAAAGTGAATACAAATATGTCTTGTTTTTATGCTAAGGCCTCAGTAGATGAAAGTAATTTGTGGCACAGGAGACTAGGGCACATAAATTTTAAAAATATAAATAGACTTGTGAGGCTTGGTTTAGTTGATGGTTTGCCTGAGAAGGCCTTCCACAATGACCACTCTTGTGTTGCATGTCTTAAAGGCAAGCAGCACAAGGTCTCATTCAAGTCCAAGCAGGTGCATACTAGTTCCAGACCTCTTCATATGCTTCACATGGACCTCTTTGGTCCAACAAATATAGAGAGTTTGAATGGCAAGTCATATTGTTTTGTTGTAACAGATGACTTTTCTAGGTTTACTTGGACATTCTTTCTAGCTATGAAGAGTGACACAGCTGATGTTCTTATTGAATTTATCACTCAAATTGAGAAAAGGTCTGGACATGAGGTTAAAATGCTTAGGAGTGATAATGGTGGAGAATTTAGGAACAAGAAGCTAGATGATTTTTGTGCCAGGAAGGGAATTACTAGGCAATTCAGTATTGCTAGAACCCCACAACAAAATGGGGTTGCTGAAAGGAAAAATAGAACCCTAATTGAAGCAGCCAGAACAATGTTGGCTGATGCTCACTTTCCTATAGCCTTTTGGGCTGAGGCTGTTAATACAGCATGCTATGTGCAAAATAGAGCATTGGTTAACAAAATTCAGAACAAAACACCTTATGAGTTACTTTGGGGAAGAAAACCTAATATTGGTTTTATCAGACCTTTTGGATGTCATGTAGTAGTCTTAGATACTAGTGATGCCTTAGGTAAATTTAGTGCAAAAGGTGATGAAGGTTACTTCATGGGGTATTCAGTGCAGAGCAAGGGTTATAGGTTTTATCTTAAAGAGGACAAACGTATTGTTGAGAGAGTACATGTTAGGTTCTTAGAGAATAAACCTAGTGATCCTGAAAGTGGTCCTAATTGGTTGTTTGATTTGGAACCCTTATCTAGAACTTTAAATTATATGCCTGTTACTAATCCAGACATTGTGAAGGTAACTTCAAATGTTGTGGAGGAACAAGTTGTTGATGTTTCAGGTACTCAGGTTAATGAGAGGGTTGGATCACAAGCAGAAAAGGCATCTCCTACATTTGAATATGTCACAATACCTATTTGGACTGATGCTTTTGCTGCTGCTGCTGCTGCTGGACAAGATAATGGTGGTCTCCAAATACCACCAGATACAAACATGCATGGTTCTCCAGGCGCTGACAAAGGCAAATCTAGCACTGACAAGACCAATTCAGACGTTGATGGCTCAGACGTTGACAACAACAGTTCCAGCGTTGTTAGCCCAAGCGCTGACAAACACGGTTCAGGCGTTGACAACACCTTTGCACATCTTTTCTCTTCTACTTTTGAACAAGGAGGACCTTCCAATGTTTATGAAGAGATTCCTGTTGATCAAAGAGAGTCTGATGAAGAAGATATTGGCAACATGGAGCGTGAAGTTGAGGACACCAGACTTTTTGAAGGAGGAGTTCTCACTTCCACAATGAAGAATCACCCCACATCTCAGATCATTGGTGATATTATGACTCCAGTTCAGACCAGAAGATCTCACCAAGGTCTTGGTGGGTTTATTGCCAATATACACAAGAAGGTTGATACCCCTCTTGTGCAAGCATGTTTGTTTGCATGTTTTCTGTCACAAGAAGAACCCAAGAAGATATTTGATGCTCTCAAAGAACCAAGTTGGGTGGAAGCAATGCAGGATGAGCTTCACCAATTTGCAATTCAGGATGTTTGGGAGCTGGTTGATTGTACTAGATATGTCAGACCTATAGGGACAAGATGGGTTCTCAGGAACAAAAGAGATGAAAGAGGTATTGTGGTCAGAAACAAGGCAAGGTTAGTGGCTCAAGGTTATACACAAGAGGAGGGGATAGACTATGAGGAGGTCTTTGCACCAGTTGCAAGGATTGAAGCTATTAGGATTTTTCTAGCCTATCCATCTTGCATGGGCTTCACAGTCTATCAAATGGATGTCAAAAGTGCATTCTTGTATGGCACCATTGTTGAGGAAGTTTATGTCATGCAACCTCCTGGTTTTGAGGATCCAGAGCATCCAGATAAAGTGTATAGAGTTAAAAAGGCTATGTATGGCCTTCATCAAGCCCCTAGAGCATGGTATGGTACTTTGTCTACATATTTAGTGGACAATGGATTCAAGAGGGGCACCATAGATAAGACACAATTTACAAAGAAGAAAGGCAAATATGTGTTGCTTGTGCAGGTCTATGTTGATGCTATCATTTTTGGGTCTACTGATCCAAAGATGAGTGAGGATTTCTCCAAGCTTATGACAGACAAATTCAAGATGAGTGCTATGGGGGAGATGAACTTCTTTCTTGGTTTACAAGTTCAGCAGAAAGAAGATGGTATCTTCATCTCCCAGGACAAATATGTTGCTGAAATCTTGAAGAAGTTTGGCTTTTCTCCACATGAAAAGAGGGCTACTACCCCTATGGATAGAGAACACCCTTGGGGAAAGATTGGAGATGGAAAGGATGTTGATGTCAGACATTATAGATCCATGATTGGATCCTTGATGTATCTTACTGCTTCCAGACCTGATATCATGTTTGCTGTGTGTGCTTGTGCACGCCATCAAGTGACTCCCAAAGAATGTCACCTTTATGCTGTGAAGAGGATATTTAGGTACCTAAGATGCTTCCCAAGTCTTGGTTTGTGGTACCCAAAGGATTCACCATTGGAGCTGATTGCATATTCAGATAGTGATTATGGAGGTGATAAGTTTGATAGGAAATCCACAACTGGTGGATGTCAGTTTCTTGGGAGCAAGTTAATATCCTGGCAATGCAAGAAACAAATAGTGGTGGCTAATTCTACAACTGAAGCAGAGTATGTGGCTGCAGCAGCATGTTGTGGTCAAGTGTTGTGGATTCAGAACCAGCTGTTGGACTATGGGTATAATTTTATGCATACTAAGATATTTGTTGACAATAATAGTACTTTATGCATCATTAAGAATCCTGTACATCATTCTAAAACTAAACACATAGAAATTAGACACCATTTTATAAGAGATTGCTTTGAGAAAGGTTTAATACAACCAGATAGGGTTGGCACTGAGGAAAATGTGTCAGATTTATTAACTAAACCTTTTGATACTGGAAGATTTCAATACTTGGTAACAAGTATTGGAATGGTTAATCTCTCTTAATATGTGTTTTGGATTCTTTTTATAAAAGTATGTACAGGATGATGCATTATTATTATTGGTCTTATTGATGATTTAGATTTTCCACTATATTTTCCTTACACTGACAAAGGTTGCTTGAACACTGATAAGTGTTTTTGCAACGTTGTCAGCAATATAATTGTCTAACGCTGACAAAGCTTCCTTCAACGCTGTTGTGTGTTATCGGGGCGTTGTCAGCAACAATGTTAGTTTTGTGGTTTTCAATCTACATGTGCAGATGGTGTTAGCAGTATACCATTAGATACAGAGTTGCTTATGGATCAATGGAAAAGCATTTGGATAAGTTTTTATTTATGGATGATGGTTGGAATGTTTCATTCCTATCTTGACATAAATTTTTATGTTCATGCATGATTTTAGCAAACTTTTTGTATCATAGTTTAAGGGGAGGTTTTAGGAACCTTTAGGATGTTTGGGTATCCATATGATACTCTTATCACAATTCTAGATTGTGTCCACAGGTGAGTATGAGTTACTTTTACTAAACCATGAGGCACTGTAGCATGCATAGTATATCAACTTTGCATGCTGCCAAGACATTTTTGGCCTAGAATTGGTTGTGGTCTGTTGGGAGTCTTGGGAATGATTTTGATATGGGATTTACCTGGGAGTAACAAGGATTTTATAAGGTAACTTTGTTGTTAAGAGTTTTGGTTAGCAAGGGACACTAGAGGACTGTTATGTCTATCTTGCTTATGCAAGTGTGCATAACTGGACAGTGCTTGCCGCCCTATAATAATTATCAGCTTTTGGTTATCTTCTCTAGGATAAATTACTTGTAAGGTCATTTTTCACCTTTTAAAACAATTTTATTTTTGGACGCTGACAAGATTTTTCCAAGCGTTGTTGTGACCAAATTGGACGCTGACATGGCTTTAGGCGAACGTTGACAAGATTATAGCCGTTGGGCGTTGATAGGTTATTTTTAACCGTTGACACTCAATGGGACCTACCCAGTTGTTACTTTTTGACATATTTTCAAGCCGTAATTTTAGGAGTTGTTACTTTCATTAAATGCATGAGATAACTTATAACTTTTTCAATATTTTCATGATTAGTTTTTGAAAATCTTTGCCTATTTTTGGGCCAATCACATGCATTCTTTATCTCCTATAAATTTGGCTCCTATTTTTAAACAGGGTATCTATAATTCTTGTCTAACACTTTTCTCTTATCAACTTCATCTTCTACACTTCAAATTAACAGCTTTCATCAATGGCACCAAAGTTTAACTCAGCAGAATTGGATTTGGGGTTCAAGTCTCAACACAACATGATTGCTTATCTTGTTGCTGATAATGATTTGTTTCCTCAATACACACAAATGGTGGCGTATTTGAACGCATCCCCATTAAGGTATGCTCTTTCTCATGCACCACTCATTCCAGTCACACACATTAAGCAGTTTTAGAACACTGTCAGTTCCTCAACAGTTAATGGAGTGACCACATTGACTTCTATTGTTCATGGGAGATCTTGGGTGGTTACTGAGGCCTTGGTACGCCAGGCCTTGCATCTTGATGATGCTGATGGTGTAGCCATCCTTCCCATAAATGAAATAGAACAAGGGCTTAGGGCTTTGGGATATCCTTTTCCTGATGAAGGTACTCTCAATAAGTATCATAAGCAGGAATTTCCCCTAGCCTGGAAGTACCTCATTCACATCCTCCTTCAATGTTTGAGTCCCAAATGTACTGCACACAATGAGATCAATAGATCCATTGCCAGTGCTATTGTGTGCATTGCAACAGGGCAAAAATGTAACTATTCTAAAATGATTTTTGAAGGGATGTGTAAAAACAAGGGGACAAAAATGACTTTAGCTTATCCCCGTTTTCTGCAAATGATTTTTGATGATCAAGGTTATTGTTCAAGGGATCACAATGATTTTTATAAGATCCCTGAACAAAAGAAAGCTATTTTTACGAAGATGAATTCACCACCTCTTAGAGACTTACCTTTAACCCCAGCCATGCTTGCTGTTATTGCAGCAGCACAACCCCAACCAGACCCTCAACCTCAAATTGACCCTCAACCACAACTTGAACCCATTATTGAACCTTTACCCTCACCTGAACAAATGCAAATTGACCAAGAACCTTTTGACGCTGACACATCAAATGTTGGCGTTGATGTGCCTATTTCCAACGTTGACACCCAACCTTCACAATCCCAAACACCCCTTAACCAACCCACATCTACCCATTCTTCCACACCATCTTCTACACCACCTGAATATAGGTTGATAAAACGCCAAAGGACTACTGGAGTGTTCTCCTCTGGTGGTCCTAGCCATGAAGCAGAGAGAACCACCACCACAAGTGTGGCTGGTGACCTGGATGAGGCTGGGACTATTGGTTCTGGCTTAGATGTTGGCCAAGGCAGTCCCACCATCATTAAGTCCTCATCCTTGCCCAATGAACCTGACTTGGGAGGTCAAATCCCCATTTCAGAAGAGGGCAGTCTGGAACCAATGACTCTTTTGGAATTGATGGCAGTCTGCATTCGCTTGCAAAAGCAAAATGCAGACTTAGTACAAATTGTCAGCTCACAAGGCCTTGAACTCAAGCAATTGAGGGAGAGGATTGTTGTTTTGGAAAGTGATCATGCTAGGAGGGGTATGGAGGAGTCTTCCAAAGGGGAGGAAGATCAAAGAAATCTGAGTGATAAGGGCAGCCAAGATGGTCAATCAATGGATGTTGCTGAAGCCCTTACAACTTTGAAGGAACAAACAGGTTTTGATACTTCCTTAATCTCTCCAACCAATCTAAATTTATCATTTACAGCTATGTTGAGAGAGGTTACACAAGGCGCTGAGGGAAAATATTTGAGCGTTGACAAGACAAATTTGGACGCTGATAGAAGTATTTTGGGCGCTGATAGACGAAATTTGGGCGTTGACAGACCTGCACATGAAGGTGATGTATTCCAGTCATCATCTATCATCAAAGAAGTTTCTACTCAGGTATTACCATCTACCTTACCAACCATTGCACCATCAGATAAGGGTAAGGGTAAATTGGTAGAAGAATTTGTTCCAAAGAATGCAGCCCAAGTTGAATTTGATAGAAGATTGGCTGAACAAATGATGGAACAAGGTGAAAAGGAAAAGTCACCATTTGTTGTGACTTCTGAAGAAGAAAGTGATGGAACTAGCTCAGACTCAAGTGTGATGATTATAGAACCAGAAAGGCTTGAGTATGGTGATGAGCTTGCTAGGAAAAAGTTGAGAGATTTAAAATTGCAGGTTGACTTTGACATGGCAGAGGTGGTTCAGATGTACAATTCTTGGGAAGAAAGCTGCATGGATAATCCAGACTTGACTATTTCAGATCAAATATGGGGTTTGGAGCTTCTTCTTAGAGTTCAGAAGGATTGTAAGGTGATTTTGAAGCACAAGGCAAGCAATATTCTCTCAGAATTGAAAAGGGGTAGAAGAGAGCTCTACTTTATGTTGCTCAGATGTCATGGAGTTGGATGGACACACCAGAAGTTGAAGGCTTTGACATTTGATGAGTTGGAACATAGGGCTTATCCTATTTGGGTGAGAGTGCAGGAAGAAAACACTCTTAGACTTCTTTCAGATGAAAGAAAGGAGCAACTTGCAGAAGAAATGGAAATCAAGAAAGCTATGATGATTCCCAGGCCAGTGAAGAAGGGATTTAAACTTGAGTTTCCAAAAGATATGAATCCACTATATCCAAGTGAAGCAGTTATAAGAAAGAGCCTCAAGCTCTCCCCATTAGAAGCTTCAGATATGGTGCAAGTGTTACCATTAGATTCCAGGAATCCAATTGTGAGTTATGATGAGGATGAATGTGGATTCTGGAAGATTGGCAGATTTGGCAAGGAGGTACACATTTTTACCACTCTCATATCTTTATTTGCAAGTTGTGATAGAGAAGACTTGGTGGACCTTTGGAGGTTACTAGAGATCAAGTATGAGGCTGAAGCACCAACTTCAGCTAATGGAATAAAACTTTGGACCACATTCAAAAGAATGTGTGGGACAATTGAGGAAGATCCTGAAATATGGAAGGATCTTGAAGATGACCTCAGTGGTCTTCAATGGAGGTTATATTCAGCTGCTGGTGTATACCATTTGAGTTCTACAAAGTTTGCTGAGTATCTGCTTGTGGATGCTTAATATTTCATATCCAAGGCTGTTTTGGAAAAGATGAAGGACACTCAGCTGGAGATAGATTATTCAAGTGACGTGGCAAAGAATTTGATCAGATTTATTCATTACCAATATGAGAAGGTTTGTCAGACTCCTCCAAGTTCTTAATGCTTATTCAGAAACTTGATCATAAGAGTGGATATCAAGTTTAGGGGAGGATTGTTGGGAATAAATTAAGGCCAGATCACTTGAGCGCTGACAAGAACAAAACAAGCGTTGACAGGAACAAAGCAAGCGCTGACAGCTCAAGCGTTGACAGGTTAAAGTCAAGCGTTGACACATTGAAGACAAGCACTGATGTAAGATATAAGCTACACGTTTATTATATTCTAGAATACTTCTAGTAAGGATAGAAACGACAATGTATTTTCTATGTTTATCTTTACCTAGAATAGTTGATACGTAGCTTATTGTACAAGGCTTCTTAATCTATAAAAGAAGGCCTTTAGGTTAATGTTCATCATCAAGTTTTACATAAGTTTTCATTCGTAAACATCTTTCATTGTAAGCAAGTTCGACATTCATAATCAAAGTGAAAGTTTTGTTTACATCTTGTGTTCTTATTTAAGTGTTAAATTTCGCATAACACTTAGATTCATAAAGCATATACAAAGGTTTCTCTACGTGTTATACTTGATCTAATCTCGTATACACAAAGCTAATCGATCTAAGTTTGGGATCAACACTGATATCATTTGAAACACTAGGTAAATTTCCCAAAGAGGATATATATCTGGTATTTAACTTGAAACAGTTATTTTGGTAATTTAAACATTTGATAAAATGTATAAAACATTCTTAAAAATTAATAATATTTTTTTTGAAATCCCAGAAGGTGATTAAGGTATTAAATGGTAAACATGTGACATATAAAGGTCAACAATTTTTATGCGAGCAATAACACACGGGAATAAAACGAAAGTCGTATCAATTCTTAACAATTTTGATGGAATAGACGCGTCGATGATAAAAATAATAAGAAACAAAGGATCATAGCAAGTCATCATTTCTTGAGTGCAGTTGGTATTACCACCAACGGCTTATTTAATTCTCGATGGTCGATACATGATCGAAAGAGAAAAACCACACAAGGAATTTTCGAATCAAAGAAAATTCTTAAGAAGCCACTTAAGAGTAATTCCAGTAAAATGAAATACATTAGCAATGAGAGGCGAAGTCACACGTGGTTTACACGAATGAATTTCAAGACAATAGAGTCTAACGCACATCATGACAAATACACGAAATCATTGTTCACGTCCAATAATAGCTCATTATCCGCGTCCAGAGACGTTTCGAAGATCTACCAAAATAGATAGAGAATGTTGATCGATGAAGAAGCATAACAATGTTGGAACTTTCAAGCCTGTTATCTATGGTAAGAAAATTTGACAAGCAGTAACAAGAATTGAGTCACGAAGGAAGGTGAGGTAACAACTAAAACTAAGGTCGTTGAGTAAAGAAATATGTACATGGGGCATGTACTTTGTTCAAGAAAAGGTAAGAGTTCATAAGTGTATGTTGTGAATTGGTGCTACTCGCATAAAATGTAAAAGTTTTCTAAGCTTTATTTTAGCAAACATTTTAAGGAACATAATTAAAAAGTTGATTCTTGTTCAAATAATTAAGGCGACTACTATTCGGCCTTGTATGGCTCCTTCTAAATTAAACATAGGTGATCAGGCCATGCATAATTTAGGACTAGCAATGCGATGCACAACTTCGTCAAACCAGTATTATTTAAAATATGTATATAATGCCATTTGTAAAACAGGAATCAAAATAATTTATGAAAATACATCGTAAAATTAATGTCATTTAATTTTACAAAGTAACGTTCAAGTATCTTGTAAAGCCCAAGTAAATTATTTTGTAAATTAGTTTTCAAACAATATCTGTTTGAGTTTATATGGTAACTTATAAAATAGCAAGTGGGTTACATGAGGGTAATAAAGGGTAGTTCAAGACAATCAATGAAATGGTTACAAGTTGATAAAGTTTCAAAAGGTTTAGCCAGAATCGTCATGAGACACGTATCGCTATGATAACGAATGAGGCGAAAGCAAGATCTCCAAATCTCGGCCCAAATCAGTGGTACGATAGAAGCAAGAGAAAGATAAAATAAAATGACAAATAAGTCACGCATAAAGTAAAAGGTAAAGGAATCCATATGTGTTCACTTCGTAATTTACTTGACATTAATATCCTTTTAAGAAAGTAGGACATCAGTTAAAAATTGTACTATTCCGAAAAGTTTCCATTCATTAGAGTTTTACGAGCTCAAACGAACTCAAAAACGCTTCAATCCATATTTTTAAGTTTTATTAGTTTTGTCCCTTTTTAGTCAACCTTTGACTTTTGACTTTTGGGTTTGACTAAACCAATTGATTCACTAAATGACATTTTAAGACTCGAAGTTTAGCGTATTTTGGAGTAAAACGATGTTTTGAACAAATTACTAGTTTTACTCAAGGCTTGAAACGGATAAAAAATGGATGAAAATGTCCTTGCATTAAATTTGTCAACAAAATGATATTTTAGAATTATTCAGAAAATAACTTCCTAGATTTTACAATTTTGAATGAGCGTAACTTGCTCAATTTTTAAAGTTTTCTGGTAAAATATTATGTCCTACATGAACATCTCAACAGGTAAAAATATATTTTTATGTCTAAGGTTATAAAAATATTTTCTCGACACTGTTAAATTTCCTGTAAAGTTTCTGTACAAAGTATAATTTTTGACACAGTTTGAAATTAAATCTAAATTTCATAATAACGAAGAATTAATGTACACACAAGACTTTTGGATTCCATAAAGACGAAAGAGAATAAACTGTACAATTAAACATGTAAAGAAAACACAGTATAGAAATGGTTCAAAAATACCAACGAAAATTTAAGAAATCAAAAACCACGCATGACATCCGTGAAAGAATTATAACATTAACGGGTTATATTCCTAGAGCGAGGAGGTTTAATGAAAAAGGGAAGGATACATGTTTATAGAAGTACAATCATGTTCAAACAATCGTCACATAATAGAGGAGGGATTACAAGATGATAATGAGGTTTTCAAGGGTCAACAAACGTTGTAATTCGAAATCGAAACGTAGAATGGTCAATGAAATAAAATGTAATCCATGTACGATTGTCGTATAAAACGGTGGCGTAAAGGTAAATCAAGATTACGAAAACCCACAATATTATTCAGTACTAATTCAACAAATGCTTCGAGATGTCTGACTCACACAATGTCCTTTAGTCTTTTTCGGAGACACATTGAGTTACACAATGGTCTATAGACTATACATTCAATTCATCCAATCACGAATGGTCAGAAAACAACTTGGATATCTAAATAGATATTTTAACGGAATTAAACAATGAAAGCAACACGCACGGTAGTAAAATAAAAGTTAGAAGTTTCATTGAAAACAACACTTATCCAATCCCGAACAATGGTATCAAGAGAGTATGCACAACATGTAACAGTAAGTCGAGAAAAACAGCTGGTTCAAATTGAACGAGTATATGAAGTCAGTCGTATCACGCATAAACAAGATAGCAGTAGTACTCAGAAAGGTAAGTATGAAAAGTCGGCAGCATACGCGCTCTGAATACAAATATGTAACGTCGTAACAATATAAAATCATTGTAACAAGGTCAGTTCACAAGAACATGAATTCCAGAAATACAGTAAGCGCATATGTAATCAACTAATAACCAATGATAATTCATGAAGCACTAGGCTTTGAAAACTCATAGTAATTATCGTCATTAAAGTAATGTAATATTTCAACATGTAATCAAGAGAAGAAATACTATAGCGATGATTAAAAGTAAATAATAAAGATTAGAGAGTTACCCACGAAGATATCGAACAACATTGGCAGATTCTGTGATTGACACTTTAGACATGAAATATTTGAACTTTCGGTTATAGACTAAGTTTTGATAACGACTCAGTTCCCTATAACCACCGATCTAATACCAATCTGTGAGACCCCCAGAATCTGACATGGAACAACTAGGCAACAAGGGAGTAACACATCATAGTACAAGAAACAATGAATTACAGTTGACACAAAGCTGACGTAATAAAAACATTTATATTACATCATAAAAGATCAGAGTTTTTAAACATAGGTCCCAGAGTTTTATAAGCAGCAAAATATATTATTTCATCCTGACTTATAACATAAAGTTGCCTAAAAGATAGAATAAACTTCTGACAGTTTATATACAACCAATCTTTCAAAAGCATCACAGAAATATCCAAGCTGCGATAATATCCTGCGGGCTCCCATCCAAGCAAAGCTAAGTAACAATACCTGAGATTAAACATGTAAAATCGTCAACATAAAGTTGAGTGATATTCATAGGTTTAGCATTAAAGGTGTGGAACACAAGCATTCATTTGTAAAACAAGTAGTATGGAGTATGGTTATATACGTCAACCATAGTCCGAAAACATTATTATTGCTGTTTAGTTCATGAACCAAACCTTAACTTACATAATTATTCAGCCTAAATACTTAGGTATAAACAAATATTAGTCCGTCAAGGTAATCAGGACGGGGATAGTCAATCACGATGGATCCACCCACAACATTCGCGCTTCGCGCAATGCACACAGGACAATTAACGGTTCATGATCGGAGAGATGAAACTCAAGGCTAGCCTAAAAGAAATAATAATATTGAAAACCTAAAAATCATACATGTTCTGGATAGCATATGAGTTTTGGATAGCATACAAGTTCTGGATAGCATACAGTTTTTAAATGGTTGTGTTCCACCATGTAAAATCTCACCCAGTGTTTAGAAACCATGTATAAGTAAAAAGGGGCTATGAACTCACCTTAGCCACGAGGTAATCCATATCACGGTACTCAGCAACTGAGTAGAAACAATGGTAGTGAGACAATAACCGACGATATGGATGCTCGGGGAAACACGAAAACCGCAACCTATCACAATAAAGCGCGCGTGAAGACTCGAACTCAAATATCGATATACACCAAATATAATATGACTCAAATTTTTTCAAAGTATTCATGTTTCAAAACCAATGACACGAACCAAAAGAATCCATACTAACCCATTTATCCAACACTACACGATTAAACACTTGTGCACTTGAAATTTACCCGTCAGACGACGCCAAGTCAAGGCAAGTCCAACTATCCCTTAACCTTATTCGGACCAGTAGCTAAGTCATTTATATAATGACTAAGTACTTGAATAAGTCACCATGTCAAATAGTGAATACTCATACTCACACAACACAAGCATTGAACTACGTGTCCAAAATAAATCAGCAAGTACACCCCGAATGTACACACCGATCTACCCTATCTAGACTTGTCTGTTTTAATTGAAAATTGGTGTCAGGGTCAATTATAACCTGTATAAGACCTCACCAAAGTTTGAGCCAAAGTTCACACTTTAAAATCCATCAGCTCGACATTTTACTCGACTCCAAATTTGGGACAGATTGTGCACTTGTTTTATAAAACCGTTTAAACCACTTTAAACGTATTATCTCGACAATCCGCCTTTTAAAACCACTACTAGACTCATAAAATTAAGTTTATAGACTTTAAAAACCAGTACTAGCATTTATCTAACCAAGCCTAACGTTCCCGAGAGTCGACCCAAAATGAGCCACAATTTCGGATTGTGCCGACTTGCGTCTCCCGGTACACGAATACTAAAACTAGCATAACTTTTGACTCGTAATGAGTTAGAAGCTCTATCTTATATCAAAACGAGCGTCTCGGAAAACTCTACAACAATTTCAAATAATCTCAGCCTATCTGAGAACTTAAACCCACGAAACAATCTGTTTTAAGCTGCTGTCCCAAAATACCCTTTTAGAAATCATGTCAAATCTATTTTCCAACCAAAACCACTCATTCCTATACCTATAGTATCACTCTACTATCATACCCATCAACCAAGACACTCCTAAAATCACTTGCATGCATCAAAATCAAAATATCAAAATAAAAACTTAGACTTTTGAACATCAAAATGACAAAATCTAGCCATGATCATCATGTTTATGATGATCAAACATCAACCAAACAAAGAATTTACCAAACACATGAAAGTTGTTGCATGTGTATAAATCTTGTACCAAAAGATGCACTATAAAAATATAGGAAGTGGTCTTTAATTTATTTTGAATTGATCATGTTGGAAATTGATGAAAATTGGGTGTTTTTGCGGTGGGTTCTCACGGCAACAAGGAGGAGGAGGAAGTGTTTGGTGACATTTTTTTATAAAGTTTGTATGTGTTTATTAGTGGAATAATTTGAGTTTATATATGGTGGTTTAAGTGGAGAGACTAGTTTTCTCAAGTTTGAAACTCGTGGGATTAAAAATAATTTAATACCTTAAAGGGTAGAAAATGGCTATTAGTAAATCTTGAAAATATTTACGGGGCTCGGGTTTCGTAAAAATACTTTTCAAAAGTTAAGATGCATCATGAATGTGATTATATGATTTCCCGACACGACTTAATACGTAATTAAAACGATATCATCGAAAATATTAATTATCGAGACAATCAATAATAAAATGTAAAATTTTGGACATCCGTCGATATCGCGATCACTAGAAATTCTCGTTGTACATTGATTTTGAGTAAACTCATTGTAAAATGCACGCGGGTGATTTTAAATCAAAAAAATTGATTTAAATTAAATATTGAAAAATAAAATAAATATTTTATAATTCCAGATAAAGTACTGTCAATGATTAGAAAATACTTGAAAAGTATAATTTATTAAACTTATCATGATCTCAGGAATTACATATAAGAATACAAGAAAACGTAATACATTGGAAAACTCAAGAAGTGCGAATAAAAGAATAAAATAATGCTGAGAAAGTACGGGTTCTTACATAGAGCTTCATCTAGACCTCGTCAGAAGAGCACGCCAGTTAATACTAAGAAGGTTAGACGTGAGTCCAGAAAGAGGAAAACCCTCACACAATCTTCCTCAAAGAAGGTTGCTGATGAACCCCAAGGCCATGTTTTGAAGAAGAGTAAGTCCTTGGCCAAGGACAAGAACCCAAGCCAGCCGTTACCTTCAGGCTCTGATGGAGGTGACATGCATAAAAAGGCCCAGAAGGCAACCCCTCTCTCAAATTCTTTAGGAGAGAAGGGTGAAGATGGAGCTCACCCTCAGCTCAATAGTGTGGAGTTAGCATTGGTAAGTAATTTAAATCTGAATACAATTCCTATTTCATTACCAATTTCTATCATTTGTTACTCTGAGTCTGTGTGACAACCGTGGTTTTGAGGTTCATCACTTGGTCTTATTTTTAGGTTATTTTATGTGTAACTACTTGATCTGTGTGTTTACGTGTTTATTTTGTGTGAACGAGGTTGGTGTGGTTATCGTTTATGAGTATAGAGTATTCATAAGTAAATCGAGGAACGGTTATTTCATGTTCATGAGCTCACAATTAGTGACTATGAAATGAAATGGTGATATTTTGGTGTTTACGTATACGTATAAGTATTATAGTATTAGTATTTTTTTTAGGATTTACGGTTTAGCATTTGAGGTCTCGGATGAGGTAATTAGTCATATGAATATTTTTCGGGATGGTTTTAAGTCATTTAGGACTTAGTTATAAAGTTTATTTCAAAATTTGAGATTTTTTTAAAAAGTGTATATTTTACGTTTTTTACGGTAAAACGCGTAAATTTGACTAGTTTTACGGTTTTGAGGTTTTGGAAGTTTTAGGAGCTGAAATAAATTAAGACAAATCAAGGTTATATTAGTAGTGTATTATTTAACAATAAAAAAAGAAAATATATATATATATATATATATATTATAGGCGGTTAGGCCGACTAAAGAAAGGAAAAAAAGAAAACAAAAAGGTAAATGGGCTATGGGTTGGACTTGGGTTCACCCATACCCTATATAATGTCTTAACTAAAAACAAAAGTCATATTTTTCTTCATGGAACATCATAGTCGACGGCTAGAGGAGAGTTTTTAGGGTTTTCATAGTTTTTTTCATCTTCCATTAAATTAAAGGTAAAACCTTCATAACCCTTTTCAATTAAATTATTTTTATGTTTTCTTTAATTATCTTTTGATGGATTTAGGTTAGGGTTTAATTTAGAAACAGTAAATTAATGTTATATTAATCATAATATGATGATTACATAAACTAGGGCTTGTATTTAATGGGGTTATGGGTAATTAATTAGTTTAATTTGATTAAACCCGTTTTTAAAAACTGGGCAGAATTTTGAGCCAATTGTTTTGTTCATATTGGGAGTTCTACAAACTCTTATTTTACGATCCAAGTATCACTGAAAAGGTAATTGAAATGGCTTTACAATGCAAGAAATGAGAACTAAATTGGAGGTAGGTAAGTGGGTCAAAAGCAGGTTACAACAGTAGGAGGTCAAAACTGTTTTGAAGTCAGTCTGTTTTCTTTTTAAGTTTTGGGTTGTTTGGGGTATTTAGGGTTGCATTGGGATCTTCTAACGAACATGAGAGATGGTTTATATATTTTAATAAGTATCTGCATTGGGGCTAAGGTTGTGGTTTAGGGTAAGACCCCCTAATCATAACAAACTTTTTGTATGTTTAAAATTAGTAAATCTGGAATGACAAAGGTATATATATATATATCGGGGCCTTAACAGTAGCTTTAAGGTTAGGGCAAGTGGGAGGTGTTAGCTAAGATATGTAAGGGCATGAATATTCCTTTTACAGAAACCATGGGTATTTTTAAGTGGGCGTTTGACTTATAGTTTGGAGACCTAAAATTGGGACTGTTTTGTGTAAAATATGAACGGGATAGTTATTAAACTTAACTAAGTTAAGGACTTGTTAGGGAAGGGTAATGGGGTGTTTAGAGCTTATAAATAGGGTATTTATATGAGAGGAGGTTAGATGTCCATCATAGGTTGATGAACCGTTTTAGTGGTTGGTTCATGTATTGATTATGTGTTTTTGGATTGTTAGCTTTTGCTAGTGCGGGGACTTTTGGAGAAGCTCAATCAGGTGAGTTTCATAGTCCCATGTTTACTATTGTTTTTGACTTCCAGATGGGATGGAAGAGACACTGTATTATATTATTTATAAATTTATGCTGTGAATGTTTGGCGTTGGTAATGGACTTATGTGTGCATACTTATGTGATTAACTGCTAGATAATTCTTGATTGTTTATGTTTTGAATTGGTACCAAGGGGGTGTTGACAAGGCGGGGCCTTGGGGATTGGTTCATAGGTGTTTTGGATGCCTATGGGAGTATGAGGTTTGGTATGGCTGGGAGCCATGGTTTTGGTTTGATTAGTTAAATCTTGAATGTTAGTTTGTTAATGGATGTTAGTATCACATTGTCCATTTCTTTTTAACTTTTGATTGTTACTCACAGCTTTTGGTATGATTTGACGTTTGAGTCTAAACCTATGACTCTCACCAACTTTATGTTGACGTGTTTTAGTGTCTCTTTCAGGTGATACTATGGTTAACCATGAGAACATAAATGGCTAGGATTTGGAGAGCGTAGGAATGCATATAGAAGGAGATCCCCGTTTCCTTCTTAGTTTTTATTTGTTCATTTAATAAGTGATATTGTGGCACACATATGTTTGTTTTGGTTATGTTATTTGTTTGTCTTGGGTAAGAGGTAGGACTGTTACCTACTTACCTAGACTCCTGCATTTGTTGAGATATTGTCATGACTTTTGTGTCACCATTTTATGACATTTCTTATTTCATATAGTTATCTCTATAGACACGCCATGTTGTGATGATATCCATACGTCGCGCCCCATATTCCGCCATGGTGGGGTGTGACAGAATGGTATCAGAGCCAATGGTTATAGAGAATTAGGTTGCCTAGTCGCGTAGCCTAGTCTATAGCTTAAGGGTCCCTGCATATAGGCGTCATAGGAGTATGTGTGCATTTTATAATAATTGATGTGTTTGGATGTTATTTTGTGATGTTGTATAGTTAGGAACTAATATGGTTCATACTTGGCCACATATTATTTTCCTTTCGGGTTTTGACTAGTGCGGGTTTAACTACCATCGTCCACGCTAGTCATTTTTGTACTTTGCTAGAAATGTATGTTATAGTATATAATTTGGTGCATGATAGCATCTGCTTTTGTTATGTTATACTATGTATCTGATGAGTGATATTTTATTCTGATATTTAAGTCATGCCCCTTAAGAGCCAAGTAGTGGTGGTGCAAGCCACATGAATTACGAGGTTAGAATGCCACAGACGTACAAACTATAGGAGGAGAATTCCAGAGGAGTGGGATCCATGTGAGGCGATAGAACGTATGTCTAAGGTGAAAGTGAACAATGTGTGGGTCTATAAGACTGTCCTAACAATAACAGCTAAGGAAGGGAATAAGGAAGTACTATTGAGGAATGTCAAGACTAGACCAGTTTACCCAAAGGATAACAATAATGGAGGAGAAGAATCCGATACCGAATCCACTACATCCAATAGTTATTTGTTTTAAATCTTTTCCGACTCTTATGGGCGGCATGCCTTAGAATTATTTATGTTATGTTTGGATTATGTATATGCTAGTTTAGCTAGACCACGGATTTGGGATGTTTCAAGTTTTTGACTATGTTATTTTAATAAATGGAGTTTTAGATCTTATTTTATGTGGTTATGTGCTTGTGAGTTGATGGATTATGTGTTATGTGTAGTATTAATTTCTTATAAGTGTCATCATAGGAGGGAGTACATTGGTGAAAGGGAACATGTATAATTATAGAGGCCTACATAATTATATATGTGCCACAACACCACTGGACTTTCAAGTATGATTGCATGAAAGAGAGTTGATACATGCTTGTATAGTATATGTTGGTAGTACGTATGGTTATGTTAGGCGTATGTATGGTGGTAAGTATACTATATGGAGTATTTTGGTAGTTGTTAACGGGTGTCATGTTTTTACTATAGCATGGTGAATACGCGAAATGGTGCTGGGGGAAGTGGTGGTGATGGAAATCCTGATTTGGTTGCTTTGATTGCTGCTCAAATGGCCAACATAATACCAACCATTGTTCAGCAGGTGACTAATAACCTAAACAACAACAACAACAACAATGGTCAAGGAGGAGGTGGAAACAATGGTTGTAGCTATAAGGCATTCACTTCTTGTGGTGCAAAAGAGTATGATGGGAAGGGTGGCGCGGTAGTACTTAACCAATGGATTGAGAAGATGGAAAATGTGATTTAGATGAGTGGTTGTTTACCCAATCAAAGGGTCATGTATGTAACTGGTTCACTGGTAGGGAAGGCTTTAACTTGGTGGAATACTCAAGTTCAAGAAAGAAGGAGAGTTGCTGCAAATGCTATGGCTTGGGCCGATTTTAAGGCTGTTATGACTACGGAGTTTTGTCCAAGCAATAAGATGGAGAAGCTGGAAAATGAATTTTGGGGACATGCTATGGTTGGAGCGGCTCATGCAGATTACACGGATCGCTTCCATGAATTGGCAAAGTTGGTTCCCCATTTGGTTACCCCTGAGGCAAACAAAATCAAGCGGTACATTGCTGGATTGCCTACTCAGATTAGGGGAATAATCAAGGCTACTTAACCTAACACGATACAGCAAGCTATACTTACAGCATGAATACTTGTTGAGGAGGCAGTATCTAGTGGAACCTTGGTAAAGGCGGGGGATAAAAGAAAGGAGCCAGAAGCCGCGAAATCGCCTGACACCAACTAGAAAAATGTTAAGAAGGCAAAAGATGGAAGAAATTTTGCCATGAGAGTACCTCAAGGTTCTGGAAATTCAAACAACAACAATGCTGCTTGTCGAACCTGCTCTCGGTTCCATCCAAGAGGTACACCATGCCAGATATGCTTCAATTGCCAGAAACCGGGACACTTTGCTAGGAACTGTGAAGCACCTAACAGGAACGCAACACCAATCCAGTCTATGAGGATGAATGTCACTGGGGGAAACTGCTTTGAGTGTGGACAACCCGGGCATTTCAAGAGGGAGTGTCCTAGATTGGTTGGAGCAACCAACCAGGGCAGAAGGCAGCTAGCTTTGGAAGGAAGTCGAGGAAACTAAGGCGGTGGAAACCGGAACAATGTTAACCGCAATAATGGAAACACTGGGAATCGGAACTAGAACAGGAACGAGGGAAATCAGAATAAAGGAAATCGGAATAGAGGCAGGGTTTACCTTGCAAATGCAGTAGAAGCGGTTCAGGACCCGAATGTAGTGACGGGTACGTTTTCTGTTAACAATCACCTCGCTAGGATTCTTTATGACTCTGGGGCAGATTTTAGTTTTGTGTCTTCTCAATTCGTGCCTTTGTTAAATATGAACCCTAGTGTAGCGAAACCAGGATATGTGATTGAGATAGCTAGTGGTAAGCAAGAAGAATTAGATGAGATATTTTTAAACTGCAAATTGGAGTTGGGAGAATTTAAGTTCACCATAGATTTAATCCCTCTAGGACATGGGAGCTTCGATGTGATCATTGGGATGGATTGGTTATCGAAGCATAGGGTTGAGCTAATGTGTCATGAAAAGATTGTTAAGATCCCCATAGGTGATAATAAGGTGTTATACGTGTACGGAGAAGGAAAGGAGAAGGAGATCAGGTCCCTTATGAATGCCAAGGATGATGAGCCAAAAATCAATAAGATTCGAGTAGTAAGAGAGTTCATCGATGTATTCCCGGATGACTTGATGGGGTTACCACCAGTGAGACAAGTAGAGTTTAAGATTGACTTAGTACCCGGGGCAACACCCGTAGCGAAGTCACCATATCGTCTAGCACCGTCAGAGATGCAAGAATTAGCCGAGCAACTCAAGGAATTGCAGGATAAGGGTTTCATTCGACCAAGTTCTTCTCCATGGGGAGCGCCAGTGCTATTCGTTAAGAAGAAGGATGGATCATTCCGGATGTGTATTAATTATCGGGAGCTGAACAAGCTGACCATTAAGAACCGTTATCCTCTCCCAAGGAACGATTTATTTGATCAGCTGCAAGGAACAAGATACTTCTCAAAAATTGACCTTAGGTCCGGTTATCACCAACTAAGGGTCTGTGAGGAGGACATACAAAAGACCGCGTTCAGAACAAGGTATGAACACTTTGAATTCACCGTTATGCCATTTGGATTGACAAACGCGCCAGCCGTGTTCATGGACCTAATGAACCGAGTGTGCAAGCCGTATCTGGATAAGTTTGTCATAGTCTTCATTGATGACATACTTATCTACTCTAAGACGGAGGAGGAGCACAACCAACATTTAAGGTCGGTATTGGAACTTCTCAGGAAGGAGAAACTTTATGGGAAGTTCTCCAAGTGTGAATTTTGTCTACAAGAAGTACAATTTCGAGGGCATGTAATCGACAATGATGGCATACATGTAGACCCAAAGAAGATTGAAGCAGTGAAGGATTGGAAGGCACCTACTACACCATCAGAAATAAGGTCATTCTTAGGCTTGGCAGGATATTACAGAAGATTTATAGAGAATTTCTATAGAATATCAAAGCCTTTGACATTGTTGACCCAAAAGAATCAGAAGTATGAATGGGGCGAAGAGCAAGAGCATGCGCTTCAGACACTAAAGGATAGGTTGTGTAATGCACCGATCTTGTCCTTACCAGAAGGGGTGGAAGATTTTGTGGTTTATTGTGATGCGTCCTGTTAGCCTCAAAATATTGAGCCAAACAAGAATGCTCGGTCATATGTTTATTATGTATCGTATTTTAGAACATTGTAATAGGTAGTATATTAGTCGTGTTATTACGGGCTTAACTTTAAGCTAAGGTTCATTAATAAGTAACCAAAGCCCAAAAGGAAATCCTGGCCCATGATTATATAGCCCATTATGCCACATGTAGGCAAGGCTATATAAACCTCTCCTTGCATGTAAGGAGAGGTTGGTTGGTCATTTCATTTTTCTCCTAATCTAATATTCCACAAGTTTCACCAACCATTTTCTCTCTACTTTCTCTCACTACTTTCTCTCTCTAAAATTCATCTCATATCTTCCTTTCTTTCTTTAATTCGTGTACTATTTCATCATATATTAGGGACAACAATTGGTATCAATCGCCACGGGGTAGATTTGTGATTGGTTGTTGTTATTATATTTGATTCGTATGATTTAATCCATAAATCATCTCGAATTCAAATTTTTTTGTATTTTTCGTGTTCTATATCTTGCTACAAATCTTCTATATACTTGTTGTAGAGATTTGGTTGTTTTGGTTTGGTTAAAAACACGATCTTGTTGCCTAAAAGTTGCTAAATTTGTTGCCTAAAAGTTGCTAATATCGTTGCCTAAAAAGTTGGAAAAAAGGTCCCTTATTGCGACAGCTTAAATTTCGGAAAAGGTAAGTACGGTTTCGATCGCAATAAACCTAGGGTTTTACTTTGCGATCAGTATTGTGATAGCCCCCTTATTCCGACGCTTATTGCGATCGTTATTGTGATCGTGGATTGCGACGGATTTAAGGCAATCTTGAAACGTTACTCTGCCCACATTGCGACTGCCACATTGCGACAGAATATTGCGATAGGATAATGCGATAGGACATTGCGATAGAATATTGCGACAAAAGAATATTGCGATGGGTGATATTGCGATGGGTTATATTGCGATGGGTGACTTTGCGATGGGTGACATTGTGATGGGTTATATTGCGATGGGTGACTTTGTGATGCTAAATTTTGTTTGAGTATTTTTTTAGATTTAGCCACCATCTAGACTAGTTTCGGAACGTAGTTTACACGAAGATTATAAAAAAAAAGAGTTAAAATTTTTAGGTCAAGTAAAATCAAAGTTTTTCCATACTAGTTTTAGGACTTTTCTAGCTCAATTTCAAAATTTGGTGATTACAAATTTTTTAGGTCTACCATTTTGTCGGGCTGAGGAATTTATTGTCGGGCTGAGAAAAAATCGCAATTTTCGGAATTTCAACAACCAAACAATCACAACTCAACTACTTAAGTTCCACATTCGATTCATCATTTCAGAGAATATTGAGATGGATTCTACTGCCGAATATCGTGTGACGAACAACAACATAATGGTGGTAGGTAACAAAGAAAGACCACCAATGCTTGTGTCGGGTCGATATGATCAATGGCAATCCCGTTTTATACGTTACCTTGACACAAAACCTAACGGTGATGCTTTAAGGAAATGTATTTTGGAAGGACCCTATAAACTCTCAAGGATTCAAGTTCCTGCAGTACCAACCACAGACACAAGTGACGCACAACCCGCATATGAACGTGATGAAAAGAGGACCGACCTCACCCCAGAGAACCGTGCGTGGTTTGATGCAGAGAAGGAAGCAATCTACTTAATTCTCAGTGGCATTGGAGATGAAATTTACTCTACGGTTGACGCATGTCCTACTGCTCAAGAAATGTGGACGGCCATTGAAAGATTGCAACAAGGTGAATCACTTAACAAACAAGATGTTAAAACTAAGATGTTTTGGAACTTTGGCAAGTTTACATCAAAGGATGGGGAATCAATTGATTCTTATTACTCCCGATTCTACAAGATGATGAATGATATGACCCGAAACAACTTGCAAGTTTCCACCATGCAAGTCAATGTCCAATTTCTACAGCAGCTTCAACCAGAGTGGACACGGTTTGTCACCTTGGTGAAACAACAACAAAAGTTAGACGAAGTTTCATATCACAAGCTCTTTGACATCTTAAAACAATTTCAAAATGAGGCAAATGAACTTCGAGCTGAACGAGTTGCAAAGATTTCCAATCCACTTGCGTTGGTGTCTACCACTCAACATTACCCAAAATATCACTCTCGTACTTCAAAGACCTACTCTACTCAATCATCATCACCACGATCATCCATTGTCTCCAAGTCACATGTTCCAACACGATCCCGAGGCAAAGAAGTTGCAAGAGCACCATCACCCACACTTGAGCAATCATCCGAAGAAGACAGTGATGAAGAAATAGCTCAAAAGGATAGGGAATTCAAGCAACAAATGGCTTTCGTTATGAAGCAATATAAGAAAATCTACAAACCCACCAACAACAACCTTCGCACATCTTCAAACTCGAGGAACACCCATGCACAGAGTCCTCCAAGGTATGACACACGAAGACGTGTTGCGAGTCCTCCAATGTATGATCGACAACCTAAGTATGATAATCAGAGGGTGGCTACTGTTTTTGGAAATCGAGAAACTGTTGGGACTCAAGTTGTGCAACAAAGTGGGATTCAGTGTTTTAACTACAGAGGTTTTGGGCATTTGGCTAAGGAATGCAGGCAGCCAAAGAGGGTTAAAGATTATGGTTATCATAAGGAAAAGATGCTGTTGTGCAAGAAAATGGAAGCTGGAATCAAGTTATCAGCTGAGGAAGGAGAAATGCTTGACGACACAGATGATGAACTCTCCGACCAAGAACTCGAGGCACATTATTCATACATGGCAAAGATTCATGAGGTCCTTAACGTCACTGAAGATGACAATGGTCCTATCTTTGATACCGAGCTAATTGATAAGGTACAAGATGATGCTGAATATAATGTGTTTGGTGATACACATGAGCATAGTGATCTACCAACAACAATTACTGACACGTGTATGATGGAAACAGTTGATAGCAATACCACACCCGATTCATCAGACATGTGCAATAATGAGTTTGAGGATGATCAACATGCAAATGAGTATGATGACGAGGAGCGTGTCGCGCTTGCTAATTTAATTGCTAGTTTACAAAAATATGTCAATGAAAATAGAAAGAATCAAAAGCAATTAAAGAAGGAAAACGCAACGCTCACTCAAAACTTTGAAGAATGCAAAGCCGCTCTTATAAAATCTAGTGAGACTATTGATAGTTATAGGGCTGAGCTTCTTCAAAAGACCAACGAGCTTGAGGGGTACAAAAGTCGTGTCATCAACGTTAAAAAGGACGATTTTGAAAATAAATACAATGAAGCTCTTGCTTTGTTAACTAAAGAAAAACGTCAATTTAATGTTTTATTAAGTGATGAACGTCAAAAAACGTACCTTGCCACTACAAAAGTTAATGAACTTGAACAGAGGCTTTCTATGAACACCACCGATTCTGCTAAAATTCTTGACGAGAAGAAACAAGAGGTTGAAACATTAAAACAAGATTTCAAAAATAGACAAAGCAAAGATACTGAAAAAGTAAAGGATCTCGAAGAACAAGTCGATTTTTTGAAAAAAGTTGTTTATAATACACATGACTCTATTCAAACCGTAAGAATGATAGCACCTCGGTCGTTTTTCAAGGGTCAACCTAGCTTTGCCACCCCCAAGTACCTCGAACAAGCTCAAGCTACGAACCCTCACTTATATCTTGATGAGTCCGAAAGGACTGATAATGACTGCCCAGTAGCTAACATCGATAGTGAAGAGACGTCCCTTTGGGATGGGGAGAGTAGATCACCGGTGAATAAAGATTTTGTGAAACCATATAACTATGCTTATGAAAACAGTCTTTATGGTCTTTTCACTCCACAAAAACAGAAGTCTCGTGAGGAATTATTTTTAGAATGCAAACAAAAAAGAATTCAATGGAAAAAGCTTTTGTCACTAAGAGGAAAACTAATGTTTTTAAATATATTAACTATTTGCCTCTAGATGCTTCTAAAAGCAAAAGTAGAAAAATACTTTGTTTTCTTAAACACCACGTTAATAATGTTCAATCAATTGTTGCAAGCGATTGGGAGAAACGTCAAAAGGATAAGTGGAAAACCGAGATTCCTCACGACATAACTGTGCTTGTGAAAGAACTTTTAATACCAAATACGAAGATAATAAAAGAACATGTTCTTGAGTTTGAAAATTTAATTCAGTCTGAAATGTTTGATGATTTGAAATATGTTGAGTCTCTTGAAAAATAAATTGATGACCTTCAAAATGACAAATTAGAATTTTCAAACGAATATGATCTACTCTTAGAAGAATGTCTCTCCAAAGATATTTTGTGTGTTACTCTTCAATCTTGTGCTGATATCGATGAATATTTTGATGTTGCATGCAAATATCTTGATAAAATCAAAGAGTGTGAGCGTCTTGAACTTGAGCTTTCAAAACATAAAGAAAATGTTGATAAAAAGGCTTTTGAGTTACTTCAACACAAAACTGATTTCCTTCAAAAACATTGTCATTCTCTTGAACTTGCTTTGTAAAAAGACGTTGGTAGTTTTCCACATGATAATAAATTGCAAGAAAAACTTTCCCAAACGTTTCGAGAAATGAACGAACAGAATTTGGAAATTAAAGGGTTGAAAGCTCAGTTACAAGATAGGGACAGAGCGATAGCAGAGTTGCAGAAACTCGTTGCTAAGATGGGTGGGAAGATTGTGGAACCTAGTGTTAAGAAACCTGTTGTAAGACAACCCAATGCTCAAAAAGTGACTAGACCCTCTGTCTTGGGAAAACCATCTGTTTTCTCCAATTCTGCATTTGCAAAACCTGCGTTTGCCACCAAGACGGATGGGAAGGATAGGTGATGAGACTGCTTTTATACATAGTCTCATCGTCCAAATCGGGCTTAAAATGCATAAAATATCATTAAAAATGCCAAATATATGCTCGTGTTTGTTGCTTGTGTATCTTAGGTACGGATATTGAGGAAATGACAAAAAGATCACAAGAATCAATCAATAACGAACACGGGAAACGAAGCCGCACAATGAACCGGGCCTAAGTTTGGATTTTACAAAAATGCCCTTGAAGTTTTGAAGATTGGCAACTTTAGTCCCTCATTTTTGAAGACTTGGCAAGTTAAGACCTTGAAGAAATCAAGTTATGCAAGAATGGTCCTTGAGGAATGAAGATTGTACAAGTTTAGCCCTTGGAAATTGAAGAATTTACATTTGAAGTCCTTATATTAAGTTTGAAAACTTAATTGTGCCAAAAGTGTCAAAATGCCAAACTTATTTATAAAGGGAAAGAAGTTTGGTTGCTGTTATTACAAAGTGAAGGAAACAAGAAACCTTGGGGGCTGTTTCTACCAAGACACTACAACTACTCCTAGCCAACCAAACTGCCATGTCACCCACCACCACCAATCACAATTCCCTACCTCACTCCCTCTCCCACGTCACCTTCCACCCAGGTTTATTTAATTAGCCTGGTCAAACAGTCAAAACTCCCTTCCCTCCTTAACACCTTTTTAAAATCATTTACCCCTAATCCTGATTAAACATACACACAACACACACTTATGAACTTATAAACCCTAATCTATTAAACCCTCAAAACAAAGGGTTTTACCCTCTAAATTTCCAGATTAGCAATTTACCCCATCCACATCAAAACCCCCATCCCAAATCACCACAAGACACACCCATGTGCCTTGTGGGACCCTCCCCTGCACCCGTCTTTGTCCCCAAACCCCAACACCAGACACATCCAACGTCCCACAAGCACTCCTTGGCCCCCAAGGACTCATAAACGCGTATGATCAACTTCACACAACTGGAATGTCAACATCCTTCACAAGATGCCATTTTGATTGAAAAATCAAGGGGCATTTTCGAATTTTCAGAACATTAGGGTTTTAGTTGTTTAATATTTTATTCCTAGCACTAGAATGTTCTTGTAGCCAGTATATAAGGCAACATAGCTTAGCATTTTTAGCTTGTTCCAGTTTTTGGCTTTCACATTTGTAATTCCTTTTTAGTGATATAAAAGTTTGGTATTTGTTTAAAGCAATTTAATTCCTTTTTATAATTATTAAAAGTTGTGTGTGTGTTGATAGCCTAGCTGAGTTCCATTTTTCAAATTGTGAAAACACTTGTGTGTTTGAATTTTCAAAAGGGTATCAAAAAGTTTTTGATAAATTTCAGAAATCTAAGATTCCTTGAAGTGAAAGTGGATTGGAAATCTTGGGTATTTGAAATTGATCTAGTTTAAAAACGTGTTCAAAGGTCCAAGTTTTGTTGGTTGTAGGTTTGAAAAAGATTAAAGAAGAAAAATCAGAAGTTGTTATATTGTGCTTGTTCTTGGTTGTTTTGAGCAGGTTTCCATTGTGCTTGTTGTCCAAGTGTACTGCACAGGCCCGAGCTTGTGGGAGGTGACATAGCAGTCACTGAGGGGCCTGGATGTAGGTCCCTCAAGGTAAAAGCCTTGTCCCTTTTTCAGTTTTAGGTTCATGTTGATTCTGCAAGAAATCTGCTTACTTGTTTGTTTAAGTGTTGGATATTGCTTATTCTAGGGTTTATTGCATGATAGAAGTGTTCTTATTCAGTTTGGATTGGATTTGGTGTGTTTTGATTTGATAAAATTGATTTTTAGTATTTAAAGGGGTGTTTGGATTAGGGCTTTAAATGGTTTAAATGGTTTAGATTTTGCTTGTAATCTTGTTTTATACACTCATTCGGTTGTTAACAGGTTGTAAGTTGTTCAGTTTTCATTTTGGAGGAGTTTTAATCAAACTTGCATGATAAAAAAAAGTGAAAACATAGCAAAAATCAGAAAGTGCATTTTCTGCCAGTTTTTGTGTAATTTTGTGCATCAAATCTTGGTGAATGCTAGATACTAGGTTTACTTAGGAATTGTGATTGATTGTGTGCCATTAGCTTAGCTTGTGTGTAAGTTTTTGTGCATTGAATCTCACTTTTGTGCCATTTGAACCAACATCCTATTCATCAGATACTTTGTGGCTTAATCAGAAACTTTGGTTGCTATTTGTGCTTGATCTTTGCTAGTACTTGCCTGTTTTTCTTGTTTGATTGACTTCCCACAACCCTACTGGTTGTGGGAGTGCCTTGTTGTCCAAAGAAAACCAGTCCAAAGAGCTTTCCTAAGCTCATCAGTCAACAGACCAAAAATTAACACTAGTAGTGGGAACATCATTCCCCCTGCTTGTGCATTTGTTTCCCCTGCTAAGCTAACAAACAAAAACCAAACACATGTCACTATCTGTTTTCAAGAATTTTTGTCTTTAGTGGGTGATTTTAGGAGTTAAGGCTTGAAACTTGTTTTATTATTTTTCTTATTTAATTTTTGATTTTTCTGTTTAATTAAATTTTTTATTACTGTTCATTTTCTATTTTTTCTATTTATTAGCCATTTTTAATTAACTTTCTATTTTCTGTTTTTGGCATTTAGTGCCAAAAATTCATATTTTTCTCTTTTAACAATTTTCCTAGACTTAGAATAATATTTTAAGATTTTTGGTATAAAAATATTCTACTGTTCATCTTATTATTATTTTTTATAATTAATTTAAGTTAATTAGGGTTTAATATTGGACTATTTTTGTCTTTTAGTGGTAAATTTAATATTTTTCAAACTTTTTCATTTTTCTACTGTTCATTAGAGTAAATTAGGATTTTTAAAATTGATAAATTATTTTTAGCATTATTTTATTATTTTTTATAATTATTTTAGTTTTAAAATAGTTTTTAGTGATTTAAAAATAGAAAAATAGTTTTCAAAAATTAGGAAAAATACTTTTTAGTCTTTAGATAATATAAGTAAGTTATTTGTTCAATAAAATCATATTTTGGACATTTTGATTAATTATATTTAATTTTAGGGCTTTAATTAGCATTTAAAATTGAATATTTAATTAATAAAAGGTTTTAAAATATTTTTATTGGATTTTTATTCTTATTTATATTATTTTAGACTATTTTTAGCTTTTAATTAGATTTTAGGTTTAAAAATTTTTAGATTTGTAGTTTTTTACGGTTTTACGTGAACGCCTTTTCGTCTTAACTCGATCCGTCTTCGTAACCATCTTTTCTTTCTTATTTCTATTTTCTCTTTTCCTAACAATAAAATCAATCATTAATCAATTCATTACACAACACACTAGCCTCCTCGAGAACGAACTCACTTAGGGTCATTTACACACGGTTTTCCTAAATCGTCGTGCATACTTACCCTAATTACCTCCCTTTTCCTAAAGGGGTAAAAACTCTACAATCATTTTGGCGCCGCTGCCGGGGAGGCGTGTTGTGTTTTGATTGAACAATTGTTGTTTTTATACTAGCCATAATTAGTATTTGTATTAGTAGCACTCTACTAATACGTATTATCGGTTTTTGGTTTTTGTGTGAATATTATTACTATATTGTATACGTAGAACAATAAATTCACAAGTACTCCAAATACGTGAGAAATCACAACCTTGACTTGGGAGGTCATTACCCAATCATTGTATTCGAATCTCAAACCAAAGAAAAAGGCAAAAATAGATAAATACTTTCGTGAAGCTTAATCTTGAAAATACAAACTATAAGGTGGGTATAAGGCGGTTGTATTTCATGACCTAAAGGAAAAAGGCTCTTAAGTGCTTCGCGCCGCCTCATTTCCTCCGCTTGCTTGTGCGTATTTGATTTTGAAGTGAATCGAGGGTTTTGCCGCCCAAAGTATTATTACATATCATATATATTTTCTTGGTTTCTATTGATTAAACCCTCTTGAACGATTTGGTGTTCCACCATCGTTCTAAAGTCATCGAAGGCGTTCACTCCACGTGATCGTTTTCATTCCTTGAGGCTTCTTTAATCGAGAGATTTGATTAAGGAGGAGATTTGTAGATTTTTGTCTACTTAATACATTCACCAATTTCCAAAAAAGTTAATACCATCAAAAACCACAAAAACATTAAAAAATACAAAACACCAAAAAGAATCTTCTTTGCTCGTCTCCTCGTTGTACGTGATGTTTATGCTAACTCGTAATCAAGCAAATCGTGCACGTAGACGAAAGAACAAAACTCCCACTCCAACTCATTCTAGTGAGGAGTCTCCTATTGACGAACCCATTGTACGAGAAGCACCCACCATGGCGAATCGAACTATGATGGAGTTACTTCAAGCACCCACCGAGGGTTATGGAGAAGCTATTGTGATTCCCGCTATCCTTGCGGAGAATTTTGAGGTGAAAACGGGTTTGTTGTCGATGATTCAAAACAACAAATTCTGCGGTGATGAGAAGGACAATCCCCACAACCATATCCACCAATTTAATCGTCTTACCGCCACGTGCAAATTTAAGGATGTCTCGAATGACTCGATTAAGATGATGCTTTTTCCGTATTCCTTAGCGGGGCCCGCTAAAATTTGGTTAGAGAAAGAGCCACCCAATTCTATATTGACGTGGAAGGATCTCGTTTCAAAGTTCGTGAACCAATGTTTTCTGCCCTCTAAGACTACGCATTTGAAAAATGAGATTTCTAAATTTTCACAAGAATCAAATGAAAGTTTTTCAACGGCTTGGAATAGGTTTAAGGAGATGTTACATGAATGTCCTCATCACGGTTTTTCCGACTTGCACCAAATAGACACGTTTTACAATGGACTTAACGATCATGAAAGAGATTATCTAAATGCCGCCGCGGGTGGTAATTTTTTGTGTAAAACGGTTGAAGAAGATTTGGTCATAATTGAGAATAGATCTAAGGTTTATAGCCCTCGTAACACACCGAGTGTTGCCAAATTGGGCTCGTCATCGTCTCGTAGCATTAATGCTTTACATGATGAAGCAAATGAAGAAAATCGATTTTTTGATAGATTTGCTAGCCTTATGTCCCATTGGAAAGCTCAAGAAGCTTCGAATTCCGCTTCGGTTAAAGCGGTTTCTAAGAGTTGTTTGTCGTGTGGGGGAGCTCATGATCTTTCCGAGTGCATTACCGCGGATGGTAACACTTCGAGTGCTTATGTAGCCACGGGAACTTATAACCAAAACGGCCAAGGTTCCCGCCAAAATCAAGCTCCACCAAATCAAATGCTAATAATTATCGAAACAACAACCAAGGTGGTAATTATCAAGGCAATCAAAGGAATTACAACAAGGGTAATTATCAAAGTGGAAATGGGCAAATTTCAAATCAAAACCAAAACCGTGATTTTCAAACTTCTACTCAAGGTTTTCAAAATGATCACACCAAAAATCTTCAAGGAGAGTTTTTGAATTATGCTAAGGCTAATGATGCTAAGTTTGATAATTTGCAACGTGAAATGGTTAGCTTAAGATCCGAGTTGAAAAACGAGCTTAAAAACGAACTTGCTAATGAACTTAAAACTCATGCTAATAAAATGGAAGGAAATGTCCAACGACTCCAACAAAATCAACAAAAAATGGAGCAAGGTCAACATGAGATTAAGCAAGAGTTGTTAAAAGCGGATGCTAGGCAATCTAAGTTTGAAGACCGAATGGGAAAAATGTTTGAAGCTATCATGTGTAAGCCCTCTTCTTCGGGTGGTCTTCCTAGTGATACCATCGTGAACCCGAAAGGAGAATTGAAGGTTATTACTACTCGTAGTGGTAAAACTTTCAAAGAACCCATTTCTCGTCCAAGTACTTCTATGGAGAAGGAAAAAGAGAAAGAACCCGAGGTGGTGGTTGAAAAGGAGCAAATTACAAGCCCACGAAGTACCGCTCAAACCACACCTACGGTTGAACCCATACCAATCATGGAACCCGAGATTCCAAGGCCGTTGCCTATGCCTATGCCCCAACCCACACCACCTTTACCATACCCTTCAAGACGAGACATGGAAAAGGCACAAGAACGAAATAATTATCAATTTGAACTTTTTATGAAAATGTTTCGTGACTTGCATTTTAATATAAGTTTTGCCGACGACTTAGTCATGATGCCTCGATTTGCCGCAAACTTCAAAAGTATGTTGAATAACAAAGAGAAATTGCAAAAATCGTCTAGTTGTTCATCGGTTTTTCTTAGCCGCATACCTCAAAAAGTCGGTGATCCCGGCAAGTTTTTAATCCCATGTGCCATACAAGACATGGAAGAATGCTACGCCTTGGCCGATCTTGGTGCTAGTATTAATTTGATGCCTCTTGAGATTTTTAAATCGCTCAATCTTCCCAATCTCACTCCTTCAAGAATGTCAATCGAAATGGCCGATCATTCTACGATTCTAGCTTGTGGAGTAGCCGAGGAAGTCTTTGTGAAAGTTGGAAAGTTCTACTATCCCGTAGACTTTATTGTTGTTGATATTCCCATCGATCCTAAAGTTCCGTTAATTTTAGGTCGATCATTTTTGGATACCTCGAGAGCACTTATCGATGTGCATGCAAGGAAAATCACTCTTCGTTTCAATGAGGAAGAACTCGTCATTAATGCAACTCAAAACTCCACACTTTCTCATGTGTATTCTATCACGTCTTTGTACAATGTCAATCCCATCAAAAACATTTGCAAAAAGATTTCAAAAAGAGTTTTAGAAGTTCTTGAGAAAAATGAAGTTCCGTCCCCTCCGCCGGTGGAGGTTAAGAGTGTTAAGCCTACGATGCCAATCTCGAATGATTCTTCGGATGATGAATGTGTTGATCCCAATGGGGGAGTTTTCTTTGTCGACAAACGTTTTGAGAACTTGCCACCACCTATACCAAAACGGTTTTCAAATGTGAGAATTTTTAGTGTGACTAACATTGCTTTAGAAACACCAAATATTTTTGACATAATCAAATCGGGTTTTCACAAGGAGAGTTTAAAAGATGAAAAAGGAAAAGATTTTGAATTGAATTTAAAAGATTTTTCTACAACTCTAACTCTGTCATCACCGCGTGTATTGAGTACTACAAGCTCGTCTTCTCCTTTTGACGATGCTTTGTGTGGACTTAGTGTGGGGGAATCCCCTTATGTTCCCTCCCCTTTCTCCACCGAGGACGAGATATTTGATCCTGGAATTGCTTATATAGGGAAATCTCGGTCTTCCACCGATGCAATAAATGGAAAATCTTTCTATTTGATTGGTGCGAGTCTACCTCGAGTAGCTCAATGTTTTCATAACTTACCCATTGTCCCACCCTTCTATTTCTTCTCATCTATTTTCTTGAAACTCTTTGAGTTTTTGTTGGCACACGATGAAGTGGCGTTGATTTGTTTTTCCAACGAAAAGGAGAACGCCATCTTCGATCCCGGTATTTTGCACCATCAAAGGACTTAGTCCTTAATACCGGTTGTTTTTGGGCCTTGTTTATCATGTAAGCCCCACCAAAAATTGACCATACCATGATATCCCTAAATGATCACATTTATGGGGATTCGAGTCGAGCTTTTGACTCGGTTATCAAAAACAAGGTGCCTCGTGGGGGAGTCCCATGCTTATCCATGTACATATTATTGCTTTCTAATTAGTTAATGTGAGGGGATTTGTGCCCTTCCATCCTTTGTTCCGTGGTTGTTTGTGCATTATGGTTTTTAGATCATGATCTTCACGATTGGAGCCTCTCGTGTTCGTTTTATGGGAGCACTCGATCGTTTGCTTTGGAGACATTTCTCAATATCCAAATGATATATCCTTTGATGTTCTAACCATAGGTTTTTAGCACACTTCATAAATGGCTATTAATTTATTGGTTACACCCTTTCCATGCTAGATTAGGCATTCGACTACGTCTCTAGTATGGGGGTGTTTGCACCCCTAGACTCGAAACATTGAGGACAATGTTTAACTTTAGTATGGGGGGTGAATAGATACTTGCCTTGCCAAACCTTCACGCTTTCCAAAGTTTATCTTTTTGTTTATCGTTTTTGTTGCAAAATAAGGCTAAAAATTGCCAAATTTTAAAAATTTTCTCATGTTTTATAAGTGTTTGAAGACACGAATGTAGATTTTCCGATGGCGAGAATAAGAGTAATTTTTGACTCGACCGTGCGTGTTGAGCACTTAGCTTTGATTCCTTAACTACACATTAGGCTGTCTCTTAAATGAGGACGAGAAATGATAGAGTTAATTATAAGTTACTATGCTAAACGTAGAGTACTCGTATTCTTTCAAAAACTCATGTGTTCTCGTTGTTTGCTTATTCTCCCTTTGCTTATAAATATTTTTTGCTTAATAAATATTGACTTAGCGGTTTAGTTAGGATTGTTGGGTTTCTAGTCTTTTCTAGTAGCTTCCGTGTAATTAAATTGGGAAGACATTAAGGTACCATCAGCGTCACGGTTTTGAAGTATTGGCACCCGAATAATCAAAAGCTTCACCCAATAATAAGATTTCAAGTGCTCACCTAAATCTAGCAAACAATTTGAAGCCCCACAAGGCCTAAAATCTATGCAAAATTGAAAGTGAATCAAGCCTTAATCTTCGAAGCTTTAAAGATCCAAAATTCGCTTTAGCGTGAGGATATACGTCTTTGGCTAATAAAACCACCGATGAGGCGAATAATAAAAGGCAAGGCAAGACCGAAGTCATAATAAAAGCTTCATGGCGAAGTTGAATAAAAGATGGAGGTAAACCAAAGATAATAAGGCCCTTCCGTTAGGGGGCGTATAAAAGTCTTGGTAATAAGTCTCATGTTCAAAACCGTTATAAAACCGTGTTTATCGATTCTTCTTGTCAACTTAATTTTTTAACATCGTTGTCTATTGGGAGGGGTTATTGATTTGATGGTCTTAGTTACACCGTTAGGACTCTATTTTTAGACCTAAATCTCTATTATCGCATAAGTCAACAATGTATCCTCGTGAAACATTCAAGACAAAATAAAATATAAGAGATACAACTTAGGAATAATGGGAGGATAAGTACGTGATTAGGGCATATGAGTAGTGTTAGCATTACTAACTTATAATGACAATGATCTCGTTGCACGCTTGGCATGGAATTGGGGTGAAAATCGAGGACGATGAAATTATTTCTAACAAAGCATTCATGTGTTCTTATTCTATGAACCTAAACATCCCATTTTGCGATGAAAATCATACATTATGTCTAAAACGCAAGTAGTAGTAATAGTAGTAGTATAGCTAGTTTATCATTCAATAAAGTGAATAAAAATGAATTTTGGAGGTGCTATTATACTTTATTCTAGCATTGCGTGAGGGCACGGCAATGGTTTAGTATGGGGGAGTGATGAGACTGCTTTTATACATAGTCTCATCGTCCAAATCGGGCTTAAAATGCATAAAATATCATTAAAAATGCCAAATATATGCTCGTGTTTGTTGCTTGTGTATTTTAGGTACGGATATTGAGGAAATGACAAAAAGATCACAAGAATCAATCAATAACGAACACAGGAAACGAAGCCACACAATGAACCGGGCCCAAGTTTGGATTTTACAAAAATGCCCTTGAAGTTTTGAAGATTGGCAACTTTAGTCCCTCATTTTTGAAGACTTGGCAAGTTAAGACCTTGAAGAAATCAAGTTATGCAAGAATGGTCCTTGAGGAATGAAGATTGTACAAGTTTAGCCCTTGGAAATTGAAGAATTTACATTTGAAGTCCTTATATTAAGTTTGAAAACTTAATTGTGCCAAAAGTGTCAAAATGCCAAACTTATTTATAAAGGGAAAGAAGTTTGGTTGCTATTTTTACAAAGTGAAGGAAACAAGAAACCTTGGGGGCTGTTTCTGCCAAGACACTACAACTACTCCTAGCCAACCAAACTGCCATGTCATCCACCACCACCAATCACAATTCCCCACCTCACTCCCTCTCCCATGTCACCTTCCACACAGGTTTATTTAATTAACCTGGTCAAACAGTCAAAACTCCCTTCCCTCCTTAACACCTTTTTAAAATCATTTACCCCTAATCCTGATTAAACACACACACAACACACACTTATGAACTTATAAACCCTAATCTATTAAACCCTCAAAACAAAGGGTTTTACCCTCTAAATTTCCAGATTAGCAATTTACCCCATCCACATCAAAACCCCCATCCCAAATCACCACAAGACACACCCATGTGCCTTGTGGGACCCTCCCCTGCACCCGTCTTTGTCCCCAAACCCCAACACCAGACACATCCAACGTCCCACAAGCACTCCTTGGCCCCCAAGGACTCATAAACGCGTATGATCAACTTCACACAACTGGCATGTCAACATCCTTCACAAGATGCCATTTTGACTGAAAAATCAAGGGGCATTTTCGGATTTTCAGAACATTAGGGTTTTAGTTGTTTAATATTTTATTCCTAGCACTAGAATGTTCTTGTAGCCAGTATATAAGGCAACATAGCTTAGCATTTTTAGCTTGTTCCAGTTTTTGGCTTTCACATTTGTAATTCCTTTTTAGTGATATAAAAGTTTGGTATTTGTTTGAAGCAATTTAATACCTTTTTATAATTATTAAAAGTTGTGTGTGTGTTGAAAGCCTAGCTGAGTTCCATTTTTCAAATTGTGAAAACACTTGTGTGTTTGAATTTTCAAAAGGGTATCAAAAAGTTTTTGATAAATTTCAGAAATCTAAGATTCCTTGAAGTGAAAGTGGATTGGAAATCTTGGGTATTTGAAATTGATCTAGTTTAAAAACGTGTTCAAAGGTCCAAGTTTTGTTGGTTGTAGGTTTGAAAAAGATTAAAGAAGAAAAATCAGAAGTTGTTATATTGTGCTTGTTCTTGGTTGTTTTGAGCAGGTTTCCATTGTGCTTGTTGTCCAAGTGTACTGCACAGGCCCGAGCTTGTGGGAGGTGACATAGCAGTCACTGAGGGGCCTGGATGTAGGTCCCTCAAGGTAAAACCCTTGTCCCTTTTTCAGTTTTAGGTTCATGTTGATTCTGCATGAAATCTGCTTACTTGTTTGTTTAAGTGTTGGATATTGCTTATTCTAGGGTTTATTGCATGATAGAAGTGTTCTTATTCAGTTTGGATTGGATTTGGTGTGTTTTGATTTGATAAAATTGATTTTTAGTATTTAAAGGGGTGTTTGGATTAGGGCTTTAAATGGTTTAAATGGTTTAGATTTTGCTTGTAATCTTGTTTTATACACTCATTAGGTTGTTAACAGGTTGTAACTTGTTCAGTTTTCATTTTGGAGGAGTTTTAATCAAACTTGCATGATAAAAAAAAGTGAAAACATAGCAAAAATCAGAAAGTGCATTTTCTGCCAGTTTTTGTGTAATTTTGTGCATCAAATGTTGGTGAATGCTGGATACTAGGTTTACTTAGGAATTGTGATTGATTGTGTGCCATTAGCTTAGCTTGTGTGTAAGTTTTTGTGCATTGAATCTCACTTTTTTTCCATTTGAACCAGCATCCTATTCATCAGATACTTTGTGGCTTAATCAGAAACTTTGGTTGCTATTTGTGCTTGATCTTTGCTAGTACTTGCCTGTTTTTCTTGTTTGATTGACTTCCCACAACCCTACTGGTTGTGGGAGTGCCTTGTTGTCCAAAGAAAACCAGTCCAAAGAGCTTTCCTAAGCTCATCAGTCAACAGACAAAAAATTAACACTAGCAGTGGGAACATCATTCCCCCTGCTTGTGCATTTGTTTCCCCTGCTAAGCTAACAGACAAAAACCAAACACATGTCACTATCTGTTTTCAAGAATTTTTGTCTTTAGTGGGTGATTTTAGGAGTTAAGGCTTGAAACTTGTTTTATTATTTTTCTTATTTAATTTTTGATTTTTCTGTTTAATTAAATTTTTTATTACTGTTCATTTTCTATTTTTTCTATTTATTAGCCATTTTTAATTAACTTTCTATTTTCTGTTTTTGGCATTTAGTGCCAAAAATTCATATTTTTCTCTTTTAACAATTTTCCTAGACTTAGAATAATATTTTAAGATTTTTGGTATAAAAATATTCTACTGTTCATCTTTTTATTATTTTTTATAATTAATTTAAGTTAATTAGGGTTTAATATTGGACTAGTTTTGTCTTTTAGTGGTAAATTTAATATTTTTCAAACTTTTTCATTTTTCTACTGTTCATTAGAGTAAATTAGGATTTTTAAAATTGATAAATTATTTTTAGCATTATTTTATTATTTTTTTATAATTATTTTAGTTTTAAAATAGTTTTTAGTGATTTAAAAATAGAAAAATAGTTTTCAAAAATTAGGAAAAATACTTTTTAGTCTTTAGATAATATAAGTAAGTTATTTGTTCAATAAATCATATTTTGGACATTTTGATTAATTATATTTAATTTTAGGGCTTTAATTAGCATTTAAAATTGAATATTTAATTAATAAAAGGTTTTAAAATATTTTTATTGGATTTTTATTCTTATTTATATTATTTTAGACTACTTTTAGCTTTTAATTAGATTTTAGGTTTAAAAATTTTTAGATTTGTAGTTTTTTACGGTTTTACGTGAACGCCTTTTCGTCTTAGCTCGATCCGTCTTCGTAATCGTCTTTTCTTTCTTATTTCTATTTTCTCTTTTCCTAACAATAAAATCAATTCATTACACAACACACTAGCCTCCTCGAGAACGAACTCACTTAGGGTCATTTACACACGGTTTTCCTAAATCGTCGTGCATACTTACCCTAATTACCTTCCTTTTCCTAAAGGGGTAAAAACTCTACAATCAATAGGTTACCACAAAACACTCTCAAAACACATATTCGATCACAAAGCATTAAGAACACAAATATGGTTAAACCAGGGATGTATAGATTGGCCACTAAACCCACACAAAACAAAGAAAGTCAATCACCTCAGACTTCTAGAAACACTAATAGACGTGTGTCTTTTACTACAGGAGTAGTCCCCACTGCTAGTGTTAGCCAGCCCCAGCTTAAGAGCACTCGCATGAATGAAAAGGTCTGGCAAAACAAAAGTCAAGGGAAGATGAAGGAAGTAGAAGACCACCCTAGGATTTTCAATGTTTCTAAGAATAAAACGTCTGTAATCGCGTGTAATGACGATTTGAATGATTCGACTTTGAATGCTATGAAAGTTAAGTTTGTTTGTGTGAAATGTGGAAAGTGTGCTAATGCTAATCATGCTATGTGTGTTTCGAATAATGTCAAAGGCGTAGAAACTAGAACTAAGAAGCAAACTGTCATGCCTATTAGCGCTAGAAAACCCAAACGCAAAGTGAACCATTCTAGTGCAACCCCCCCTAAGAAAAGTATTGCATCAGACTCCACCACTAAGAACCCTAGAAGCAGAATTAGGGAATTATATGAGTCTGCTAGCAAGCCTTGGAAATGGTGGTTTGCTAATCAATGTCCTCCAGGATATAAATGGATGCCTAAGGTTAGGACATAAAATGTGACTACGAGCGTTAGTGTGCCTCTAAGTGATGAAACTAGGGAAACTAATGAATCGGAAATCACAACTAACATAGAATCCAATTTAGCAAATGCTCCATCGTGTTATAATTCTTCTGCAGGTGATCGAAATAATTCCTTTTCATAATGGGCTCCGGATGCACGAAGCACATGACGGGGAATCTCAAGCTTCTAATTAACTTCGTGGAGAAGTTCCTGGGTACGGTCCGATTCGGAAATGATCAATTTGCACCGATCCTAGGATATGGAGACTTGGTTCAGGGGAATATCACTATCAAAAGGGTTTACTACGTCGAAGGGCTCAATCATAATCTTTTCTCGGTTGGTCAATTCTGTGATGCGGATTTGGAGGTTGCTTTTAGAAAGAATACATGTTTTGTTCGTGATTATGATGGGAATGACTTACTTACCGGAACACGGGGTACTGATCTCTACACTATTTCACTACAAGACTCCACATCTTCAACTCCAATCTGTTTCATGGCTAAAGCTTCAACGACTCAAGCTTGGTTATGGCATCAACGTTTATCTCATCTTAACTTTGACACCATCAACTTGCTTTCCAAGAAAGATATTGTGCGAGGCCTTCTTAACTTGAAATTCATCAAAGATCATCTTTGTTCTTCTTGTGAGCTTTGTAAAGCTAAACGAAGTAGTTTCAAGACAAAGACTACACCAAGCTCTAAAGGACGGTTAGATCTTCTTCATATAGATTTGTGTGGTCCCATGCGTGTTCAAAGTATCAATGGGAAGAAATACGTTATGGTAATTGTCGATGACTACTCAAGGTACACATGGACTCACTTCTTGAGATCCAAGGATGAAACACCCGATGTTCTCATCAGCTTCCTTAAAGTGATACAACGTGGTCTTCAAGCTCAAGTTAAAGTGGTTCGTACTGACAGAGGTACAGAATTTTTGAATTCAAAACTGAGAAATTATTTTGAAGCCGAAGGAATTGAACATGAAACATCTATTGCTCGAACACCCGAACAAAACGGCGTTGTTGAAAGACGAAACCGTACTTTAGTTGAGGATGCTCGAACATTATTATCCGCTTCAAAACTTCCACTATACTTTTGGGCCGAAGTCGTGTCAACCGCATGCTACACACAAAACCGCTCCTTAGTTATCCCAAGACACGAAAAAACACCATATCACATAATGAATGATCGCAAACCTTCACTCAAACACCTTCATGTTTTTGGATGTACGTGTTACATTATTCGAGATGGTGAAAATATGGACAAGATGAAAGAGAAAGGTGATGCATGCATTTTAGTGGGATATGCAACTCAGTCTAAGGGATACATAGTATACAACAAGAGAACAAAATTGATAGTCGAGACTATTCATATCAGATTCGATGAATTACAAGGAATGGCACTTGAACAAAGCAGTTTAAGTCCCGATCCACAACGACACACGACTTCCGTTCACAACCGCACGGAACTCGGAACTCAAGACCACAGCAATGAACCGTCAAGTTCAAAGCTGGTTCCTGAACATGTTCCTAGAGCAGACATGACAGTGGACACGACACTTGAAGAGTTGGAAATGTTATATGGACCAATGTATGATGAATATTTCACGGGGGAGAAACAAGTTGCATCAAAGTCTTCCGCTGTCACTCATGATAAGAATGATGATACCGTTCATCGTCAACAAATGGATACAACTTCATCTACTTCAACACGGGTTGTTGCAGATTTACCTCCTCAGAATATCAATTCAACAATCGATCCTACAACATCCACAACTACTGTCATTGCTCCAGAGAACACAAATAAAGCAGACGATGCATTATCTGACGAAGACGAATTTATCAACCCATTCGGTACGCCGGTACACGAAACTGGAGAGTCTTCTACTCACCATGTTGATCCGTCAAATATGCATACGTTTTATCAACGACATCCTTCAACACATCATTGGACCCGAGATCATCCTTTGGTTCACGTAATTGGAAACCCTTCACAGCCTGTTCGTACAAGACGACAACTAGCAACCGATGGCGATGTTTGTATGTTCGCACTCGCCGTGAGTACAGCTGAACCGAAAAACATCAAAGAAGCCATGGCTGATCATGCTTGGATTGAATCGATGACGGATGAACTTCAACAATTTGAAAGACTTAAAGTCTGGGAACTTGTTGACAGACCATACGATGTGACTCCATTAAATCTTCGTTGGATCTGGAAAAATAAGATGGATGAAGAGAATACGATCATCAAGAACAAAGCTAGGCTAGTGGCTAAGGGGTATGGCCAGAAAGAGGGAATTGTTTTTGATGAATCATTTGCACCAGTTGCTCGCATGGAAGCGGTCAGGATTTTCCTTGCTTATGCTGCACATAAGGGATTCACTGTCTATCAAATGGACGTAAAGACGACGTTTCTTAACGGTCCCTTGAAGGAAGAAGTCTATGTCACGCAGCCGGAAGGATTTGTCAATCCTCATTATCCTGACAAGGTGTATCGTCTCCACAAGGCACTATATGGACTCAAGCAAGCTCCAAGGGCGTGGTACGACGAGCTCTCAAAATTTCTGGTATCCAAAGGTTTCTCAAAAGGTTCCATTGATCTAACTTTGATCACTTATAAATATGGGGATGACATTTTTCTTGTGCAAATTTATGTTGATGACATTATTTTCGGGTCTACAAACCCAAAACTTTCAAAATGGTTTGAAAAAGTAATGCACAGCAAATTTGAAATGTCAATGATGGGCGAACTAAAATTCTTTCTAGGAATTCAAGTTCACCAATCCCCAAGTGGTATCTTTATAAACCAAGCTAAGTATTGTCAAGAAATAATCAAAAAGCATGGTATGACTTCATGTGACCCCGTTGGGACACCATTATCAACCACATCGCTAGATGCTGACTTGGAGGGATTACCCATAGATCAAACAAGATATCGTTCCATGATCGGGTCCCTCATGTACTTGACAGCAAGCAGACCTGATATTTCACATGCTACGTGTTATTGTGCACGTTATCAAGCACGACCCACTGAAAAGCACCTCAAGGAGGTTAAACGGATCTTTCGGTACCTCAAGAATACCATTCATTTGGGACTCTGGTATCCGAGGGAAACCGGTTTCTTTCTAACGGCCTATTCAGATTCTGATCATGCAGGGTGTCTTGATACACGAAAAAGTACTTCTGGTGATGCACAATTTCTAGGTCAAGATAAGCTTGTGGGATGGTCTTCCAAGAAGCAGGATTGCACGTCACTTTCATCAGCCGAAGCGGAGTATGTGTCTCTATCTGCGTGTTGTGCTCAAGTTCTTTGGATGAGAACACAACTCACGGATTATGGCTTCCACTTTGATAAAGTACCTATGTACTGTGACTCAAAGTCGGCCATAGCCATCTCCTGCAATCCGGTACAGCATTCCCGCACGAAGCACATCGATGTCAGATACCACTTCATCAAGGAACAAGTTGAAAGAGGTATCGTTGAATTATACTTTGTTGGAACGGATTACCAATAAGCCGACTTGTTTACGAAAGCTCTGTCGAAAGATAGGTTTGAGTACCTCGTTAGGCAAATTGGTATGAGATGTTTGACTCCAGCAGACTTGGAGATTCTGGCAAAGGTGCCTGCTTGATTTATCTATCAAACATCAACTTGTAAATATCTTTGAAAAAGCAAAATACAAAAATATAAAACACATAAAAGCAAAACACAAAATTAAAAAATCTTTCAAAATCCAAAAATATTCTTCTCGACATGTCTTTCAGTATCGATAATATGGACGTGCCTAGAAATGTCGCTCAATAACAACACGGGTGTGTACATAAAGCTCGAATGAAAGTTGTAAATATTTTTCAAAACATGTCATTTCTTCTTTTAATAAAGGAAATTGTCTATTTTGGACAAATATTTCCAAACAACGGGTAGAGCAATCTATCACGGGTTGAGCTTGTCACAAAACATTCAACGTTTTGAGCTCAACACAATGGCTTGTAATCACTTTCAGATTGCAACCCGGTTCTATATTCACGGGGGAGTGTACGATTTCGTACTCTTACCCTCAGCAAAAAGAAGAGAAATCTTCTTACACTTGAGTGGATTCGTCAAGACATTCAAAGTCTATGAACTCAAGTTTATGCTTTAGAAAAACCTCTTCAACAAAAAGAAATAGGATTTTTCAAAAAGCGTTGAACACAATTTTTTCAAGAATTTTTCAATGATATTCAAAATTTTTAAAAATTGTGTGTTCAACAACTCCCATCCTCAAAAAGCAAAATGTGGATCATATCCTCACAATCACAATTCAATTGGATCAATTTTTGAGGGGGAGCATTTTTAACTTCATGCAAAAGATTAACACATCTTTCTCCCATAGATTTCAAGACTATTTTTTCAAAATATATTTTAATCAAATTTGGTATCTCTAATATCAAAAGATTTTATATATTAGAGATAGGGGAGAAAATGTGATTAAAATGTGTGATCTAATATAAGACTCAAGCACTTTAACTCTTACCTACATGTGCGAAACACTTTCGATTATCGATGCACATGTGAAGGGGGAGCATTTCTAAAACGACAAAACTAGCAAGGTGTTAAATGTTTTCAACCACTTTGTTAGAATTTAAAGTGGTTTTCATGGTTACGATCAAATACCCACAACATCTTTAATTCACGACGTTATTGGTGTCAAAAGGGTGGTTAGGTTTAAGTCCTATGATCCAACCAGAACCGGAGGGATCTTCCCAGGAACAATCCAATAGATTATTAGAAGTCCTTAGGAAAGATGGAGTAGAATGTGAACGTAGCTGAATGCCGACTAAGTACTGATGCTAGCACTAGAACAATCACAACAAGGTGCTAGTAATGATGTCTTGGTAAGCATTGAAGGGGTTGAAGAATGAAAAAGAAATGTAAGGATAAAGGGTGTAAAGAAAGAAGCCCTCCATACAACTTAGGCAGAAACCGGGTCAACTCATCATGAAGAAAAACTCATCATGGACCCAGTGATGTATGCACAACCCTTTCCTAGCTACTCAGACTTCTCTCAAAAGAAGTTTGTTTTATTGTCACGGAGATCAACACGATTTCTATTGACTTTCTCACTCCGAGATAGTTGATATTGAATAGGTGGCATCTGCTCCAGCCTCCGATCACTAAAAGTGTACAAATCGAGTCTAGATCCAAGAGATCAATCAAATCTCGTTAGGACACACGAATGAAGATCAAGAGAGTCCTACGCTATATCCTTGTGATATTGCTAGAACACTCAGAGTAATACTACCTAGTATTCACAATGATGAGTGGAAATCCTTCCAGTGTTAACATCAAACAGCACTACGGTAGGTCATATGCAAGATTCTTTGTGAATTGAACATGTGCAAAACTGAAAAGCAACAGTGGTTTGATTCTGAATTGATTCAAACTCATTTCAGGTTTCTACGCAATATCTTTATGGTCTTGCCAGAACATTCAGAGTGATATTCATTAATATCCACAATGACGAATGGAAATCCTTCTAGCGTCAACATCAAACAGCGCTACGGTAGGTAAATTGTGAGATTCTTATGAATCAAACTTGTGTCAACTGGAAAGCAACAATGGTAAGATTCTTTATGAATCACACTTGTTCCAGGAATTTGAATTGACGACTTTAATCAAGCGGATATTTATCCAATTGATTCACTCTTTATGTTCGTAGTCTTGCTTTGAGACGGTCGAGTAAAGAGAACGGCTAGTACAGCCGCGAAACCCTGTCAAGGAGATTCTTAATTGAATCTACCTGATCATAGGTACGATATTTAATATCGTATAACGGTCTTCACCGACCGGAGGTAAAACGCTACCAATTTAGGATGAATGTCAAAGCCATTCAGTCCGTGTCTATGTTTTATCTCGAGAAGGTGGCGTCACGGTGTACACAGCAAAGTCAATGATTCAGAAACCACATACTCATGCCTAAAGACATATTCAACAATTAATAGTGTGAGCATGTGGATGAAGACACAAGATCGCAAGATGGCAAAGACAAGTCAAGGATGATTTGAAGATCTCAAGCTTAAAGACAAAGTCGAAAGACAACGACAAAGGCTCAAAGATCACAACATGAAGGAACAAGACTACTATTACACGTTCAAGACTCATTTATGGCGAGATTAGTAATCTCTACAAATTTCCTAAATGACTAAGGTTTATGACCTCTCATTGGGGGAGATTGTTAGCCTCAAAATATTGAGCCAAACAAGAATGCTCGGTCATATGTTTATTATGTATCGTATTTTAGAACGTTGTAATAGGTAGTATATTAGTCGTGTTATTACGGGCTTAACTTTAAGCTAAGGTTCATTAATAAGTAACCAAAGCCCAAAAGGAAAGCCCGACCCATGATTATATAGCCCATTATGCCACATGTAGGCAAGGCTATATAAACCTCTCCTTGCATGTAAGGAGAGGTTGGTTGGTCATTTTATTTTTCTCCTAATCTAATATTCCACAAGTTTCACCAACCATTTTCTCTCTACTTTCTCTCACTACTTTCTCTCTCTAAAATTCATCTCATATCTTCCTTTCTTTCTTTAATTCGTGTGCTATTTCATCATATATTAGGGACAACACGTCCAACTAGGGTTTAGGATGTGTTCTTATGCAGCGAGATAAGGTCATAGCTTATGCATCAGGACAATTGAAAAACCATGAGAAGAATTACACCACACACGACTTGGAACTAGGAGCTGTAGTCTTTGCTCTTAAGATATGGAGAGATTACTTGTATGGGACAAAAAGTGTGATCTATACGGATTACAAAAGCTTGCAGCACATCTTTGATCAGAAAGATTTGAACATGAGGCAGAGGCGGTGGTTGGAGTTATTTAGTGATTATGATTGTGAGATTAAGTACCACCCTGGAAAGGCCAATGTGGTGGCGGATGCTCTAAGTAGGAAGGAGAGGCTAAAACCTAAAAGAGTAAGGGCAATGAGCATAACTATTCAAACAACCCTTAGAGATAGAATTCGAGCAGCACAAGTAGAGGCCGTTAAAGAGGAGAGGCTGGTTGAAGAAAATCTACATACTATGGATCAGTACATGGAAGAAAGAGGAGATGGTTGTAAGTATTACTTGGATAGAATCTAGGTTCCGTTGTTTGGCGATACAAGGAAGGTTATATTGGATGAAGCTTATACGCCGAGGTATTCGATACACCCAGGAGCTGATAAGATGTATCAGGACATGAGGGATATGTATTGGTGGCCAGCAATGAAGAAATATGTAGCTTTGTACGTTAGTGAGTGTTTGACTTGCGCCAAGGTGAAGGCTGAACATCAAAGACCATCAGGATTACTGCAAAAACCAGAGGTTCCTAAGTGGAAGTGGGAGAATATTGCCATGGACTTCATTACAAAACTGCCAAGGTCTAACGGTGGTAATGATATGATTTGGGTAATAGTGGACAGACTGACTAAGTCTGCCCATTTTGTGGCAATGAAGGAGGATGATAAGATGGAAAGGTTTGCCAAGAAATACTTGGAACATGTGGTGGAAAAACATGGGGTACCGGTGTCGATCATATCAGATAGGGATAACAGGTTTACGTCTAGGTTTTGGGGGCTATTGCAGAAAGCCTTGGGTACAAGGCTGGATATGAGTACAGCTTATCATCCGCAGACGGATGGACAGAGTGAGAGGACTATACAAACGTTAGAGGATATGTTGAGGGCGTGTGTGATAGACTTTGGAGGAAGTTGGGAGAATCATCTGGCGTTGGCAGAATTCTCGTACAATAATAGCTACCATGCTAGTATAGAGTGTGCACCGTTTGAAGCACTTTATGGTAGGAAGTGTAGGTCACCGTTGCTATGGGCTGAAGTAGGAAGTAGTCAACTAATTGGACCGGAGATGGTACAGGATACTAGGGATGCGATAACCGTGCTTAAGGAGAAATTAAAGGCGGCTAGAGATCGACAAAAGAGCTATGCGGACAAGAGGCGTAAGCCGTTGGAATTTGAGGTTGGGGACAAGGTTATGCTAAAGGTTTCACCATGGAAAGGGGTGATGCGTTTCGGGAAGAAAGGGAAGTTAGCGCCTAGATTTGTGGGTCCATTTGAAATCCTTGAAAGGATTGGGCTAGTGGCGTATAGGTTGAGATTACCGGAAGAGTTGAGTAGTGTACATGATGTGTTTCATGTCTCAAACTTGAGGAAATGCTTAGCAAGAACTGACTTGCAAGTGTCGGTGGACGATATTAGTATAGATGCGAGCCTTCGTTTTATTGAAGAGCCGATAGAGATTATGGATCGGGAAGTTAAAACACTGAAAAGAAGTAAGATACCGTTAGTTAAGGTTAGGTGGAGTTCAAAACGTGGACCGGAGTTCACATGGGAAAGGGAAGAGTTTATGAGGAATAAGTATCCTCAGCTGTTTGTTAATGACAATCCTAAGTTGTAAATCTCGGGACGAGATTTCTATTAGGAGGGAGTGATGTGACAATCGTGGTTTTGAGGTTCGTCACTTGGTCTTATTTTTAGGTTATTTTATGTGTAACTACTTGATCTGTGTGTTTACGTGTTTATTTTGTGTGAACGAGGTTGGTGTGGTTATCGTTTATGAGTATAGAGTACTCATAAGTAAATCAAGGAACGGTTATTTCATGTTATTGAGCTCACAATTAGTGACTATGAAATGAAATGGTGATATTTTGGTGTTTACGTATACGTATAAGTATTATAGTAATAGTATTTTTTTTAGGATTTACGGTTTAGCATTTAGAGGTCTCGGATGAGGTAATTAGTCATATGAATATTTTTCGGGATGGTTTTAAGTCATTTAGGACTTAGTTATAAAGTTTATTTTAAAATTTGAGATTTTTTTTAAAAGTGTATATTTTACGTTTTTTACGGTAAAACACGTAAATTTGACTAGTTTTACGGTTTTGAGGTTTTGGAAGCTTTAGGAGCTGAAATAAATTAAGACAAATTAAGGTAATATTAGTAGTGTATTATTTAACAATAAAAAAAGAAATATATATATATATATGTATATATATATATATATATATATATATATATATATATATATATATATATATATATATATATATATATATATATATATATATATATATATATATATATATATATATATATATATATATATATATATATATATATATATATATATATATATATATATATATATATATATATATATATATATATATATATATATATATATATATATATATATATATATATATATATATATATATATATATATATATATATATAATAGGCGGTTAGGCCGACTAAAAGAAAGGAAAAAAAGAAAAGAAAAAGGTAAATGGGCTATGGATTGGACTTGGATTCACCCATACCCTATATAATGTCTTAACTAAAAACAAAAGTCATATTTTTCTTCCTGGAACATCATAGTCGACGGCTAGAGGAGAGTTTTTAGGGTTTTCATAGTTTTTTTCATCTTCCATTAAATTAAAGGTAAAACCTTCATAACCCTTTTCAATTAAATTGTTTTTATGTTTTCTTTAATCATCTTATGATGGATTTAGGTTAGGGTTTAATTTAAAAACAGTAAATTAATGTTATATTAATCATAATATGATGATTACATAAACTAGGGCTTGTATTTAATGGGGGTTATGGGTAATTAATTAGTTTAATTTGATTAAACCCGTTTTTAAAAACTGGGCAGAATTTTGAGCCAATTGTTTTGATCATATTGGGAGTTCTACAAACTCTTATTTTACGATCCAAGTATCCCTGAAAAGGTAATTGAAGTGGATTTCTAATGCAAGAAACGAGAACTAAATTGGAGGTAGGGAAGTGGGTCAAAAACAGGTTACAACAGTCGGAGGTCAAAATAGTTTTGAAGTCAGCCTGTTTTCTTTTTAAGTTTTTGGTTGTTTGGGGTACTTAGGGTTGCATTGGGATCTTCTAACGAAAATGAGAGATGTTTTATATATTGTAGTAAGTATCTGCATTGGGGCTAAGAGCATCACCTATGATAAACTTTTTCATAAGTTTATAGTTGCATCATTGCATTAATTTATAAACCTTAAACCCATTCTCACTATGTTGAATTCTCACAAAGTTTTATAAACCTCATATGTAAATCAAATGCATTTAATTATGAAGAGGTCCAAGATTATGAACCTCTTCATGCCACATAAGCATGGAATGGTTGTTCACTATGGTTAGCAAGTTTTTAGACCTCTTCAAAACTTTATAAACCTATATATAAACATACCATAGTGGATGCCCTAAGGTTGTGGTTTAGGTAAGACCCCCTAATTATAACAAACTTTTTGTATGTTTAAAATCAGTAAATCTGGAATATCAAAAGTATATATATATATATATATATATATATATATATATATATATATATATATATATATATATATATATATATATATATATATATATATATATATATATATATATATATATATATATATATATATATATATATATATATATATATATATATATATATATATATATATATATATATATATATATATATATATATATATATATATATATATATATATATATCGGGTCCTTAACAGTAGCTTTAAGGTTAGGGCAAGTGGGAGGTGTTAGCTAACATATGTAAGGGCATGAATATTCCTTTTATAGAAACCATGGGTATGTTTAAGTGGGCGTTTGACTTATAGTTTGGAGACCTAAAATTAGGACTGTTTTGTGTAAAATATGAACGGGATAGTTATTAAACTTAACTAAGTTAAGGACTTGTTAGGGAAGGGTAATGGGGTGTTTAGAGCTTATAAATGGGGTATTTATATGAGAGGAGGTTAGATGTCCATCATAGGTTGATGAACCATTTTAGTGGTTGGTTCATGTATTGATTATGTGTTTTGGATTGTTAGCTTTTGCTAGTGCGAGGACTTTTGAAGAAGCTCAATCAGGTGAGTTTCATAGTCCCATGTTTACTATTGTTTTTGAATTCTAGATGGGATGGAAGAGACACTGTGTTATGTTATTTATAAATTTATGTTGTCAATGTTTGGCGTTGGTAATGGACTTATGTGTGCATACTTATGTGATTAACTGCTAGATAATTCTTGATTGTTTATGTTTTGACTTGGTACCAAGGGTGTGTTGACAAGGCGGGGCCTTGAGGATTGGTTCATAGGTGTTTTGGATACCTATGGGAGTATGAGGTTTGGTATGGCTGGGAGCCATGGCTTTGGTTTGATTAGTTAAATCTTGAATGTTAGTTTGTTAATGCATGTTAGTATCACATTGTCCATTTCTTTTTAACTTTTGATTGTTACTCACAGCTTTTGGTATGATTTAGCGTCTGAGTCTAAACCTATGACTCTCACCAACTTTATGTTGACGTGTTTTAGTGTCTCTTTCAGGTGATACTATGGTTAAGCATGAGAACATAAGTGGCTAGGATTGGGATAGCGTAGGAATTCATATAGAAGGAGATCCCCGTTTCCTTCTTAGTTTTTATTTGTTCATTTAATAAGTGATACTGTGGCACACATATGTTTGTTTTGGTTATGTTATTTGTTTGTCTTGGGTAAGAGGTAGGACTGTTACCTACTTACCTAGACTCCTGCATTTGTTGAGATATTGTCATGACTTTTGTGTCACCATTTTATGACATTTCTTATTTCATATAGTTATCTCTATAGACACGCCATGTTGTGATGATATCCATACGGCGCGCCCCATATTTCGCCATGGTGGGGTGTGACAGTCTGCATCAGGGAATGATGTGTCAGCAAATACAACAGTTGATGCTGACCCTGGCCTATCTGTTTCTAATGATGTAGTCCCCCCACAACAGGGTCTTACTGAAGGAACCAAAAACATTATCATTGATCTTAACTTATCTGGGACTCTTTCTTAGGATCCATCAGGTAAAACCAACCCTGGTGGTGAAGGACTTGAAACTGATCCTCACACTGGAGGTGATGCTCAGAAGACACCCAAGGAAGTGAATCTCACCACTGGCGCCAAGGTAGGACACTTGCCTTCATTTGTATTCATCATGTCTAGTGATGATTTGGAGAAGGAACTTAGGTTCATTGAAAGAATTCCAATCAACCTTGATGACAGTGATGAAGAGACTGCTGATGCAACACCAAAGCCACCATCCCCCAGATCTGAACAGGTAAAAGAATTAACAAATCAAGTGTTGATTCTTCAATTACAGGTGGCTAAACTGGAGGAAGAATATGTGCTTGCTAATACTAAAATCTCAACTCTTAAGGCAAGACCAATTCCTCCTTCTGCTGAACAAATCAAGGATGTCATCATCGCTGCTTTGAAGCCACTAGTCAAAGATGTGGCCACCACCACTTCCTTAAAGCAGGAGATGTCATCTCTTATGGACTCCATCAATAGTGCTTCCATGGAGTTTCCACCAGAATTCACACCAGTACCTGGCCAAGTTAATGCTTTGTGTGATTCTGTGTCAAAGATAATAGATAGAGTAGTGTTACTAGAGAAACAGATTTTGACTTTATCTGATAAGGTTCAACAGAAATTAAATGCTCTTGAAAATGTTCCAGCCATGCTGGCCAAGGTATGTGCCACTCTTGATCATATTTGTGGCCTTTTCCCTGCTGAGGGTCATCAGAAGCTGCTGGGAAGTCTTGTAATGAGGGGAGAAAAACACCATCCAACAGCTCTTTTAGAACCATGCCCAAAAGAAGGCTCAAAAACAACCTGTTGTCTATGAGTCACCATTTACTAACAAGAGCCCAACAAAGTGTAAGGGGGAGTCATCAGCCAAGAATGATCATGTGGATGGGCTGACCACAAGTGAAGAAACAACTGATAGTGGTTCACCCCCTTCATACCCAAGAACAAAGGAGATTGTACACTGAATGATCGACTGATCAAAGCTAGGGCGGCCACTCAAGAAGAACTCAACAAAAAATACAAGCTTCAGGAAGAAGAAAAGCTAAGAAATCCGAAGCTGATCTTGTATGAACAAATAGGGAAAGCTAAAGTGGAAATATTTTTAAGAAGAAAATGTCATATGAAAAGTTTTGTATAACAAGGCTGAATAGAAGAAATCTCTCACCAACCACCAATGTTGATATGATGACAAGCAGAGGTGATATTCATCTCAAGTTCTATAGGAGTGATGAAACTGATGAGATTACTGAAAACTTCCAAGGAAAAGAACTTTCTTACACTGAGTGGACTAAAATCAGTGTGAATATTCAGAAAAGGAAATTCAAGAGATGGGATGAAGTTCGCACCAGAATTGAGCACTTTATGAGAAATCATGAAAGATTGGGTGAGATTTTGAACATCAGCACTCAAGTTTCTCTGGAGGATCAAGATCTTATATTGGAGCTGAACAAAAGAGCCAATCTGATACAACCTGGAGTGGGTGACATTTTTGTCACTGTAAAGAAATACAAAGGCTTTGTTTAGTTTCAAAATCATCTCCCTGGCCATGTACTAGACGAACCAGAACTGGGAATGATAATGTTCAATCATCGAGAACATCAAGACTTTGTGGGCATAAGTGACCTTGATGAAATGAACAATGAACTTCTCTCGAATGTTCAAAGGATCTTTTACTCTCAGCATGGAGGTCCAGGACGTACTGGTGCTGCTAGAAACTTCAGCATGTGCTTGCTTGCTATACTGGACCACAGAAACTCAGATCCATCAATTTAGACTCCCATCATTGAAGAACTTAGGAAAACTGAATAATCATTTGTATTGTTTTTTTTTTGTAATTTGTAATGTTTAATGAATAAATGATTATCTTATGTTTATAAGTAATTTATTCTTTAATGGATAAATTCTTAGTGATGATTCTGTTGAACTTAAGCCCATTGTTGTGACGAACCCAAACACTAGTAAACCTGTTAATCTTGGCTCACCAACTAAAAACAAAACTAGTGTTTAAATATGCCGAGATGTATAGGAAACCTAGGTCATCTCAAAGCCAAGCCAGTGTAATTAGGACAGGTTTTTATCAGTATAAGCCTAAATTTGTGTCTAAAAAGCTTGTTATTGTTGGGTCAGCATTTACTAACCCTAAAGCAACTCTAGGATTTGAATATAAAATCCCCCTAAGTGTTTTATGCTCAGCAGTAAGGCCAGTCTGCTGAAGGATGACCAGAGGAACAAAGTTCCTACTCAAGACTTTGTAGTTGAAGAATGTTCAGCATTCCTCTTCCAATGAACTTAGAAGACAAAGGAGTCTTTGATTCAAAGACTAGGTGGTCTAGTTGCTGAAGAACAAGTACTGAAGAAGAGCTTTCAGTTTAGTTTGGTCTGATAATACCAAACTGAATGATGTCGATCTCCTCTAGGATACTGAAGACTCTTCAGTATTCTGATGGTTTGCATTAGGCGGGAAAGATAACTTTAAGTCAAAGTAGGTTGCTTCTATAGTTAGTAATAAGTACAACCTTTATCTTTTCTAGAATAGTTTATTATATGATTAGTACTGTTTATCCAGCATGGGCATCAACCACCCACTGGTTAAACTCATGCATTGAAACATACAAATGCAAACCCTAGTTTTACACTGCCTATAAAAGGAGTGTATATTGAGAGAGAAAGAGTGAACCAATACAAGAGTAGAAACTCTAGAAAACCTTTCTCTCCAAATACCAACTAAATGATATAGCCAAGAAGCATATGAATGTTTAGAGTGGAGCTTAGACATTAACTTTGGTTATACATTTAAGTAGAGGAGATCACAACCCATTGTCATTCAACCACTTTTTTATTCCACAAACAATGTGGGTTATAGATTCTTTATTTGATTCTAATAAAAGTCTATACGTTAAAAATTTATTGGTATTGTTGTTTTAGTTGTTCATAGTTCTTATCTATTGTTAAAATAACACACTTGAGTCTTGGTAAAGAGTTATTACTTAAGGTTGATAAGTAACAACAATTTACAAGGGACCAACAGTTATACATGTTGGAGCTTCTCTCATTTAGCCTATAATTGTGTCAACGGATACACCCTATCCGTTGACAATAGGTCAACTATGGTCAAACCTAGACCTTTTGTCCACCCAAGTCCACAGACCACTAGACTAGCTCCTTTCTTCACTAAGGGAGCTAATACCCATGGACAAAGGCCCTTTCAAAAGACCAACACTTGGCCTAACAAATAGTGGGTTCCTGTAGCAAACCCTAATTTAGCCGCTGATAGGAACAATCTATCCGCTGATAGGTCAAGACAAGCCACTGACAACTCTAGGTTTGGTGTGAAAATGCCACAACTAGCTGTTGTCAGACCTTTTGTTAGACCAAACAATGATATGTATTTGAAACCTAAGGGACAGGGGTCTAAGGCTTCATCCAGTTTAACATGGATACCTAAACAAGATCAAATCCCTTATTTTACTGGTGTATCAATGACCTTTAATAGATTTAAATATCTTGAAAAAGGTCATTACTAAGCCTATTGGAACAAATTGGTTGTTTAAGGCACAAAGGGATGAACAAGGGGTTGTTACAAGGAATAAATCAATTCTTGTTGAACAACCACATGAATCCAAGTCTTCAAAGGCTTGCGTTCCCAAAGAAAACTAATTTGTTTTCTTTATGTGCAGGGCATTCAAAAGCAGGTCAATGATCATGGATATTGGGACAGTGGATGCTCTAGGCACATGGTTGGGAAGGAGGATTACTTGACAGATTTCACCCCTATTGCTAATAGTGATAAAGTGTACTTTGGAGGATGTTTTGGGACTATATCTGGTAAAGGCACACTTATCACTAATAATTTGAGATTTGAAGAAGTTTTTATGGTAAAAGAACTTGATTATAATCTGTTTTGTGTGTCACAAGTGTGTGACAACAAGAATAAAGTTCTATTTACTCACACAGAATGTTTGGTGTTAAGTAAGGACTTTGAGATTCCTGCTGATAAGTTTATTAAGTTTAGAACACCTAGACATAAAGACGTTTATAATGTTAATCTCAATGAGATTAAAATGAACAACAACTTGTCATGTCTTTATGCTAAGGCTTTAGTAGATGAAAGTAATTTATGGCATAGAAGGTTAAGGCTTATAAACTTTAAAAATATGAATAGACTTATGAGACATTATCTTGTAAGAGGATTTCCATCAAAAGCATTCCACAGTGATCATAATTGTGTTGCATGTCTTAAAGGCAAGCAACATAAGGCCCCATTTAAGTCTAAAAGTGTGCATTCTAGTTCTAAACCACTTCACTTACTTCATATGGATTTGTTGGCCCCATCAATATAGAAAGTCTCAATGGTAAATCTTAATGCTTTGTCATTACTGATGATTATTCTAGGTTTACTTGGACCTTCTTTTTGGCTGAGAAAAGTGACACTGTTAAGACATTAATTAATTTCATTACTCAAATGGAAAAGAAAGAAGGCTATGAAGTTAATATTCTTAGAAGTGATAATGGTGGTGAGTTTAGGAACAACCTCTTAGATGCCTTTTGTGTCAATAAAGGAATTTCTAGGGAGTTTAGTATAGAAAGAACTCCACTGCAGAATGGTGTAGCTGAAAGAAGAACTAGAACACTAATAGAAGAAGCTAGAACCATGTTGGCAGATGCTAGTTTACCCATTGTTTTTGGGGCTGAGGCTATTAATACAGCATGCTATGTTCAGAATAGAGCCTTGGTCAATAAGTCCTACAATAAGACTCCTTATGAACTGTTTTGGAATAGGAAGCCTAATATATACTTCTTTAGACCCTTTAGATGTCATGTAGTGATCATGAATACTAGTGATAACCTAGGTAAGTTTAACTCAAAAGGTGATGAAGGATATTTGTGGGATACTCTAAGAATAGCAGGGGGTTTAGAGTTTGTAACAAGAAGTCTAGGATTATAACAGAAAATGTGCATGTTGATTTCTTGGAGAGTAAACCTAGTGATCCTGAGAGTGGACCAAATTGGTTGTTTGTTTTAGAGCCTTTGTCTAGGTCCATGAATTATATGCCTGTTACTAGTCCAGATGGTTTGGAAGCACCTATTGTTGATAATGCAGGTATACATGTCAATGAGATGAAAGGATCACATGTAGATGAGCCCACTCCATCTTTCAACTTTATAAACATGCCAATTTGGAGTGAAGAGTTTATTCAAGCATCTGTTGCTGTAAGAGAAGAGGAAAGAAAGCAACAAGTGGAGCCACAACTTGATGAAACAGTGAATGAATCTTCATTCTCTGACAACTCTATACCAGTCGCTGACACATTAGATTCAGCCACTGACAGCTGGCTTTCATCCTCTAACAAAAATATTCTTGAACTTGTTAATGAAGATCCCATACCCAAAGAAGGTGTCGGTGGCCGCCATCCAGTCGCTGACAACATATCTCCTATTTCAAGTTTGCATAGAAATAGTGATGATGGTGATATTGGTAATTTGGAATCTACAATTCAAGACAACACAATATTTGGGGGAGGAATTCTTACTAAGGTGGCTAAAATTCATCCTCCCACTCAAATAATTTGTGATATTATTACTCCTGTTCAGACTAGAGGGAAAAAGAAGATCCAAGGTGGATTCATTGCTAATATCCATAAGAAGGATGATACTCCTTTTGTCCATGAGTGTTTGTTTGCCTATTTCCTCTCTCAATCAGAACCAAAGAAGATTTTTTATGCTCTTAAAGAAGAAAGCTGGGTTGAAGCAATGCAATATGAGCTTCATCAGTTTGCAATACAAGATGTTTGGGAGCTAGTGGATTGTCCCAAGCATGTTAGACCTGTTGGAGCACGTTGGGTTTTAAGGAACAAGAAAGATGAGAGAGGCATTGTGATTAGAAACAATGCAAGATTGGTTGCTCAAGTATATACACAGGAAGAAAGTATTGATTATGAAGAGGTTTTTGCACCTGTTGTTAGGATAGAAGCAATAAGGGTTTTCCTAGCATATGCTTCCTGCATGGGTTTCAACGTCTACTAAATGGATGTGAAGACTGCCTTCTTGTATGACACAATCAATGAAGAAGTTTATGTGATGCAGCCTCCTTGTTTTGAAGATCTTGAGCATCCAGACAAGGTTTATCGAGTGAAAAAGGCAATGTATGGCCTTTATCAGGCCCTAGAGCCTGGTATGGTATACTTTCCACAGACCTAGTGGAAAATGGCTTTTAGAGGGGCACCATAGATCAGACATTATTCACCAAGCAGGAAAGGAATGATTTTCTACTTGTTTAGGTCTATGTGGATGACATTATCTTTGGTTCTTCCAATCCAAAGATGAGTGAGGAGTTCTCCAAGCTTATGACAGATAAATTTCAGATGAGTGTTATGGGAGAGATGAACTTCTTTCTTGGTCTAAAAGTTCAATAGAAAGAAGATGGTATTTTTATCTCTGAAGACAAATACGTGGCTGAAATTTTGAAGAAATTTGGTTTCTCACCCCATGAGAAACGTGTTAGCACACCCATGGATAGGGAACATCCATAGGAAATATTGAGATGGAAAGGAAGTTGATGTCAGGCATTATAAATCAATGATTGGTTCATTGATGTATCTTACAACTTCAAGACCTGACATCATGTTTGCAGTGTGTGCATGTACACATCATCAAGTGACTCCCAAGGAATGTCACCTTCATGTTCTCAAGAGGATTTTTAGGTACCTTAGGTGCTTTCTAAGCTTGGGATTATGGTCCCTAGAGACTCTCCATTGGAGCTTACTGGCTATTCAGACAATGATTATGGTGGTGATAATGGGGATAGGAAATCCACAACTGGTGGATGTCAATTCCTTGGAAGCAAGCTTATATCTTAGCAATGCAAGAAACAAACAGTGGTTGCCAATTCAACAATTGAGGCTGAGTATGTAGCAACTGCTGCATGTTTTGGGAAAGTGCTATGGATTCAAAATCAGCTATTGGACTATGGGTACATTTTTATGCATACTAAGATTTTTGTAGATAATAACAGTACATTGTGCATAATTAAAAATCACGTACCTCATTCTAAAAACCAAACACATAGAAATCAGGCATCATTTTATAAGGGATTGTTTTGAAAAAGATTTGATATATCCAGATAAAATAGACATAGAGGATAATGTGTCTGATCTTTTGACTAAACATTTTGATGTTGAGAGATTCCAGTACTTGGTTTCAAGTATTGGACTGGTCAATCCATAAAATATGTGTTTTTTTGAAATTGATGTAAAGTATGTACAGGATGTGAACTGTTATTATTCTTTGTAAAAGTTAGATTTTCCACTATATTTTTCTATCCGCTGACAAAGGCATTCTATCCGCTGACAAGTGGAAAGAAGCCGCTGACAGCTTTTGTGGTAGTTTTTATGGTTTTTCATCTAACAATGCAGGCATGTAGGACGATTGTACATATAGATACAAAGTTGCTTATGGACTAAAGGAGTGTGGAAAAAAGGTTTATTTATGATGGTTGAAATATTTATATTTCTATCTTGAAATAAATATTTTTGTCACGTATATATTTTTGGGCATTCTCATCATAGTTTAAGGGGAGGTTTAGGACAACTTTTAGGCTCTTGGGTATTCTTAGAATGCTCTTATCACAATTCTAGATTGTGTCCGTAGGTGAGTGGGGGTTAGAAGTTATGATGCCATGTTTTTATAAATTTGGTGGAATTTCTTTCTCTCGAGGCACTGTAGCATGCACGTAAATTATTTTGCATGCATGCTGCCAAGACCTTTTGACCTAGATTTGGGTTTGGTCGGATGGGAGACTTGGGGTATATATTTTGGCTTATCTGGGAGTTACAAAGATTTTTTAAGAGATAACTTCACCTTTAAGAATTATGTAAGCAATGGACACTTGAGGACAATTATGTCTATCTTGCTTAAGCAAGTGTGTATGATTGGACAGTGTTTGTGATGCTCAGTCATTTAGGGTAAAAGTTGTTTTCCTTAGAATTAAAGTCTTTGTTAGGTATTTTATTTTTCTTTATTTTTTTTATTTTTGACCTAATAACAATTGAAATTTCATCCTAGCCCAAGACAAAAAAAATTCACCCGCTGACAAATATAGTAGTTTCCGCTGACAAAGTTTTTGACCGTTGAAATACACTGGGTCCTACCTAGTTGTAACTTTTACGATATTTTGAGCCGTAATTTTTGGGGAGTGGTTATTTTCTTTAATTGGTATGAGATAAGTTTTATTTTCAAAGTTTTTCATTATTACTTTTGAGACTTTTTCTCACTTACCTCTATTTTCAACCAATCACATCCCACATATTTCTACTCTATATTTGGCTCACCATATTGTGTACAGGGCAACTTGCATTATTTATTTCACATACATCTTTTACACATAACCTTTACCTTCATTAAAAGCTTTTCACTTTTATCAATGGCGCCAAAGTTTAAACCTGCTGATGCTGTTTTGAAGTTCAAGGATCAACCCAATATGCTTGCATATTTGACTGTTGATCGCGAGCAACCTCAATACACAGAGATGATAGAGTATCTGTTGGCTTCTCCTTTAAGGTATGCACTTACTCATGCTCCTATCATCCTTGTCACACACATCAAACAGTTTTGGAACACTGGTAGTTCCACAACAGTTGATGGAGTGAGAAGGCATCATCCATAGGAAACAATGGGTGGTCACTGAGGCTTTGGTACGCCAAGCCTTGCATCTTAATGATGTTGGTGGCATTATCACCCTTCCCATAGAGGTGCTACATGAAGGCCTTCATGGCTTGAGGTACAGACTCCCCCCAACAGGGAAAATAAATAAATATTCTAAGGGTCAGTTTCCCCCAGCCTGGAAGTTTTTGATACATGTCCTTCTACAATGCGTTAGTCCTAAATGCTCTTCATTCAATGAAATCAACCGTTCAATCGGGAGTGCTCTTGTTTGTTTAGCAACTGGGCAACTTTATAATTTTTCCAAAATGATTTTTGAAGGCATGTTACATAACAAAGGGAGCAAGATGACTCTTGCTTACCCAAGGTTTTTACAAATGGTGTTTGATTTACAAGGAGAATGTGGGAGGGATCATGAAAATTTTTATGAGATCCCTGCCCAAAAGAAAAAGCTTTTCATCACCCTTAACTCAGACCATATGAACCCTTGCCTTTGACACCCCCTATGCTTGCTTTCGTTGAACCAACCTTACACCCACAACCCCAACAAGAACTACAACAAGAACCCCACCCAGACCCTGCACCAAAACTCCATCATGATCAACCACCACCTTCGCCACAACCTCATCTTGAACCTATTCCTGAAGCCGTTGACATTCATATGTCAGCCGCTGACACTTCCATTCTAGCCCCCGACGCCACTCAAACAGACCCAAACACCTCTTCTAACTCCCCACCACAACATTTCCACCTAGAAAAACGCCAAAGGACTACTAGGGTGTTCTCCCTTGATGGTCCTAGCCATGATGCAGAGAGAACCACCACCACAAGTGTGGTTGGTGATATGGAGGTGGCCGGACCTATTGGCCTTGTTGCAGGTCAAGCCAGGTCCATTGTAGATAAGCCCACCACCATGCCCCATGGTTCCCCATTAAGGATTGAGTTCCCTCATGTGGATGAGGACAACATGCAACCTATGACCATTATGGAATTGACATTACTCTGCATTAGCTTGCAAAAGCAAAATGCAGAGTTTGTATAGAAATTGACAGCTCAAGACCTTGAACTCAATACTTTGAGGGAGAGGACTGTAAAGTTGGAGAACAAGTGAATGTTTGTTGTAGAGTCCTCAGGTGAAACAAGTGAGGATTCTTACAAAGGGGAGGATGAACCAACAGATCCCTTCATTGCAAGTGATAAAAGTTCAAAAGAGGGTTCTATTTTGGTGAGAAGGAAATAGTTGTTGCTCTCATAGGGATGAAGGAACAAGGGCAGTTTGATTCTTCAAAGGTTTTACAGGTGACGGCTAAGCATCTTTCTTTTGTGGAGTTAATGATACATCAAGAAACAGGGTCAGTCGCTGACAAGACAAATCTACACGCAGACACTTCACTGGTAGTCGCTGACAAACTCATAGGTGTATCCCAACCATCTTTGGTGTTAAAAGAAGTTTCTTCTCATGTATCTCCATCTATTTTGCCAGTTATAGATCCCAAAGATAAAGGTAAAGCAATAATGGTAGAAGTAGAGGTCCCTAAAGATGGTGCACATGTTAAGTTTGATGCCATGTTGGCTTAATAGTTTCAAGAACAGGAAAATAGGGGACTTAGGAAAGGGGATATAGAAGCTCAGATTAGCTCAGAATATAAGGGAATAAGGAGAGCTGGTGATAGTGATGATGATGATAGTAGTGGACATGGTTCTAATGCTGATATGGAAGAAGAACCAGAAAAATTGGAGTATAGAGAGGGTGAGGCACCTCATGAAAGGCTTAAGCAAATTAAGTTGCATGTTGATTTTGATATATCCACCATTCCTGGTGTATATTTTAGGTATGAGAACGAAGTCTTAAATAACCCTGATATTCCTTTGACTGAAAAAATTAGTGGGTTAGAATTTTTGTTGAGAGTTCAGAAGGATTGCAAGACCATTTTGGAGAATTGGGCAAACAAAGTGCTTACAAAGAACAAAACTGCAAGAAGGGAATTGTATTATATGCTTCTTAGATGTCACCAAACAGGGTGTACATACACAAAGATAAGGAAGCTATCATTTGATGATTGGAGTTTCATGCCTATCTAATTTGGGATCGTGTTTGTGAAGAAAACACATTTAGGTTGTTGTCTGCTGAAAGACAGGAATAGATTGAAGAGGAATTGAAGATGAAGAAGGCATCAATTGTGCCTAGACCAGTGAAGAGGGGAGCAAAATTTTTGTTTCCAGCTTTTGATCCCTATGATGCAGGGTTTAATGAAGCAGTTTTAAAGAAGAATATGGAGCCTTCACCCTTGGAAGCTTCTGACATTGCTGTTGTGATACCCCTCTTGATTTCAGAAACCTAATTGTGAAGTATGAAGAAGATTCTGCATGTTTTTGGAAGATCGCCAGGTTTGGTGATAAGGTACATGTCTTCACTTTTTTGGTTTCTTTGTTTGCAAGTATGGTGTGACAACCGTGGTTTTGAGGTTCGTCACTTGGTCTGATTTTAAGGTTAATTTATGTGTGACTATGTGATTTGCGTGTTTACATGTTATTTTGCGTAAACGAGGTTGGTGTGGATATTGTTTATGGGTATAATATACTCATAAGTAAATCGAGGAACGATTATTTCATGTTCATGAGCTCACAAATTAGTGACTATGAAATGAAATGGTGTTATTTTGGTGTTTTACGTATACGTATAATTATTATAGTAAATCGTATTTTTTTTACGATTTGGGGTTTAGCATTTAGAGGTCTCGGGTAAGGTGTTTAGTCATGTGAGTATTTTTTGGGATGGTTTTAAGTCATTTAGGACTTAGTTATAAAGTTTATTTCAAAATTTAATATTTTTTTTAAAACTGTATATTTTACGTTTTTTTCGGTATACGCGTAAAATTGACTAGTTTTACGGTTTTAAGGTTTCGGAGGCTTTAGGAGCTGAAATAAATTAAGGTAAATTAAGTTATTATTAATAACATAATAATAAAAAGAAAAAAAAGTATATGTTAAAGTCGGTTTAGGCCGATTAAAAAGAAAGAAAAGGGAAAAAAAGGAAAAAAGGGAACCGGGCTTTTGTAATGGGCCAAGGACTTGTTAGGAAATTATATAAAGACTTTTTATTAACTAAAAACATATCATAATCCCCTGGAGATCAAGCTTAAGTCGAAATCAATGGAGCCTATTTAGGGTTCTTCATTAATTTTTCTTCTTTCAAAAATTCTAAGGTAAAATCTTCAATACACTTTTTAATTAAATTGTTTTAAATTCTCTTACAATCAATACATGATGGATCTAGGGTTAAGTTAATTATGAATTATGTATTATAATGTTATAAACATGATTAGATTAATTAGAGATAATAATTATACATAGTGATGGTAATTAATTAAGCTAATTGTGTTAAATTCGTTTTTAAAAACTGGGCAAATTTTATGTCACTTGTTTTGATCATATCTAGAGTTATACAAACCCTTATTTTGCGATCCAAACATCCCTGAATAGGTATTTGAAATGGCTTTCAAATTCAAGAAACGAGAACTAAACCGGAGGTCGGGAGGTGGGTCAAATACAGGTTAAACAGTCTGAGGTCAAAACAGTTTTGAAATCAGTCGGGTTTAATTTAATGTTTTAAGGTGATTGGGGTACTTAGGAGTACACTTAAGCCCTCTAATGAGCATGGTAGTTGGTTTATATATTAAATAAGAGACCTGAAGGGTGGCTAAGCAAATGGGTTAGGGTAAGACCCCCTAATCATAACAAACTTTTTGTATGTTCAAAATCGGTAATATGCGGATAGGCAGAAGTATATATATATATATATATATATATATATATATATATATATATATATATATATATATATATCTATATATATATATATATATATATATATATATATATATATATATATATATATATATATATATATATATATATATATATATATATATATATATATATATATATATATATATATATATATATATATATATATATATATATATATATATATATATATATATATGTATATATATATATATACGTATATATATATATATACGTATATATATATATATACATATATATATATATATATATATATATATATATATATATATATATATATATATATATATATATATATATATATATATATATATATACATATATATATATATATGTATACATATATATATATATATATATATATATATATATATATATATATATATATATCGGGGCCTTAACGGTATCTTTAAGGTTGGGGCAAAAGGGAGGAGTTAGATGACATATGTAAGGGCATAGGGCTTCCTTTACAGAGATCATGGGTATGGTTAGGTGGGTGTTTGGCTTATAGTTTGGAGACCTAAAAACCGGGACTATTTTGGGTAAAATGTTAACGAGACGGGTTATGAAGTAAACTAAGTTAAGGGCTTTATAGAGGAGTGTAATGAGATGCTTAGAGCATATAAATGAGGCATATATATGGGAGAAGTTTAGATGTCCATCATGGGTTGATGAGCCATCTTAGTGTTTGGTTCATGTTTTGATTGTGTGCTTTTGTTTGTTAGCTTTTTGCTAGTGCGCGGATTTTTGGAGAAGCTCAATTTGGTGAGTTTCATAGTCCCATATCTTTTAATGATTTTCACTTCCAGATGGGATGGAAGAGACACTGTATGGTTTTTAACTAATGTTGTGAATGTTTTTATGGTTTGTGATGGATTCGTGTGTGCACTTATGTGATTAACTGCTATGTGATTCGTGATTGTGTTTATGATTTGGATCGGGGGACACGTACCGTCTCAGTTATTATGGTTTGACTTGGTACTAAAGGGATGTTGACAAGGCGGGGCCTTGGGGAAGTACATAGATGTGTGAGAATCTATGGGACCAATGGATAATGACAAGGCGGGGCCTTGGGATTGGTACATAGGTGTATGGGCGCCTATGGTACCATGGTGTTTGGTAAGGCTGGGAGCCTTGGATTTGGTTTGGAATGATTGATCTTGAATGTTAGTTGTTAATGCATACTTGTAGCACATTGTCCATATGTTTAGTGGTTTATGGTTGTTCACAGCTTATTATAATCTATTTTCGGTTGGAGTCTAAACCTATGTCTCTCACCAACATTATGTTGACGTGTTTTAGTGTCTCTTTCAGGTGATAAAGTGGTTAAGCGTGAGAACATATGTGGCTAGGATTGGAGTCGCGTAGGAATGCATTTAGAAGGAGATCCCCGTTCCTTTTTAGTTTATTTTTCTGTTTGTTTCAATAAGTGATACTATGAACCTATATGTTGATTTGTTTGTGTTATTTGTTTGCCTTGGGTAAGAGGTAGGACTGTTACCTACTTACCTAGACTCCTGCATTGATAGAGATATTTTCATGACATTTGTGTCACTTTTTATGACATTTCTAATTCATATGGTTCTCTCTATGGACACGCTATTGTTGTGATGATATCCATGCGTCGCGTCCCATATTCCGCCATGGTGGGGTGTGACATATGGACAGAGAAGATTTGTAGAATCTTTGGGGATTGATGAAGGAGAAATATGATGATGAGGCTCCTTCTTCATTTGGTGGAAATAAAATATGGACAACATTCAAGAGAATGTTTTCCCATGATGAAGTTGATCCAATCTGGTTGGATCTTGATGATTTGAGTGGCTTAGAGTGGCACTTGTATTCGGCTGGTGGTGTGTACTATCTCTGCACTTCAAAGTTTGCTGACTATTTGTTAACAGACATGGTTTATCCATTGTCACGAGACTTTTTGAAGAAGATGGTCTATACCAAGCTTAAGGTTGACTATACAAGTGATGTTGGCATTGACTTATTGAAGTTTATTCATTCCCAGATCAAAGAAGAATAGGTTTGTTTGTAAGAATCCTCTCTATATTTTGTTTTTATTCAGAAACTTGATGATTAGAGTAAATATCAAGTTTAGGGGAGGATTGTTGGGAATAAAATTAGCTAAGTCATCTAGCCGCTGACACACTGAATCAAGCCACTGACAGAATAGGCGCATACAAGAAGAATCAAGCCACTGTCAAGACTTATTAGATGTCAAAGTCAACACGTTTTGTTTAGTTAGGAAGATATATCTGAATATTCTATTTTGTTATGTTTATCTTTCTATATCTTCCTAAAATAGTTGATACGATAGCTTAATGTACAAGGCTCCTTATGTGTATAAAAGGAGGCCTTAAGGTTTATTTTTTATATACTTTAATCACATCGCTCATCGTTCTTATTATTAATCGAATTTGAAAGTTTGGTATACGTGCTTTGTTATTTGTTATTTGTTCTAAGTATTAATTCCGCATAATAGTTAGATTGTTGAATACACAAAGTTTCTCTACGTATTATACTTGAACTATTCTCGATAATACAAAAGCTTAATCGATCTAAGTTTGGAATCAACAGCCATGTCGTGTGTTTTTGGTTACCCCTGAAGGGCGTCTTGTCTGAGCCTACTATGGTCCATGTTCCTAAAGATCGGAGATGCCCATTCCTCTATATAAATTAGTCACAAGCTGCTCACCATCGTGTTTATTTGGATGTGATGATCCTTTAGTTATCTCGTGTTTCTGCTAAGAATAGAAGGATGGCAGACAGCGCAATCCGCTCGCATCAGCAACCTCCACGCGCGTCGGCAACACATGAATTAATCTGAACCTCGTGCTTTTTTGAAATAGAAACAGACTACTTATAATTTTATAAGCCTGAGTGACGTGGGCGCATCAACGAATCAGGTTTGTGTTTGTTGTTTACAACACTTGCACTTCACAAGAAAGAAATACAGAGTATATCAGTCAAAAAATCAGATGGTTAGAAAACATCAGCGGAGCAACGACTAGAATAAACATATGGTTATATGGTTATTTAAAATCTGGGTACAAAAATTGGGGTCTAATTAGCTAGAAACTTGATGGGTCTGGGGTGCGGTCGTGGATGTCGAGTGCGTCATAACGACGTTTTATAGGCTGCAAACCATCTCGAGGTATAAGGCTTTTGATTTTGGTTTTTGTCACTTTCTTAAACAGCTAAATTGAATTCCATGTGTATGTTTTTGTTGGGTTCTAGCGTTTTTACATTTAAGTTGATGCATGGTGGTTCATTTATACATATAGACCAAGTGAGCATGTTATGTATATTTTTCATACACACACATTATATGATGACTGATCTTAAACATTTTGTGCCAAAAGTTTTTATATTTCTTTTATGTGTAATTATTATAATTTTTTCCTTGTACTCTTTCTTTAAAATCTACACATGGTGGTTTTTATTTTTGCATAATATAGTTGTAGCTGCAAGTTATAGTTTTTAGGTTTTCCAATAGTGGTGTCTGATATATTGGCTCGACTCTAGAAAACAATTAAAAAGCTTCCATTGTAGCATTTTATATACGGACCTTTTCTTAATAGCCTAAGTAACATTTCCGTCCACCCATGTTCCCACGTCCTTGCATCCCATGTTTCTATTTAGTCTGTAGATACTTTTCTGTTATTGTCTTTTTTAGCGGTCCCAATTGACCTTTTCTTAATGAAATGTATCCTAAGCAAAAGTTTCTAGGTGGTTTGATTGGGAAGTTGTTGGTGACTCACGCCATGACACTTTTGGGCAAAAAGCTGTGGACGTTCTGTAGAATAAATCATTGACAAACAAAAAAGGTTACCTTCAATTCTTTATTAGGAACTTCTGTTCTAGCCTATTATAAATGCTGAAATTTGAAGCATTTTATACGTGACTAATTGTATACATGTAATTTTGTTTCAACAATGGCGTTAAGGATGGTCTACATGTATTTTTGTTTTGTTAATTCCTATAAGCCGGGATATAGATGGTAGGTCTACTATCAATGTCGATAACCTTCAGTGTGTACGAAAATGTTTTGAACCCAAGTAAAAAAAATTGTTTGGCCTACATAAATGTCAAAGTTAAAGAAACAAAGGTTTTGTGTAGCTTATTGGGTTGATCAACTTCGGTAATTATTGTTTGCAGAAAAAAAAATCTTAAGAAAACAACTTTAATATGATATCTTGCACCTTTGAGGTCATCCCTTAATTGCCATATTCGTGGTCCACTGATCATATAGTCACGCTGTGTGCTTAATTTCTATGGGTTATGCCTTATTTATGATTCTCTTAATGTGATTTGCGTTTGTAGGAGCTATCAGTAGGCTAATGGATGTTGCTAACCAGCCAGATTGTCACTGCATTCATGGAGAAAACCGATGGAAGTACGTCATATTTTAACTACTTTTTCGTATACTATTACAATTATAAACCGTGATTATACATATATATGTATTTATGTTCAGGAAAGGGTTACAGTCAAAAATTTGTTAGTATAGTGGAACGAGAAGAACGCGTCATATATTTCATGATCCTCAACATCCATATTTATTTATATGAAGTAGAAGACGTGGGGATGGAACCAGGCTACATTAACCAATTTGGTGAGGTAAATATTCCTTATTTTACAAATATCAATCTTATCTTACTACTTTATAAAAGATTTAAGACTTTTTTTATATTTAGAAGTCTTAAATTTTCAGCCAAACATTTATGATTTTCAGCCTCTAACATTTCAGCCTCAAACAATTAATATCAGTTGACCAATTATCAGATTTCTTGAATTGCTTATTTTTGAAATATCTCTTTCTCATAGTGTAACAGTTGAATAACCAAAATGTATTGATTGATGTCCAATTTGTAACAGTCCAATTTGTAACAGCCCAATTTATAATGGTCCATTTAACTCTTGTAACATAAAGAAACGCCTACATTATAAAATATCTTTTTAATTCGTCTTTAAATCTATACACAACTTACAAGATATAAATAGCCAATGGTCCGAATACCCAAAGAAATCTCATCTTCTTCCTCAGCTCACTCTAAAAATATACACTTTTCTCTCTCTTTCATATCAACTAATTAAACAAAACCATCAGCCACAACCGCCGCGCCGCCACCTTCTCCAACACCCGCGGCAAAAAAAACAACCCTTTTTTATATCTCTAAATATCTGCACATCCTATCGCTCATATTTATTTCTAAGTTTTATTTTTTCTACATATTTACAAACATTCCTCAAAATTTACTTTCAAGAATTATTTAATTACTCTTTTAGTCTTTTTGGTTAGATCTTTTTATATTAAGTTGTTACATTTGTTGTTTCGTCAGTAGGTTTGGAATGGATAGCTGCAAGCATTTTCATAACTTTTTTGTCAGAGAAGAGTGAGGCAGAACAAGGATAAGTTGCTTCAAACCGGTCATGTTGGATCCCGCTCAGAATCAACGACAAGTGAAGTCACTACTACAAAAAAAAAACCCTTAGAGACCCCCCTAAAGAGACTGGTTACCTGAAAACAAGTGTCTATGACCTAAAAATGGTGGGAAGGGAATAAATAGAAACTTGTTTTCTTAAAAAAATCAGTCTCTATAAGGTGAATTATAAAGAGACTAGTTTTGTAGGCTACAACCACTCCTTTTATACACTTAAAGACAATGGTTTTTACGTAACAACCTGTCTTTATGTGTTAATGTTAAGGACACCATTTTATATCAAAAAACTAGTGTTTTTAGACATTTAAAAACACCTGTTTTTTTAACAACCAGTCTTTTTTATGTAAATAAATTTTGTGCTTAATTTTTTTTAACTTACAATCATAAGGACTCAACGGTATATACTTATTTTTATAACATATTACGTTTTTAGTCTTTATAACTTTATATGTGATTAAATTATAATGACCATCAAATAAATAAAAAATTAAGAATCATAACATGTATAAACTTATTTATAGGCACTTCCTGTTAATACTATTTAAAAACTAAAAATATTTTTTTGAAAATTTTTCTGAACTTTTTTCTATTTTTTATGACTTTTTTTAATTTTTAAAATGAGAATAATCTTAGAAAATAAATAATAAAAGGAAAATTATGAAATTTAAACTATACAAAAGCGAATTTATTTTTCCTGCATCGTAAATGATAAAAAAAATTTTGAAAAAAAAAATTACATTTTTTGACTTTTATATTTTTTTATGAATTAAATACGATTTTAATCTAAAAAATGCTTAAAAAATACTAAATGATTTTTCTAAAATATGAAAAAATTTACAGAGAAAGCTAAACATTGTTTAAACTCTAAGAAAAATATAAGGTGAGAAAAATAAGTTAATATAATTGACGAAATTAGTTGTTTTAGTTGATAAGCTAAAATGAGAAAAAAGGGGTTAAATATAAAACATTATAAAACATAACCCATCAAAAACATTGTAGCTCAGTTGGTTGAGGCGTGGTGAGTTCGAACAAGGGGTCAGGGGTTCGAGTCCCACTAATCCCCTTTTTGCACAGTTATTAAAAACCAAAAAATAGGCAGCAGGTGGATCGAACCCCTGACCTCAGAGAACAAACAGACATAGAAATACACTCTTTAACCATCTGCACCAAGTGTTCTTTTTGGTTTTTCATTACAAAAGCTTTTACTTGTACTCTTTTAACTTTATTTGCTTAAAAGCATATTTTATGCTTATTTCGAGCTTATTTGAGCTTATCTTTTAAACTTACTATTTTTTATAGTTTTCTAACGGCGTTTTTGATTTTCGGTAATTTTTTAGGATTATTGAAAAATCATTTAATATTTTTAAATCATTTAATTAGTTTTAATCTTAATTAATTCATAAAAAATTATTTAATAGTCAAAAAAATATAATTCTTTTTTTCTAAAAGTTTCTTTTGTCGTTTACAATGTAGGAAAAATTAAAATTGCATTTTTAGGCTTTAAATTTAATAAATTATTTAAATATCGCGTTTTTTTACGTTCGTTATTATTTTCGTGTGCTTTTGTTATTTCGATTTTTTTAGCCCAAAGTTCAACTGAGTCGATAGGGTATCGTTGTTCACGATAAGAGTCGATAGGGTATCGTTGTACACGATAAGAGTCGATAGGGTATCGTTTCACATGATATGAGTCGACCGGGTATCGTTGTACATGATATGAGTCGATACGGTATCGTTTCACATGATATGAGTCGATCGGGTATCGTTGTACACGGTATGAGTCGATAGGGTATCGTTTCACATGATATGAGTCGATCGGGTATCGTTGTACATGGTATGAGTCGATAGGATATCGTTTCACATGATATGAGTCGATTGGGTATCGTTTCACATGATATTGGTCGATCGGGTATCGTTGTAAACGATATGAGTCGATATGGTATCATTTCACACGATATGAGTCGATCGGGTATCGTTGTACATGATATGAGTCGATAGGGTATCGTTTCACACGATAGGAGTCGATAGGGTATCGTTTCACATTATATGAGTCGATCGGGTATCGTTGTACATGATATGAGTCGATACGGTATCGTTTCACATGATATGAGTTGATCGGGTATTGTTGTACACGGTATGAGTCGATAGGGTATCGTTTCACATGATATGAGTCGACCGTGTATTATTGTACATGATATGAGTTGATACGGTATCGTTTCACATGATATGAGTCGATCGGGTATCGTTGTACACGGTATGAGTCGATAGGGTATCGTTTCACATGATATGAGTCGATTGGGTATCGTTTCACATGATATTGGTCGATCGTGTATCGTTGTACACGATATGAGTCGATATGGTATCATTTCACACGATATGAGTCGATCGGGTATCGTTGTACATGATATGAGTCGATAGGGTATCGTTTCACACGATAGGAGTCGATAGGGTATCGTTTCACATGTTATGAGTCGACCGGGTATCGTTGTACATGATATGAGTCGATACGGTATCGTTTCACATGATATGAGTCGATCGGGTATCATTGTACACGATATGAGTCGATAGGGTATCATTTCACATGATATGAGTCGATCGAGTATCGTTGTACACGATATGAGTCGATAGGGTATCGTTTCACATGATATGAGTCGATCGGGTATCGTTATACACGGTATGAGTCGATAGGGTATCGTTTCACATGATATGAGTCGATTGGGTATCGTTTCACATGATATTGGTCGATAAGGTATCGTTGTACACGATATGAGTCGATAGGGTATCGTTTCACATGATATGAGTCGATCGGATATCGTTGTACACGGTATGAGTCGCTAAGGTATCGTTTCACCTGATATGAGTCGATCGGGTATCGTTGTACACGTTATGAGTCGATAGGGTATCAGTATTTTTGGCACCTACGTCGGCATGGTATCGTTTGACCTGATATGACCTGAATTTTTAAACACTTTTCATAATTTTGCCAAAAACTTTGATTTCCTTTCCCTTAACACTAACAAGCGGGAATTATCCCTCCTATTTTTCACCAAAAAATTGAAACCTACATCCAATCCAAATACACCCATTCATCTAAAAGTAAGGACTGGGAACATCTCTCCATCATCCTACGCAACCACTCAAACTAATCCCTCCTAGCTTCTATTCTAATAAACTCTAATAACACCAATCCAATCCGTACGTTTACTCGAATCTGTTCAATCTCGAGGTATATATAACACCTAATTAGTTATTTAGTTATTGTTGTATTGATTTAATTAGTGGTTAATTATTTATCAATTGTGTTTTTTGTTGTTTGTAATGATTGTAGTCGTTGATGAAGCCTTAGATACCCAAACTAGAAGATGATTCTGATTACTATGTTAATAGTGGTCAGGATGAGAGTCGAGGAGGCTGAGGAGGAGGTAGGCGTTATTTCTGACGTGCTTCTTTTGTTTAATTTGTGGGTAAACTTTTCAGTGATCCTAGGATAGTGATCACTTTCTCACCAAACGACCCTACAACAAATCAAATCGAAGGGCTGCCATACCAAGCACAACAATTAAATGTGCCAAATAGCTTCAGTGGAGGTCCAATTTCTCATGGTGTACGGCCTTTCATTCCTCCGGGTAGTTTTGATTCAAGCCAAATACAAAGGGAGCCCAAAAGGTTGAGATATGAAGGATCTATGCCCTATGGTGACATGAATGATCGGGTTTTGTTAGCCAATCAAATATCCAGAGGTGTTCCCTCAACCACAAGATTCACAAATACGAGTTCCAACATTATCGGTAGTCCTGACGCAGGTTATATATGGCGAGGTATAATTACAAAGGGTGGGAATCGAATTTGTCATGCACAATGTGTTCCTGTTGGAGATTGGATCGGATATGAATTGTAAGTGATTCCTTTTTCTATTTAAGTTTCTTAAAAATAATAGTTGGCTTCATAGTTGAGTTCAATAATTTGGAAAATTAGAAAAATAGGCTACCGAATAAAGCTTTCTGTGACTGTGAAAGAGAAACTAAACATTAATTTAAAGTAGTATCAAACACATGAATCGGAATAGAGTATTGAATTTGGTTAACATGTGGAGTCTTTAAAATCTGTAGGCCTGATATTGTAAATTGTTCGGCTAGAACAGGATTAGACATGCTCGAAAAACATTATGCAGATGCTATTGGTTTTGATATCATTTACTTCAAGCCTGATAGTGAGGAGGATTTTGCTTCGTACACTAAATTTCTATGGTATATGGGTGACCGTAATCGAGCAGGTGTTGCTAAATTTGACGATGGGGCCGCTTATTCTTAGTCCCACCATCAGACTTTTTAAGTAGGGTTTTAAAAGTTGCTGGTCCCCCACGACTTTATGGGTTGGTTCTAAAGTTCCGACAACATACCTCCGAACCTACATCGGGTCCTAAGTTTAGTCAGCCTTAGTATTTACAAGCTCCTCCAACTAGTAACGCCTTGCCTATGTACTATCCACCACCAGCTGCTGAAGCATCTGCCATGCCGGCTGCAGATTCTTTAACACCTGAACTTCTTGTAACCCTGGCAGCTTTTGCCAAGGCCAACTCTAATGGTCAGCAACTATCAGGTAACACGGCTGCAAGGCCTCCGTCAACTTCCATTGCAGCTGATGAAAGGAGATTTCAGGGACTTCCTGCGCAGGCTAGTCAGCCATACCGACTGGATACGCACACAGTTAATGGTGTTACAACTTCAAGCCAGGTACGTAGTACTAATGTTTCGGAATCGCAAGGTATGACGCCAGGTCAGCAAAGTTCGGAGTTTGACGCTGAGAAGAATGAACGATATCAATCAACACTAAAATTTGCAGCTAGCCTACTACTTCAAATACAGCATAAGCAACAATAAGCTGTTGGGAAATTGGATGCGGACCGTTTGTTCAGGTAATACTGTGTGCCCATGTTTCTTGTAAATGCGTTAATGATTCTTTGTGAGATAATCTAGGCATGCTTAGATAGGTAATGTATTATTTGTTCTGTTTATGCTATGTGCTCTATGTTTCACTTGCTTTACCAAACTAAGAATGTTGGTAGGATATGTTTTGAAGAACGTGTTTCTGTAGGTACTTTGTGGACTTATCTAGGAATGAACTAGCGCTCTTCTGAATTTAGTTTCTGTAGGTACTTTGTCGCCTTAAAGGTTCTTTTCGCTTAGTTTAAAGGAATTTCATGTTTTCTATTCCGTTCTTACTTCATTTTTTTGAAAGATTAATCTCGAGGTATATATAATACCTAATTAGTTATTTAGTTATTGTTGTATTGATTTAATTAGTCATTAATTATATATCAATTGTGTTTTTTGTTGTTTGTAATGATTGTAGTCGTTGATGAAGCCTCATATACCCAAACTAGAAGATGATTCTGATTACTATGTTAATAGTGGTCAGGATGAGAGTCGAGGAGGCTGAGGAGGAGGTAGGCGTTATTTCTGACGCGCTTCTTTTGTTTAATTTGTGGTTATACATCGCGTATGCGGTATGGTTTGATTGATCGGTTTAGGTTAAGTTACATGTATATATTAGTATTAGCTTATTATCAATGTTCTATGATGTTCTGCTATAGTGTTATTTAATCTTGCATAATGAACGGGTTCTGCTTATTACATATATGTTGTTGCGACTAAGCATGTGAAACTGACAAAATTTAAGAGATTAATAAATATGCAGCAATTTTACATTAGGAATTTACTTTCGATTAAACTGTTAGATGCTTATCAGTTATATGTACGAGTTATACATGTTTTCTTAGCTTATTACTGTGTAAATAGTATACTTATCATGTCTTATAAGTTGTCATGTATCATTTTTAAAATGTCTCTTTTTCTGTTGTTACAACAGTGGCCACCTTAGCATTGGACTACTATTGCTGCTGCGTAGAATCAGGTACAATCAGATAGATCTAGGCACATGTTGCATCTGTACATTAGGAATTTACTTTCTATTAGATTGTTAGATGCTTATCAGTTATATGTATTTTATTCCCAATGTTTACATTCGATTAAATTAATTATAGGTACCATGGAATAACGAACGTCCGTTGGATACCAAAGAGATAAACGCGATCATTGGCACATGGTTCACATTGTGGCGAGATTAGACATAGACGATTAAGCTAAATTCTAGTAATATTCTATATTGTTGTAAATTCTAGTATGACTTTAATTTAAATACAAATTATGTTTGGTTGCTTTAGTTTGTTGGTTTTACAGTTTTGGTCCTTCTAAATTAGTTTATATATATTCATTGTATTTGTATTTCTTCATTTTGGTGGGTTAAAATTGTAAAATTTGGAATTTACTAAAAATTCCAATTTTTTTTTAAAATACCGATTTTCAAAAAGACTTGTTTTTTAGAAAATACACCTCTTTTTACTCTATAAAAAGACTGGTTAGATGTTGCTAAAAAGACTAGTTTCTGGAGGAATACTATGGATACCAATCTCTAAAGAGACTTGTTTTTGTTTTTAAAACAAGTGTCTATATGTATTATAGAGACTGGTTTTAAAACCAGTCTTTTTAGGATTTGCTAAAGAGACATCCCCATTTGGAGACCTTTTGCAAAACCAGTCTCTAAGGGATTTTTTGACCAGTCTCTAAGGTCTTTTTTGTAGTAGTGAGTAATGATTTCCTGGTTCAAATGAGTTGGATCCCGCCGAAAATCAACGACAAGTGAAGTAGGTAGGCAGCCATGTATGGAAGAAGACGCTTCGTTTAAAACATATTCGATAAGTATCGGAAATAATAAGATGGTAAAATGTGTTGGTATGTATGAAAACTGAGCATGCATGGAGATAATTCATTAAGGAAGGTCCGAATGGTAGATTGTTATAGTAAGTTAGTAACGTTGTACATTAAGGGAGACTTACATTTCACATGTAATTCCCTTCTTCTTTATGCATACTGCCTTTACTTTTAGTTATCCGATAACTGTTTGATTTGGTGCTTTTTTCCAAGATTACTTGTGTTGGTATCTTGGGCTATAGTTTTTATGTTTTAATTCAAATGGAAGATTGAGTACGAAGGTTAATTTGATAGTTGCTTTACTTCTTTAGTCATTATATATTTGTATCCATTATTGTACGTTGCATTCTATTTCATGCTACAATTTTATATTAGTGAGCTTACGAGTTTTCACTCTGAATGCCAAAATATATATCTTCCATTTAACGAGGCAATCATTTTTAGACATCTATACTATGTACGTTTATCTATTGTCAATAACCTTTTGGAACTTTGTATAACAAAAAGTGCACACAATTGTTCGCTTATATGTAGTTATATCTTGACCATATTATATGAATTAAAGAGCACAATCGCACTATTAACATAGTCATCTATCTATACCTCTATAGTAACCTTTTTATTAGTGGAACAATTTTAATGCAAAAACCTTATTATAAGAAAATTTTAAAAAATTAGTTAATATTGTTCATCTCCTATACAAAAAAAATTTATTACATTACATCAATACATCGTTGAAATTAATTAATATATTCAACTATGTAACATCTCCATAGCTCATAGCCCATTTAGGATACAGAGTATAACAATTCATTTAGCTTGTAACGACTCATTTATTTATGTCGGTTTTATTTATTGATCAACAATCATTAGCAACCACCATTTATTTGTAAAAGTTATTGTAGAAAAACATGTTAATGAAAATATTTCTTCGCCAAAAAATTAGTCACCGGTACCCGCCGCCGCATTGCGCGGGTACCCGACTAGTTTAAAATGAAACTCTTAAAGAAAAGCACCATATACGCAAATGGTGACTTTGATGAACTTGCCGAGTAATTACCGTACGAATCATTTTTGCATCTAAAAAATTTGTTGAAAAGGTTATTAACAATTTCGTTGATGATTGAATATAGGAGTTGTGTTTGTATGTTGGGTTAAATCTAGATTAGTGAAATATTTAACAAGAGTTTTGTTATATCCTCCTACAATATATGCCTATATATCCTCCTACATACACAATAATATTAAATATATTTTTTTCCACTAATTTTTTCTTCGCATCTAAACCATCAGTTTTGACAGGTGTCAGCATCCTGTGAGTAGAAGGATTTATAGGTTGCTTTAGTAGGAAGAAATAGCATTTTTGATTTCACAATGATTGTTTATGGGATATGTCAATATTTGTATTTATTATGCATACATCATGCATGGGAAAAGCATACAAAACCATGCATACACAAGCATTTATCATGCATGGGAAAAACATACAAAACCATACATACACATAACGTATATAGAAACACAAAATCATGCAAAATCTAAGATATGATGGTGACAATGTGTTTGACAAGATATGATATCTTGGAGATAAGATCTTTGCAATATCAGGAGAAGATTCATTCTAGATTGCCTATATTCGAGAAGATATTCTCAATCTACATAAATCATATTTGATTTGCTATAGATTCGCAAGATACGATTAGATATTAAAAGATTACATTCCACAAACACGAATCCATCCATCACTCTATAAATAGGTATGAAAATGGTCTTCTAAGGCTCATTCTATTTTTCATCACATGCTATAAGAATTCTCTTCATCCATACCGATAACTGACTTGAGCGTCGGAGTGTAAGACGGGGAGTAAGTCCCATATACCCTCTAACGTATTCCTTATTGTTGAGTGATACAGGTAAACAGGCGGAATCCCTTGATGACCAAGACCATTTAGTCAAGCCTGTGGATCTAGGTATCATCAATTGGCGCCATCCGTGGGACCGTTTTACTATCCACCGACTCTCAAACCAGTAGCTCATGGCGGAGGAAATCCCATCCAATGTACCACCAAGCACATCTGAAGATGGACCTAACGAGAAAGACCCTAAAGGGCCACCTATTAACACACATACCCCCGATCCAACCACAGAAAATCACACACCCGACAACAGCCTAGAGAACGCATCTAGAGATCCCATCATGCAATTTGTGGTACATGATTTCGAGCAGATCAATGCCATGTATTCAGCATTCTCTACGAAGAGAAAGGAAGTGAACATTGACGACCATCCTGTCATAGAACCATGGAGGTCTGATTCAAAAGGTTCACCCGAAGAGGCGGCCCGAGGAACACTAGAAGAAACTATTCTTCAAGCCAAGCCTAGCAAAAAGAATCGATCTACAACAGAAAACATTGACGGGTTTCCAAGGAAAAGACTAGAAAGTGACACTGGTTTCTATAATAAGCCTTTCACATTTATAGAGACGCAGAAAAATGTACGTAGCCTGGTAGCATCACCCTTCACGGCTCGAATTAGGGACTACGATATGCCAGATGGACTCAAGGTACCAACCAACCTGAAGACGTACGATGGTATGTCAGACCCGGATGACCATCTCACTGTATTCATGGGGACTATGGACGTGCACAAACTGCCAGAACGGCCTGGTGTCGTTTCTTTCATATTACCTTTAGTGGAGCTGCCTGATTCTGGTACGATAACTTGTCACCAGGAAGCATAAACAGTTTTCATTAACTAAGGGACAAGTTCAGGACAAACTTTCTACAGCAAAGAAGATTCCAAAAAACACAAGCCGAAATCCTTGGAACCGACAACGTTCAGACGAGTCACTAAGAGACTACTTAGAAAAGTTTGGAAAAGAAACTGTGGAAACCTTGGTTTCCGGATCTTTTAAGCAACTAGGAATGCATCATGTTCATATGATTATACAATCAAAGCGGAATTAGAACACGACACATTAACAAGGTGTTTAGGCACAATAACATGAATTAAAACAAATGGGATGTTCATTATATTAATAACAAACATCCACTAGACGTGTATACATTGAATCCCACGTCTAGTGCACACACGCTTTTAGGTTTACATTGTGAATGAATTGATGAATAAAACCTAAGACCCTTGGTTCCTTTTATAGTGTAAGGATTAGGGTTTACAAGAGATAAGAATGAATAAACATGTAAATCTTCTATTTAAATAAACTTATGCAGAATATCTTTGCATGTTTATCTAAATAGAAGCTTCCATAAGCTTCTTTGTCTACGTTTTGTCAATGCTTGAATTGCATGTGACAATGCTTGGATTGCACACGACAACTCTTGAGCCAACAACGCTGGATTTGTTCTTGTCAACGCCTAAATTGCTCTTGACAACGCTTAGACAATATCTTCATGTTTTCTTCGTTTTTGAGTTTCTGACACATCAACTTTTTGACCCAACAATCTTCCCCTAGTTAATAGTGGCAAAACTCTATGTGTATCTCTTGTAAGTTGTACATGATCTTCAAATTGCTTCCCCTCAAGTGTAGCATGTATTTCTTCCCCTTTTTGTCACATCAACAGGGAAGTAAACAACGTTGTAATCTTTGAAGATTCTCCATATGTAGCTCTATGTAATGATCTTGAAGAATAAATAAATAAAGTATTCTTGATGTAGAAGTAGAATAACCCAACCTTGTGTTCCATGTCTTGCACTATCCACGTGACGTCGAACTTATATGAGAACGTTAAAGTATAAGCAGACCTCAATCCCTTGTCAATATTCTCATCCTTTGTGAGACACTGAGCACGATAATGTAACTCCTTCAAGTGTTATGACAAGTCTTCGTCACTAACCAAGTAAGCACGAACAAGTTATCTTCAAAAGTAATGTTGACCAAACATGACTTTTTAAGATATGATAGAACACAAACTCGCGATAATCTTCTTCAATCATCAAACTTACCATAAGAATTCTTCCCCTTAAGCTAACACCTTTTCATGAAGACTCTCATTACCTCATGAATTGTAGCTAACTCGCTTTAAGATCATTAATTCCTTTTAAAAATATCCGAGCCATAAATATCAACATGATATTCTATATTAAAATGGAGATTCCATGTACCTTCGTGTGTAATTTCCTCATTTTTGTGTGCTCAAAACATACCAATTTTCTCAAACAGCAGCAATCAGTGTGTTACCCGATATCCTCCTCTGTCCAATATCCTTTCATGTGTATTGTCCGATATCGAACAATGCGTATCAGCGTTTGAACAGCCATATCTCGGACAACACTGTCAACGCTGTCAGCGTTGACTTATTCCATCAGCGTTAAAATCCTTTTTGTCAGCGTCTATATTAACCTTGTCAGCGTCTTGCATTCACGCACTCCTTAAGCAAAATTGTTGAAAGATAAACCAAACCAAGACCCATATGATTTAGTATGAATTAAGCCCAAGTAGTGCATTAAGCCCATATCTCCTACGTCCTTCTGATTTACGTTCAACAGTCATATCCCTATGAATAAGGACCCTTCCGTTTCAAATTTAAATCCTGTGTCTAAAAATGGGAACAAGATATGGCCAGACATCACAAATCTTCAATCATAAGTCATGATAAGGATAATAATCCTATAAAGTAGCAATATCTCCATTCCAAGTTTAATACTTGCTGAATTATCGTGATAACCAAAACTTTTGTGCAGCACCACACGTTCTCATCCATGAGACTTCATTCTCGCTGCTGGAACCACGCGTCTTTGTCACTACTTGTAAATCACAATTCAATTAGCTTTTTCTTTTGTAGATGCATCTCAGTCCCCATCTTAGTTATCCTCACACAATCCAACATGCAGTTATTCGATGAACATATTGCTGCTACGTTTCTGAATTCTTGATCAGAAGACTTTTCCTTTAGATGAGCAATTCACATATTCCTAATCAAATTTTGAACAGCAATCATGGATCTGCTACGTGTCTAGAGTTTTTGAAACCCTAAACATAATTTTAGGCATGAAACCCTAACTTTAGGGTTCTAAAAAATCGATTAAGGTTTTGTAAAACCCTTTTCTTGCTGCTAAACATTACTCATCTCTGCTGCAAATCATCTCTTCTTTGTTTTGAATAGATCTAGGGTTTGTAGAAAAACCCTAAAACATGATTTTATGTAAACAAGAAAATCTGAAAATCATCATTGCAGCCCTCTTTGACGCTTAATAACTTTTGATTGGGGATAAAACAGGACAATCCCTCCGGTGGATGTTTAGATATGTGTATGAAGAACACACATATAAAATTTCGTGACGATCCAACGGTTCAATCGAAAGTTATGACCTTTTGAATACTGCTGCGCACACAAAAACGTCCAGAAAAACCCTAGACGGATTTTTCTTCTTTTCACCATACACGAACACCTTGTTGGTCCTAGCATCACGAGCCACGAGGCTCTGATACCAATTGTGGAAACCTTGGTTTCCGGATCTTTTAAGCAACTAGGAATGCATCATGTTCATATGAATATACAATCAAAGCGGAATTAGAACACGACACATTAACAAGGTGTTTAGGCACAATAACATGAATTAAAACAAATGGGATGTTCATTATATTAATAACAAACATCCACTAGACGTGTATACATTGAATCCCACGTCTAGTGCACACACGCTTTTAGGTTTACATTGTGAATGAATTGATGAATAAAACCTAAGACCCTTGGTTCCTTTTATAGTGTAAGGATTAGGGTTTACAAGAGATAAGAATGAATAAACATGTAAATCTTCTATTTAAATAAACTTATGCAGAATATCTTTGCATGTTTATCTAAATAGAAGCTTCCATAAGCTTCTTTGTCTACGTTTGTCAATGCTTGAATTGCATGTGACAATGCTTGGATTTCACACGAAAACTCTTGAGCCAACAACGTTGGATTTGTTCTTGTCAACGCCTAAATTGCTTTTGACAACGCTTAGACAATATCTTCATGTTTTCTTCGTTTTTGAGTTTCTGCCACATCAACTTTTTCACCCAACAGAAACATTACACATGACTGATCGTTCCAACAGAATGATGACAGGGGGTTTCATTAGTGGGCTCCGCCCTGGGAGGTTCTTCAAGGATCTCATAGCTTGACCTCCCGCGTCAATGGAAGATTTATTCATGCAATCACACAACTTCATAAGGGCTGATGAAGCAAACACGGAAAATCGATTGCGAGACGGAAGAGGAGGTACCAGCGAAAACATGTACACCCAAGGTCACCACGAAGCTCAAAAAAGGCATAAAGAAAGATACGTCGCTCGCCCCACCGCAAGACATAATGAACGTCCAAACAGGAAGAAACCTCCCTTCACCCCTCTCATTAAAACTCCGACCGAAATGTATGCCACATCTGAAGCAAAGTCCATTCTACGACCTCCGTCCCGAATGTTCTCGCCTGCCAAGAAAAGGGATCGCACGCGTTATTGTGAGTTTCATAACGACCATGGGCATGATACAATTGATTGTGTTGACCTACGAAAAGAGATTGAATTTTGTATCAGAAATGGCCGCCTAAGTCACCATGAAAAAGGTGCAAAGACACATAATACCAACCAAAATCCGGCTCCTTCAAACGCTGCAGAAAAAGAAACGCCCAAATTGATTGGAAGAAAAAGATGCCTGAACCTAAAGCACGAAACGAAGTGTTGATGATTAACGAGCAATGGCTCCCACAACACCGCCAAGAAGAAGATCCGCAACCATACACTAAAATCTCGTTTACAGGTAGCGACCCAATACCGGAGCATTGTAACGGCGACGACCCACTAGTGATCAAGGCTGAGGTTGGAAGTTGTATCGTGCATCGTGTATATGTTAACGGAGGAAGTTCGGCGGAAATCATGTATGAGCATTGTTTCCAACAATTGGACGATGAAACAAGGACATCACTCCGATCACCGACATCACCATTGGTAGGATTTTCAGGGCAAGTGTTATGGCCACTCGAAGTCATAACCGTTCCTATTACCTTTTTGGACTATACCGGGAGAGGGAATAAGACAATTACAACAGACTTCATGATTGTCCGAGCCCCGTCTCCTTACAACATCATATTGGGAAGGCCCGGTATGAGACAGTTAGGTGCAATCGCTTCCACGATACACTCGCTCATCAAATTCCCTATCCAGTCGGGCATAGCCATTATCAAGTGGGAGGTACCTCACGAAAGCAGATGTCTTCACGTCTCTCGCAAAAGAGAAAGAGAAGAAGAAGAGGTAATTGTCCCGACATTACACGAAGATGATACGGGAGTTGATGCGGGAGGAGAAAATGTGGTAATAAATTCCATGTACCCAGATCAGCCTTTGAGAATTGGCACAAGTATACCAATGATAGGTGTGTAAACACCCATCCTTTTACCACTTAATTCTGGCTAAAACGAGACCAAAACACGTATTTAATATCATTTGTTTGGAATTATGCGTGGTTTTTGTGTTTATTGTGTTTTCAGAGCCAACCGGATGAATATTAAAGAAAACATGGGATTACACGGGTTTTACCGAAGAAAAGGACTCAAGATAAAGTCTATTGTCTAAGAGATGCAAAAGATTTGAAGTCACTGGGCCTATTCGAAGATTTATCGAAGAAAAGGACCAAAGATGGAAGATTTTCATAAGTCGAAGAAACTCAAGTCTATTAAACGAAGAAATTAAAAGACGAGTTAAATTTAATCGACGACAAATCCCGAATCAGAATCGAAAACGTCAACTTTTTTGAAAAGACGAGAAGACAAGAATAACGGGAGAAAGCCCACTCACCAACCAAAGGACAAGGCTATATAAAGGATCCCCTCACACACATCCAGTAGTTAGTTTTTGTTTTCTTCTCCCCCACTTTTCTCTCCCTGTAGTTCGTATCATCACCATCACCACTAGGGTGATTGGTATTTTAATCTTTGTTTTTCCAATCTTGTTATTTTAATCCTTGTCTCATCTTGTTAAAACATTAATCATCAATACATAGTCTTGTTTAATCTTTCTATTTCATCTTGTTCATCATCATCTTTATCTTCAAGTTCTTAAGTTTTTATTTTCTTGATTTGATCTTCAAAAGTTGTTGGGATTTGTGTTTTTGTTAATGGGATTTGTAGTTTATGGTTAGTAGATGCTTTGTGTTTAGTTTTATTTAAGATTTGGTGAAAAACTTGGTGATTTTTGGATAAAATTAGTTTTCCTTGTTCTTCGGATAATATTACTGTGTCTGTTTTCCCAGGTTCCGGATGAACACCAAATGTTCCGGATGAACACCTAAGTTCCGAATGAGTTTTGTTTCTGAAAAGTTCCGAATGAGTCACAAACTTCCGAACGAACCACAAAGTTCCGGATGAGTTACAATCTTCCGAATGAACAGTAAGTTCCGGATGAACAGTAAGTTCCGAATGAGTTTATTTCTAAAAAGTTCCGAATGAGTCTAAATGTTCCGAATGAGTAAAACTTCCGAATGAGCATTAAGTTCCGAATGAGCAAAGTTCCGGATGAACCAAAAACTTCCGAATGAGCATTAAGTTCCGAATGAGCAAAGTTCCGGATGAACCAAAAACTTCCGAATGAGCATTAAGTTCCGCATGAATCACAAAGTTCCGAATGAATTAAAATCTTCCGGATGAACCAAAGTTCCGAGCGAAAGTTTCGCATGAGCAAAGTTCCGAATCAAGGTTGAAAAGTTCTGAATCAATTTTCTTTTAGTGTTACTGTTTTACTGTTTTGCTGTTTCTTTACTTTTATTTCACAATTTATATTTTAACTGTAATTTTAACTTTGATTTCAATTTTAATTCTAATTTTAATTTTAATTTTAATTCAAGTTCAAGTTTTTTATTAATTATCATTAAATTAATTATGTTTGATTTAAGTTTTCACTTTAAGTACTTTTAACATTTAGTGTATTAGGAAACCAAACCCTTTTATTTAGTAACCAAGAACAATCATTCCACTTAAGGCTTAGATCAATTCGAGAGGACTATGAGAGAATTAGAACCCATACAAAATCAGTGTATCAAATGGCGCCGCTGCCGGCTCTTCTCGTTAAGATCAAAAGTTTTTTGTGAGAACTTGGATTTTGGGATCCGTTCCCCGTGAACGTTACTTTTTCATAAAAAATTTCAAAAAATCCTAAAGAAAAAAAATAAATTTAAAATTTTCAAAAATACAAAAAAAATAAAAAAAAAATTAAAAACCAAAAAAATATTTTTGTATTGTTTTTTGCCTTGTTAGTTCTTTTGCAGGTGTATGCGCACTCGATCCACGTCTTATCAAGAGCCCGAGCCTCTCGATCACTTAGACATGGCCGGTGTACCACCTCCAAACAATAATAACAACAACAACCCACCTTTCAACAACATGAACAATAACAACCACAATGAGCCCCTTCCGGATAATCGCCCGATGATTGAATTGCTGCAAGCTCATGTAGATGGCGACACTGACCCAATTGTTATACCACCAATTGCCGCAACAATTTCGAGCTAAAATCAGGCTTTATCCAGATGGTCTCCGCTCAACCATTCTTGGGACGTACCATTGATGATCCACACGACCACATCAAGAGATTCTTGCAACTCACCAACACGGTCAAATTCTATGGTGTTCCACAAGAGGTTATAAGGTTACAACTTTTTCCCTTTTCTTTAGAGGGACAAGCCCGGCATTGGCTTGCTAAGGAACCGCCACAGAGTATTCTCTCGTGGACGGATTTGGAAACAAAGTTTATCAATTACTTTTTCCCACCCTCTCGTACTACCGCTTTGCGGAATGAAATCATAAATTTTGAACAAAAGTACGATGAGTCGTTCAGTGAATCTTGGGATCGCTTTAAAGATCTTTTAAGAAAATGCCCACAACATGGTTTTACCAAAGTATATCAAATTAATACTTTTTACAATGGTTTAAGCATGAGTGACCAAGATTCACTGAACAGTGCCTCGGGGGGTAATCTATTGGCTAAGACTTCCAATGCTGCTTGGGACATCATTGAGAATAAATCTCGTGTGCAAACCAAGAGTGTTCGGACCAATGTCGCTAGTGCTAGCACTAGTGACAGCGACAAGCGATTGGACAAAATCACTACGCTTCTTGAATCGCTTGTCACCCACACCGTCAGCAACAACAACAGCAACAACGCTAAACACGCTCAAGTTAACGTTGTCAGCCAACCTTGTGAGATATGCGGTGGTCCTCACTCTTACACCACTTGTACCGCCACCCAAGACTACCCTTCTGAGAATGTTAATGCAGCTTATGGCACCTATCCTCAACCTGCTTATCAAGCTAGACCTCAAGGTGACCGTAATTTACTTAGCTACCGCAGCAACAACTATCTTTCACCACCTGGTTTTCCTCCAACCAACCCAAACCAACAATCAAACCTCAATCGCCCTCCTCAACAACAACAATAACCTCGACAAACATACATCCCTCCTCACAAGCAGCAACAACCACCTCAACGTAACAACCAAGTTTACCAACAACCTGCTTATCAACCACCCGCATACAATGCTCTTCCCAACCAATCCACCGCTCTACACCAAGAAGTGCAGACCTACACGAGGACAAACGATGTGATCGTGGAAAATCTTCAGCGTGAAGTGATAAATTTGAAAGCAGACTTGGTCAAGCAAGGAAACGACTTGAGAGCCGACATGAGAAATACGTTGGATACCCAAACTAATGACTTGAGGAACATGATGGCTAGTTTCTTCCAAGGTAATCAACCCTCTTCTTCAGGTACTCTTCCGAGTAACACCGTTGCGAACCCAAGAGGGGAGATGAAAGCAATCACTACTCGAAGTGGTAAAGGTACCAAGGAACCCGAGCTTCCTATACCTCCACCGGTGATTGTGACTAAGGAGAACGAGTCACCTGCTCCTATTCCTCCTCCTTCTCCTTCCCCAATTTCTCCACCTCTTCCTTCTACCCCTCCTCCACCCGTGGTTGTGAGTGATCCTATTCCCCTAAAGCCTTCTTCTTCATCCAATATACCTTATCCATCTAGGTTGAGGAAAGAGAAGCTCAAAAGTAAGGACGATATTCAGGTTTCGAATTTCCTTAAAATGTTCAAACAACTGAATTTCAATATCTCCTTCGCTGAGGCTCTCGCTCACATGCCCAAGTATGCAAAAATGTTTAAAGATCTTCTGAGCGACAAGGAAAAGCTCCTCGATATTGCCAACACCCAACTTAATGAGAATTGCTCTGCAATACTCTTAAGGAAATTGCCAACCAAGCTTGGTGATCCGGGTCGTTTTCTTATCCCTTGCAATTTCCCGGGAGTAGAGAATTGCATGGCCCTAGCCGATCTAGGTGCCAGTATTAATGTCATGCCTCTAATTGTTTGGAAGCAATTATCTCTCCCAGAGCTAGTCCCCACCAAAATGACTTTGGAATTAGCTAACCGTACGGTTGCTTATCCAGTGGGGATAACCGAAGACGTCATTGTAGGAGTCGACAAATTCACCTTCCCTGCTGATTTTGTTGTCGTCGACTATGAGATGGACCCCCGTGTGCCACTAATTGTTGGACGTCCATTCTTGAGGACCGGTCGCACTCTTATTGATGTTGAAGCCGGTGAGCTTATCATGAGAGTGGGTGACGATAAAGTAGTCTTCAACATGGGAAAGTTGTCTAAACAGCCTTATTCATATGAGAGCGTTAATTGTATTGACGTTCTTGATGAGGCTTGTGAAGAACACTTTAATGATGCTTGCAAAAGTATTCCTACCTCTCTTCCCAATGTTGAGACCGTGTCCTCTATTGATTCATCGTTGTCTCTATTTGGAGATAGTGATTTATTTTGGAACAATCTTGAAGACACCATGGGAGATGTGAATTTAGCTACTAATGATTCTCCTATCGATGGGGATGAAGACATGAATTTCTTTGACAATCTTCTCACCGAAGACAATCCTTCGCCTCCATCTCCCACGGTCATTGCTATCGATACTCCGACTTCGAATACGCCTCCCGTCGAAAATCCTCCGGATTTAGAACTTAAGGAGTTGCCGCCCCATCTCGAGTATGTATTCCTTGAAGAAGAGAAGAAGTCGCCAGTCATCATTGCTAAGGACCTAAAGGAAGAAGAAAAAGCCCGACTTATCACCGTGTTGAAAGATCACAAGAAGGCTATTGCTTGGAAGATTTTTGACATTCGTGGAATTGATCCTCACTTCTGCACACACAAGATTCTCATGGAGGACAACTTTAAGCCCACAATTCAAAGCCAACGAAGGGTGAATCCAAAAATACATGAAGTCATCAAAACAGAGGTTATCAAACTTCTTGATGCGGGTATGATTTACCCTATTTCGGATTCACCATGGGTTAGTCCAATCCATTGTGTGCCCAAGAAGGGCGGAATAACCATTGTTCCCAATGAACACAACGAGTTGATTTCCACTCGTCTCGTTACTGGGTGGAGAGTTTGTATAGACTACCGCAAACTCAATGATGCCACGAGAAAGGATCATTTCCCTCTACCTTTTATGGACCAAATGCTTGAACGTTTAGCCGGTAATGAATATTACTGCTTTCTTGATGGTTTCTCGGGTTATTTCCAAATACCCATCGATCCCCAAGATCAAGAGAAGATGACATTCACTTGTCCCTATGGCACATTTGCTTACAAAAGAATGCCTTTTGGCTTATGTAATGCGCCCGGGACTTTCCAAAGGTGCATGTTAGCTATCTTCCATGACATGGTTGAACAAACCATGGAAGTCTTCATGGATGATTTCTCGGTCTTCGGGGATTCTTTCTCTTCTTGCCTTGCCAATTTGGAACGTATGCTCAAGCGGTGCGAAGACACTCGCCTAGTTCTGAATTGGGAAAAATGCCATTTTATGGTAAAAGAAGGCATCGTGCTGGGACATAAAATTTCCAAAGCCGGTCTTGAAGTAGACCGTGCTAAATTCGATGTTATCGCAAAGTTGCCTCCACCTTCAACCGTGAAGGGTGTGAGAAGTTTCCTGGGTCATGCGGGCTTCTACCGTCGATTCATCAAAGATTTTTCTCAAATCGCTCGCCCGATGACCCACCTCCTGGAAAAAGATACTCCTTTTATCTTTTCCAAAGAGTGTCTTGAAGCCTTTGACTCGCTTAAGGATAAGCTTACTAAGGCACCTGTCTTGGTTACCCCTAATTGGGAGCTGCCTTTTGAGTTGATGTGCGATGCTAGTGATTTTGCTATTGGAGCGGTTCTGGGACAAAGAGTGAACAAACACTTCCAACCAATCCATTACGCTAGCAAGACAATGCCGGGGGCACAATTGCATTATACGACAATAGAAAAAGAGCTTTTAGCTGTTGTCTACGCTTTTGAAAAATTTCGCCCCTATCTTGTCCTTTCTACAACAATTGTGTATACCGATCATTCCGCGTTGAAGTACTTGTTGACAAAGCAAGATTCCAAACCAAGACTTCTTCGCTGGGTTTTGCTTGTAACACCCCATTTTGATAAATGGAATGTCACGCGTAATTATGGCGTGTCATCAAAGCATGCAAGGTAATATGTAGTAAAACATACATGACCATAGGGAAAACCGGAATCAAACATCGGTTCCCAAACATAAGCCCAAAACATAACAAAGTAAATGAACTGAATGAAAGACTAAACAAGCATAAATATATGAAGGAAACAGGAGAAGAAGACTATGGCAGCTTCCATCCTATGCATGTCCTCCAAATGCTCGAGTCTTGGGTACCTGCCGTTTTGGGACATGGAAAGGAAAGTAACGGCTGAGCAAAACGCTCAGTGCACGGATATACAATATAGCATGAAATAGGATAAGCATGTAACATATAACAGCGGAAGACTATGTTCTAAGTAGACTGATTAAGTATTGAGAAAACTGGTTTTATAGTTTGAAAAGCCTTATGTTTATCTTATGAAAACTGTTTTAACATATATATACCATAGCCCATATAGGTCATGAAAAGGTCACGTGTATGAATACTTGGAGGGGTGACCTCATCATGCTGATTAGAGGGGATGCCTCTAATTAATATACTGGTCTGGGTAGGAGGGATCAACTCCTTGTGAAGGATGCAAGGCACACACCACATTCACCATGAAATACTGAATAAAACATGTAACTAGGATGCACCCATACGCCCCACATGATATAATAATATGGCCAAAACTGAAAGGGACGCCACGAGCAATCACTCCGCCGTGGGGAAGTCATAACATTGGTGCCTCCAATGTTATGGTTATGGTACCTCCATAACTAGGTGAAACTGGTCATGCTTGTATATGGCTATAGATTATGCTAATTAAACATAAGCAGTTCAAAACAATAAAACAAATACTGGGGAAAACAGTTGGCTGCATACGGGGAAATCCTAATAAGGAAAGAATGTCCATACTGAAAGGACGGGAATCCGTACCTCAAGTCCAGTGAATGAACGGAAGAAAGACTCCTACTTCTGGATCACTAACGCTACATGAATACACACGTGTATAAGTATCGAATCACTGATTACGTACTGGGTTTTATGCCTCATCTTAGCTTACTTTGTATGTTTTAGGTCATGGTTTACTGTTTAAAGCCCTATCTGTGTTTACCTTGTACTCTGATTAATCTGATAAAGTATTACTGGTAATTCATGTATTATTATACTTACTGTGTAATAATAAGTAACTTTCCAAAAATAGCAGGTTTCCAAAAATAGAAGTTTCCAAAAATAGAAAGTTTCCAAAAATAGAAAGTTTCCAAAAATAGAAAGTTTCCAAAAATAGAAAGTTACCAAAAATAGAAAGTTTCCAAAAATAGAAAGTTTCCAAAAATAGAAAGTTTCCAAAAATAGAAAGTTTCCAAAAATAGAATTCAAATAGATCAGTTTCTAAAAATAGAAAGTTTCCAAAAATAGATCAGCTGCCTTTATTAAATAAGTTTCCATATATAGAAGGTTTCCATGATTAGATTAGTTGCCTTATTTAATTAAGTTTCTATAAATAGAAGTTTCCATAACTAGAATTAAGCTGGTTGCATAAGCTAAAATATAAGTCTAAGTGTTTATAAGCTTATTTCTTAAGTCATATGATATAGTGTATAGTTTAATTATTATTTCATGCATTTTAATTAAACTATAGGTTAAGCATTTTAATTAAAGTATAACATGTTTTAATTAAAATGGAAATAAATTACTTAGGTTAAAATGTATATTAATATGTATTAATAATATAACCTAAGTCATGTCTAAATTAATTAATTATAAGCATGTTTTAAATAATTAATTAATTATAACTTATAACATAAAAATACTTAGGTTAAATTAATATCATGCAAAATTAATAATTAAAAATAACCTAAGTCATGGTTTAATTAATATCTCATGTTATTAATTAATTTATATCCTAAGTTCATAATTCATAATATTAACATGTAGCATAAATCATGATTTAACCAACGAACCGTGAACCGGGCATGAAATCGACACCGTACCCCGAACCAAATCGGGGTTCCCCTTGGTTCCTTGCTGCCGTGGGACCCACACCACCAAACCGGGACCATATGGTCTCGGTGGTGGCTTAATGACCAAGCCGTGACCCCCTAGGGCACGGGCTAGGCGGCGGCCAAACTAAAACACCCTCTTATATCATCCTTTGATTTTAATTTACCCCAAAACATGTTAGATCAATGTTTAATTATCATGTTTTAATAAGAATATTAATAACATGTTCATGAGAATAATCAAAGATTTAAAAGAATTAAAAAGAAAGGTTTAGAATGATATACCAATACGTAGCTTGAAAGAGGATGAACAAACACGGTTTATAGCAATGATTTTTGTGATCAAGATCAATCAACAACCACCTATGGTGGTCCTTAAGGGTGGCGTCACAAAGAGAGAGCAAGAAGAGGAGAGAAAACTTTTTAGGTTATTTGCTTATTTCTTGAAATGTGAGAAATGAAAAGAGTTTTTACCATAACCCCTCCTTTTCTTGTTAAAAGTCCATGGGCTTGGCCCACCTTGTTATGTGTGCCGTGAGTATGGGGCCCCACATGGGGTGCCCGTACCTTTTCTCGTGTCCCGATGTTTCGTGTTCGTTCGTGGTTAAACGTGTTCGTGTTTAAAGTGTTTCCGTTTATTTTATCATGTAGTTTATCGTATTATTTACGCTTATAATTATATTATATGTACTTACGTAATTATTTTAGTTCGTGTTTTAATGGTGATCATGATTTAATTATGTTCACGTGAAATACTTATTAAATGTTTATCATGAACTCGTACGTAAACGATACTTATCATGTTATACACGTATGTACTTACTTGATTACTAGCACGTGAATGTGATCAATACTAAATAAGGAAGGTTTTAATCTAGGACGTACGATCTTAAGGGCACTATTCATGGTAAAAGCATGCGGGTTTTACAATTCTTCCCCCCTAAAAAGAATAATTCGTCCCCGAATTATAGATAACGTAACTGGAAGCGAAACATACCCGAATCAAACTGGAAAGGTATGCAAAATAACAGAAATGAAGGTGACATGGTAGAAGGGAACGTGGAACGTGACCCGTCTTGAAAAGACATGGAACATGACGTGACTGAAAGGACATATCAAATCGATAAGAGAAAAAAAATGGATAAGAAGTCCGGATGAACTTGTCCGTTTCCAAGTGGCCTCCCTCTTGGAACGGTTCCTTCAAAAGATCCTGGCACTAATGATAAATCTTGGTCCTCCTGACCTTGACTTGGAATACGAAGAAATTCTTGGTTATCAACGGATGGTAGATCCCCTAAATTCGATCGAGAAAAATAAGAGTTAACGTGCAAGGGTAACTGAAATGTTACGATGCAAGACAATCTGACTTAACTGATAATTAGAAATGATGCGCGAGACATAAAGAAACGTAGTACGTGAAAAATTTTGAACGTGATACGTGAAAAATTTTGAACGTGCTACGTGGAGATATGGCGAGTGTAGTATGAGTAAACATGTCGTGATCCATGATACGTGTAACATATCTTGATCATGATATGAGGAACGTGGAATGAACATGACATGTGAGACATATCGTGATCATAGAATATAATGGCGGTAACGCCAAACGCTACAAGGTGAGACGTGGAATATGACGTGAAACGTCTATCTGATGATGGAGAGTTATAATAAACTTGGGTCTGGTCTCACAAGTTCTTGCAAACTTCCCAGAACGAGAAAAGAAATGAACGTAAAATCGTAAGCCAAAATACGATCATGAACGTGAATAGTGTCATGAATGAGAGCGCGAAAGCAAGTCGTGGAATTAGAATGAAGACGTGAAGTAAGTTAGGAGTACAATTACGAATCTTTGTCTGACCCGATAGCTGAGGGATTACCCAGTGGTCGGATGAGCCTTGGCTGGAACATGTCCGATCACTTTGTTGGTTCTGCAATCCTTGCGGATGTATGGATTCTGCAGACTTGATCAAACTGTTTGCAATAACCCAGATAGCATCATGCTTCTTCTGAGTTTGCGTTAATCTGGTAACCAACCCCATGGAGATCTTGTCCCATTTCAATTCACAATTTCAGATGATAAAAACATCCCAGTCTGTTGGTGTCCTATCTTAGCCTGTCTGTATAACAGGTATGAAGATATGAACGTAACTGTATCCTGCTTCGTAGAAACTTGATACATAGAAGGTTGCGAAACTCTGAGTCTCTGAATCTAGACTTCTCCTAGCGTAGGATTTTATAGAACACCTAATGTAGTGTAGGGTTCTCTCCTTTACGCATAAGCTGAGTCATGGTAAGATTAACCGTAGAAACCCATGTGATTCAGCATGTCTCTGTAATCAAACAGAATTGATATTGGAAAATTTTCTAGGGTAAAATTTCTCTTGTCATAGAATTTGCAACATGGTGCAGATATTGGCCTCCTGTTCTTCTCTGGGCTTACAGGAAATCAGGTTATCCTTAATGAAAACACTGATGAATTTGCTATGAGTTCATGGAAACTCATTCTTATAATGTCGTTAGAGCATTGGTGAGACTAATTCAAAATCATAAATCTAGCATGACTGAGTCGTATACGAATAGCAGTCATGTACATGTCCTGCTCTTTCACTTGTCACTGTTGGCAGCATGATCATGAATTCGATCTTGGAAAAGTGATTAACACTATAAGGTCGATTGGACATGTTGTCAATACGTGGAGGAGAATAATGGTCATGAATGGTGATTTGTTTAAGTCGACGGTAGTCGACACATAATCTCATGGTACCGTTCTTCTCTTTGTAGGTTCTTCTGGAATGTATAGGAAGATTTTGGAATAATCAACTGGCTATGCGTAAAAGGACTTAAGTAGTCGAGTCTTACTGACAGCTAGAAAATTTTAGCGACCATGGCTAACAACGAACCTGCTTGTAAGCGTAGATAATTTGTACGGATTTTCCTGATGGAAAATCAAGCTGAATGTATTCAGGGGCCTGAACACTACTGTACATAATTATGAATCATAGCAAGGTGTGCTGTTCATATTCCATAATTAGGATAAAATTCATCTCGTGTCTGTCCGAGGAAATGCGTTAGCAGCTTGGATCTCATCATTAATCTGAAGGAAAACCTTCGTATGCGTGGGGATACGAAAGGCGTCCTTCATGGTCATGAATATATGAACTATGGTGAAAGAAATGAAAGTGACATCGGCAACGTGACAGTTCTCACTGATGCGCCGATAATGGTATTGAAATTCTTGTGGCCTGATTAATACATGGCACAACAAAATAGATATACCCTTGGAGGGTACCCTGAATTTCTTAGAAATGTTCCATAGTTGGACGTGAGTCATGTGTCTTGACTCGTTTCTTGGAGCTATAAGCATGACATATGTCTTGACTGGTGTCTTGACATGTGTCTTCAGAAAGTATACGTGAGACATGTGTCTTGACTGATGTCTTGACATGTGTCTCGAGATGTGAAACAAATATGACCACAATATAAGGTTATTATGCCAGAATTGGCGGATCGGTTGGACTACAAATCCTTGTATTTCTGATCACGTCCGTGGCCAGAGTTTCGGTTGCGATTTCTAGGATAGTTGTTGTCATAGTAGTGGTTATTATCGTCATGTCTGTCAGTTCCATGATGGTCATTCTCATGACCGTGATTCATGTAACTATTCAGCTGAGTGGCCGGCTGGTACCGGTTTGCACTCATATGGCTGAAATGACAGCCGAATGACGTGTGACATGTAACTAAGAATTAGGGACAATGATTGATGGAAATCGTCTGATGGTGAAGCATCTTCTCGTCCAATTGCTTTGCTCCGACGCCTTTGTCTTCGTCTTGTAGGATCTCCAGGTTGTGAACAACATCTGCATCTCGTAGCGTCTCCGAACGTCAGCAGCATCCACCTTTAGTAACATCTCCCAGTTATGAGCGGCATCGGCAATCTTGTAGAATATCAGCAATTTCAAAATACGCCTGAGGTGATTCAGAATCGACTAGCGAATACTCGCGAAGTATTACAAGTGGAATACACATGGATTAAGGTACATGTAATACACATGGAATACGGTACATGGAGTACACGTGGAATGCACATGAAATGATCGGTATGGGGTCGATCATTTGTCATGATTTAAGGAAAGTATACCGGTTAAACGGTTAGGAAAACCATCATGATAACCTGGAAGCATTAGCATAGACATCATTCTAGTTATAACGGAAACGTTAAAGTGTGGTTACACAAAATTCAACGATGATTTGCCTGACAGCATGATCAATGAAAACCAACCATGACTATCATGAAAGCATGATTCAATGAAATCTAACAATGTCTTGCAGAACAACGTAAATGACAAAAGAGGCGTAAAACATAATCAACATGAAGACGGAATTATCATGAAGAAACATGAAACCATCTATCACGAAGAAGTGTATAACATAATCAGCATGAAACTGAAGTTAAACATGACAGTATGAAAACATACTTGACATAAAAAACATAATTACTTATGAGGGGACATGAAAAAAAAAATTTATGCCAATTTAAATCATGAGAAAAATTTTATGCATGAAAAACAGTGCATGAATGCGTAATGTAGTTTATAAAACCTTTATATGTGCGAGGGAACGCCTATGGGTCGGTTCCAAAACAAAAGACATGGCGAGGGGACGCCTATGGGTCGGTCCCAAAGTTAAAAGTTTCGATAAAAGCACATGCGACTAAATAGGGCCAGTCCTGTACCAACGATTACTTAGTCAAAATTCCTGCAACATATGACATATGATATAAATGCATGAATGCATGGAACATAATAATTAAAAGTCATTGTCAAAACTTAACAGAAAAAATTTTATGTGAAAATTATGAACTACTGGGGTCAGTCCACATCGTCACAGTTCACGAGGAACATCATGCATAGACAATGACACATTACTAAGTATGGATGACGGTTGTTCATTCCATATTAGTAAGACGATACTGGTGAAAACATCATGGTGAAAACAACAAGGTGCTGAAAACGTCATGGTTAAAACAAAAAGGTGCTGAAAGCATCAATACGTGGAATAACAAGCATTGACTTAGGAAGCTCCTGGTGACTACCCACTAGTCACAGGTCAAGTTTTAGAGCCTACAGATCGAAGCATTGGCTCTGATACCATAATTGTAACACCCCATTTTGATAAATGGAATGTCACGCGTAATTATGGCGTGTCATCAAAGCATGCAAGGTAATATGTAGTAAAACATACATGACCATAGGGAAAACCGGAATCAAACATCGGTTCCCAAACATAAGCCCAAAACATAACAAAGTAAATGAACTGAATGAAAGACTAAACAAGCATAAATATATAAAGGAAACAGGAGAAGAAGTCTATGGCAGCTTCCATCCTATGCATGTCCTCCAAATGCTCGAGTCTTGGGTACCTGTCGTTTTGGGACATGGAAAGGAAAGTAACGGCTGAGCAAAACGCTCAGTGCACGGATATACAATATAGCATGAAATAGGATAAGCATGTAACATATAGCAGCGGAAGACTAAGTTCTGAGTAGACTGATTAAGTATTGAGAAAACTGGTTTTATAGTTTGAAAAGCCTTATGTTTATCTTATGAAAACTGTTTTAACATATATATACCATAGCCCATATAGGTCATGAAAAGGTCACGTGCATGAATACTTGGAGGGGTGACCTCATCATGCTGATTAGAGGGGATGCCTCTAATTAATATACTGGTCTGGGTAGGAGGGATCAACTCCTTGTGAAGGATGCAAGGCACACACCACATTCACCATGAAATACTGAATAAAACATGTAACTAGGATGCACCCATACGCCCCACATGATATAATAATATGGCCAAAACTGAAAGGGACGCCACGAGCAATCACTCCGCCGTGGGGAAGTCATAACATTGGTGCCTCCAATGTTATGGTTATGGTACCTCCATAACTAGGTGAAACTGGTCATGCTTGTATATGGCTATAGATTATGCTAATTAAACATAAGCAGTTCAAAACAATAAAACAAATACTGGGGAAAACAGTTGGCTGCATACGGGGAAATCCTAATAAGGAAAGAATGTCCATACTGAAAGGACGGGAATCCGTACCTCAAGTCCAGTGAATGAACGGAAGAAAGACTCCTACTTCTGGATCACTAACGCTACATGAATACACACGTGTATAAGTATCGAATCACTGATTACGTACTGGGTTTTATGCCTCATCTTAGCTTACTTTGTATGTTTTAGGTCATGGTTTACTGTTTAAAGCCCTATCTGTGTTTACCTTGTACTCTGATTAATCTGATAAAGTATTACTGGTAATTCATGTATTATTATACTTATTGTGTAATAATAAGTAACTTTCCAAAATAGCAGGTTTCCAAAAATAGAAGTTTCCAAAAATAGAAAGTTCCCAAAAATAGAAAGTTTCCAAAAATAGAAAGTTACCAAAAATAGAAAGTTTCCAAAAATAGAAAGTTTCCAAAAATAGAAAGTTTCCAAAAATAGAAAGTTTCCAAAAATAGAATTCACTGCTTAAAATAGATCAGTTTCTAAAAATAGAAAGTTTCCAAAAATAGATCAGCTGCCTTTATTAAATAAGTTTCCATATATAGAAGGTTTCCATGATTAGATTAGTTGCCTTATTTAATTAAGTTTCTATAAATAGAAGTTTCCATAATTAGAATTAAGCTGGTTGCATAAGCTAAAATATAAGTCTAAGTGTTTATAAGCTTATTTCTTAAGTCATATGATATAGTGTATAGTTTAATTATTATTTCATGCATTTTAATTAAACTATAGGTTAAGCATTTTAATTAAAGTATAACATGTTTTAATTAAAATGGAAATAAATTACTTAGGTTAAAATGTATATTAATATGTATTAATAATATAACCTAAGTCATGTCTAAATTAATTAATTAATTATAAGCATGTTTTAAATAATTAATTAATTATAACTTATAACATAAAAATACTTAAGTTAAATTAATATCATGCAAAATTAATAATTAAAAATAACCTAAGTCATGGTTTAATTAATATCTCATGTAATTAATTAATTTATATCCTAAGTTCATAATTCATAATATTAACATGTAGCATAAATCATGATTTAACCAACGAACCATGAACCGGGCATGAAATCGACACCGTACCCCGAACCAAATCGGGGTTCCCCTTGGTTCCTTGCTGTCGTGGGACCCACACCACCAAACCGGGACCATATGGTCTCGGTGGTGGCTTAATGACCAAGCCGTGACCCCCTAGGGCACGGGCTAGGCGGCGGCCAAACTAAAACACCCTCTTATATCATCCTTTGATTTTAATTTACCCCAAAACATGTTAGATCAATGTTTAATTATCATGTTTTAATAAGAATATTAATAACATGTTCATGAGAATAATCAAAGATTTAAAAGAATTAAAAAGAAAGGTTTAGAATGATATACCAATACGTAGCTTGAAAGAGGATGAACAAACACGGTTTATAGCAATGATTTTTGTGATCAAGATCAATCAACAACCACCTATGGTGGTCCTTAAGGGTGGCGGCACAAAGAGAGAGCAAGAAGAGGAGAGAAAACTTTTTAGGTTATTTGCTTATTTCTTGAAATGTGAGAAATGAAAAGAGTTTTTACCATAACCCCCCATTTTCTTGTTAAAAGTCCATGGGCTTGGCCCACCTTGTTATGTGTGCCGTGAGTATGGGGCCCCACATGGGGTGCCCGTACCTTTTCTCGTGTCCCGATGTTTCGTGTTCGTTCGTGGTTAAACGTGTTCGTGTTTAAAGTGTTTCCGTTTATTTTATCATGTAGTTTATCGTATTATTTACGCTTGTAATTATATTATATGTACTTACGTAATTATTTTAGTTCGTGTTTTAATGGTGATCATGATTTAATTATGTTCACGTGAAATACTTATTAAATGTTTATCATGAACTCGTACGTAAACGATACTTATCAAGTTATACACGTATGTACTTACTTGATTACTAGCACGTGAATGTGATCAATACTAAATAAGGAAGGTTTTAATCTAGGACATACGATCTTAAGGGCACTATTCATGGTAAAAGCATGCGGGTTTTACATTGCTGCTCCAGGAATTTAAAATCGAAATTCGCGATAAAAAGGAGCAGAAAACCTAGCCGCGGACCATCTCAGCAGACTTGAGGATCCTTACCAGGGGGATCATCCGAACAAAGAAATCAATGATTCTTTTCCCTTGGAGACCTTAATGTCTATAAACTCGAAGTCGAATGAAACCCCGTGGTTTGCGGACTTTGCAAACTACTTGGCGGGTGGAATTCTCAAGGAAGGGTTGACGTCCCAACAAAAGAAAAAGTTCTTCACCGACATCAAGACTTATTTTTGGGACGACCCTTACCTATTCAAACAATGTGCCGACCTGATTATCCGCCGATGTGTTGACGGACCGGCAGCTTTAGAAATCCTTAATGCTTGCCACAAAGGACCCACCGGTGGTCACTTTGGTCCCAACTACACCGCCAAAAAAGTGTTTGATTCGGGATTTTATTGGCCCTCCATATATCGTGACGCTCACGATATGGTTAAAAGATGTGATGTTTGCCAAACAAGGCACGATCACACATAAAGACGAGATGCCTCAGAATTTCATTCAAGAGTGTGAAATTTTTGATGTTTGGGGTATCGACTTTATGGGGCCATTCCCTTCTTCTAAAGGAAACAAATACATCCTTGTAGCCGTTGACTACGTTTCAAAGTGGGTTGAAGCCAAAGCTTTACCCACTAATGACGCAAGGGTGGTTTGTAACTTTTTGAAAGCTCTTTTCGCTAGATTTGGTGTGCCTCGTGCCATTATTAGTGATCGTGGGACTCATTTTTGCAATGACCAATTCGCAAGAGTCATGGCTAAGTACGGTGTAAACCATCATCTTTCCACAGCCTACCACCCACAAACTAATGGCCAGGCTGAAATATCCAACCGAGGACTGAAGCGAATTCTTGAAAGAACCGTGGGAGAGCATCGTGCCTCTTGGGCTGATAAACTTGATGATGCTTTGTGGGCTTTCCGTACTGCTTACAAGACCCCGATCGGCTGTACGCCTTATCGTCTTGTGTACGGGAAAGCGTGCCACCTCCCCATTGAGTTGGAGCACAAGGCTTATTGGGCCTTGAAGTGGGCTAATTTTGACATTAACAAAGCCGGTGACCTACGCAAGATCCAACTCAATGCGCTGAATGAACTTCGGAATGAGGCTTATGAAAATTCTTTGATCTATAAGGAAAGAACTAAGCTCATTCACGACTCCAAGATCAAAAACCGAGAGTTCCATGTTGGAGACAAAGTCTTACTTTTTAACTCTCGGTTGAAAATCTTCTCGGGAAAGCTCAAATCTCGTTGGTCCGGCCCATTCACCATTGCCCAAATTTTTCCATATGGTACTCTCGAGCTCGCTCAACCTGATGGACAAAATTTTAAGGTGAATGGCCAACGAGTGAAGTTGTACTTTGGTGAGGACACCTCTCAGGAGGTGATTCCATCCCTCACCACGTTCCCCATGAACTAATTTTGGGTCGAGTCAGGCTCGTGACTCGGTTATCAAAAACAAGCGCTCCTCGGGAGGCAGCCCGAGTATCTATCCTTTTATGTTTTAACCCCCTAAGTGTAGGGGAGCCTCTATAGAGTGTTTGTATTTGTGTGGTGATGTGATTACAGGGATTAGTGCACTCTTGGAAACTTTGAAGAACCGTGCTCCCGTGTTATCCGAAATCCGGTTCTATCTCTCAACTATCGTGATTCAATTTTCTTCATACTCACATTTGAAATTGATCACTTTAGTCGTCCCATCCTTAACTTGAGTTAACCAACGTGCACAATGTCATAAGTGTAGGGGAGACTTTTCCCACATGCTTAAACATTGAGGACAATGTTTATCTTAAGTGTAGGGGGGACTTCTATCGAAGTTTTAAGTGGACTTTTCCATGAAAATGCCTTCATTTAACCAGAAAATCCTATTTTTCAACATTTTTCAAATTTTTTATTAACTTTGGCCACTTAGTCGTAATTTTTAAATTTTTATCTTTGCTTTCATATGTATATATCCCGCAATAAAATCAAAAATATTAATAAAGTGGTGTAGCTAGTTTAGAAGTCTTTGACATATTAGGCCCGTTGCGTTTATTTTGACTCAACCCGAATAGACTTATCTAAGTTTATTCTAGCTAGTATCCTTAACCATGTAGACCTTAATTGGTTTATTAGGCTAAGTATCCACGAGTCTCATTACTTGAGATTTTAAATTGTGGAGGACGAGAAATGATAGAGTCAATTATAAGTCGGTATTCTTGCACAAGCTCACTTGGTGTAATTATTTGCTTATTCTCCCATCACTTGCTAATAATTTATCTGCAATAAGTAAGGTCGTACGATTTGAAAAGTTACTTAGCTTCTAGCCCAAGATCGTTTAAAAGTTGCTCGGTAATGATAAGAGTTCATAGCCAAGTCATAACTTATGAAGCGGGGCGCGAAGATTGGCAAGTCCGAAAAGGCCCTAACAAGGCATGAGGATTCCATTTTATTGCTAAAGATCCAAAGTGATGTGAAAAGCATTATTCCCAAAGTCAATATGAAGGATCAAGACTCACGACGAAAAGCAATCAACTCCCATAAAGATCATGGAGAAGTCTATCCGAAAAGACCCTTACAAGGTATGAGGATAAATAGATCCAAGTCCGATAAGGAGGCGGATCGTTGTATCTCAAAATCCCAAATAGAGATTGAAGAAATAATCATGAAGTCGTGGTCAACAAAGTTGGAGTACCTCTCAAAAGTCTCCAAGTGAAGAAACTCTATGAACGATGAGAAGACCATTATCTCAAGCACGTCTCTCAAGATATGAAGTATGAAGTACATGCCAAATATCAGCCCGAGAAAGGTCTCAAATCGTGAACCAAGTTATGCCAAGATATGAACTTTTTGATATCCCGAGAAGCAGTTTTAAGAGATTTTGTCCTTTAGCTAACTATTGATCAAATCGTCCCACTTTGCTTTCAGCCTAAATAAACTATCGAAATAAGTCCAAAAATGCATCTTCATGATCATTCTGAGACAAAAATAAAATATAAGAGATACACCTAGGAATAAGGGAGTTTAAGCATTTAATTAAGCCATGTGTGTAAGTGTTTGATTTGCTAACTTATAATAACAATGATCTCGTTTTTAAGCTTAGTTTGGGGAACGTGAAACTTGAGGGTGATAAATCTTCGCAGCACCAAAGCCCTAATGTAAGTCATTGATTTCTTTGCAAGTTATTTCCATCCTTTTGTTTACTTTAAAGTTTTAATTTCTATTAGTATTTTAATTTTTGTTTAGTAGTATTTAAATAAGGCCAAGGTTGATTAATTATGAGAAAAGTGTAAAATTGCTTTATCACTAAGCATTGCCTGAGGGCATGGCAATGGTTAAGTGTAGAGGATTTGATAGGTATGTAAACACCCATCCTTTTACCACTTAATTCTGGCTAAAACGAGACCAAAACACGTATTTAATATCATTTGTTTGGAATTATGCGTGGTTTTTGTGTTTATTGTGTTTTCAGAGCCAATCGGATGAATATTAAAGAAAACATGGGATTACACGGGTTTTACCGAAGAAAAGGACTCAAGATAAAGTCTATTGTCCAAGAGATGCAAAAGATTTGAAGTCACTGGGCCTATTCGAAGATTTATCGAAGAAAAGGACCAAAGATGGAAGATTTTCATAAGTCGAAGAAACTCAAGTCTATTAAACGAAGAAATTAAAAGACGAGTTAAATTTAATCGACGACAAATCCCGAATCAGAATCGAAAACGTCAACTTTTTTGAAAAGACGAGAAGACAAGAAGAACGGGAGAAAGCCCACTCACCAACCAAAGGACAAGGCTATATAAAGGATCCCCTCACACACATCCAGTAGTTAGTTTTTGTTTTCTTCTCCCCCACTTTTCTCTCCCTGTAGTTCGTATCATCACCATCACCACTAGGGTGATTGGTGATTTTAATCTTTGTTTTTCCAATCTTGTTATTTTAATCCTTGTCTCATCTTGTTAAAACATTAATCATCAATACATAGTCTTGTTTAATCTTTCCATTTCATCTTGTTCATCATCATCTTTATCTTCAAGTTCTTAAGTTTTTATTTTCTTGATTTGATCTTCAAAAGTTGTTGGGATTTGTATTTTTGTTAATGGGATTTGTAGTTTATGGTTTGTAGATGCTTTGTGTTTAGTTTTATTTAAGATTTGGTGAAAAACTTGGTGATTTTTGGATAAAAATTAGTTTTCCTTGTTCTTCGGGTAATATTACTGTGTCTGTTTTCCCAGGTTCCGGATGAACACCAAATGTTCCGGATGAACACCTAAGTTCCGAATGAGTTTTGTTTCTGAAAAGTTCTGAATGAGTCACAAACTTCCGAACGAACCACAAAGTTCCGGATGAGTTACAATCTTCCGAATGAACAGTAAGTTCCGGATGAACAGTAAGTTCCGAATGAGTTTATTTCTAAAAAGTTCCGAATGAGTCTAAATGTTCCGAATGATTAAAACTTTCGAATGAGCATTAAGTTCCGAATGAGCAAAGTTCCGGATGAACCAAAAACTTCCGAATGAGCATTAAGTTCCGAATGAGCAAAGTTCCGGATGAACCAAAAACTTCTGAATGAGCATTAAGTTCCGCATGAATCACAAAGTTCCGAATGAATTAAAATCTTCCGGATGAACCAAAGTTCCGAGCGAAAGTTTCGCATGAGCAAAGTTCCGAATCAAGGTTGAAAAGTTCCGAATCAATTTTCTTTTAGTGTTACTGTTTTACTGTTTTGCTGTTTCTTTACTTTTATTTCACAATTTATATTTTAACTGTAATTTTAACTTTGATTTCAATTTTAATTCTAATTTTAATTTTGATTTTAATTCAAGTTCAAGTTTTTTATTAATTATCATTAAATTAATTATGTTTGATTTAAGTTTTCACTTTAAGTACTTTTAACATTTAGTGTATTAGGAAACAAAACCCTTTTATTTAGTAACCAAGAACAATCATTCCACTTAAGGCTTAGATCAATTCGAGAGGACTGTAAGAGAATTAGAACCCATACAAAATCAGTGTATCAACCAACCAAGATCAAGCAGGATCTTGAAAGACTCTTGTGTGATAATAAAGATATTTTTGCATGGTCTCCGTCTAACATGACCGGTATACCACGGGAAATCGAAGAGCACAAATTGAATATACATCCCCGCACCTTCCCCATCTGACAAAAAAAGCGCTTACTAGCCAAAGACAGGAACGAAGCCATCACAGCGGAAGTCACCAAGCTTGTTGAAGCACGAATACTCAAAGAAGTTCACTTTCCCTGATGGGTGGCTAACCCAATGATGGTACGAAAAAATGATGGAACCTGGCGCATGTGTATCGACTACACTAACCTAATCAAGGCTTGCCCAAAGGACAGTTACCCGTTACCCGAGATAGACCATAAGATTGAATCCTTGGATGGGTTCAAATTCAAATGCTTTCTGGATGCATACAAAGGGTATCATCAAATACGTATGGCCGAGGAAGATGAAGAAAAAACGGCATTCTACACAGAACAAGGAACTTTTTGCTATGAGAAAATGCCATTCGGGCTCAAGAATGTTGGGGCAACATACCAACGATTGGTAGACAAAGCATTTTTAAAACAAGTTGGAAAAAACATTGAGATATATGTCGACGACATGGTTATCAAAAGCAAAACTGAGGGAAGCTTGTTAAATGACATTGAAGAGACTTTTCGTACACTGCGGCGCATAAACATGAAGTTAAATCCAAAGAAATGCACTTTCGGCGTTGAAACAGGACAATTCCTGGGACACTTGATCACAAAGCAAGGTACTGAACCTAACCCCGAGAAAGTTAAAGCCATTCTTGATATGGTATCACCAAGAACGATTCAAGAAGTACAAAGTCTCAGTGGAAGGCTAGCTGCTCTCGGTCGATTCCTAGCAAGATCAACATAAAAGGCCCTCCCATTCTTCAAAACTCTGAAAGGGTGCATAGAAAGAAAAAGATTTTCGGTGGAGCCCTGAAGCGGAAGAAGCATTTGAGAAACTCGAACAAAATCTGCAATCCCTTCCGGCCTTAACTGTACCGATACCTGGAGAGACGTTAACACTTTATTTGGTAGTATCTCATGAAACCCTTAGCTTCGTACTCATGGCAGAAAGAGAAAACATGCAACGACCAATTTATTTTTTTAGCAAAGCACTCCAAGGACCAAAGATGAAGTACCCAGTTCTGGAAAAACTCGTCCTTGCACTTGTGCACACAGCACGTCGCCTACGCTGATACTTTCAAGCCCATACAATCTGCGTGCTCACGGACCAGCCAATTCGACAAATCTTACTCAGACCAGAAAACTCTGGGAGGCTAGCAAAATGGGCCATCGAATTATGGGAACATGACATAATATACAAACCTCATACAATCATAAAAGGTCGAGTTATTCCAGATTTCCTGGTTGAATGCCCAAATAAAATATCACAAGGAGAAGCACAGAAAAAGATGAAAACCGAGGAGGAAACACATAGTAAAAGACAAGCATGGACGTTATACACTGATGGCGCATCAAGAAACGAGGGTGCTGGAGCAGGCCTCATCCTAACCGACCCAGAAGGAAGTGAAATCACCTACGCCCTGCGATTCGAGTTCCCAACTTCTAATAACGAGTCAGAATACGAAGCATTAATTGCAGGTTTGGAACTGTCGATTAAACTTGAAGTCCCCCATTTGCAGGTCGTCACCAAAATCCGCATGGTCGTCAAGGTGATGACTTGGCCATCTGACTAGCTTTGACCTTGACTTCGGGTCTTCGGTAACAGTGCTGAAAATACATAACAAGATCGTTAGAGAGGTCCCCGGTCTGAGCCCGGGGGAACCCCTCCGACGATCAAGTCAGTATTGATCTTAATTGTATGAGTATGCCTAGAAACTAGGAAGCAAAGTTATAGATATTAGGTTGGTGAGAATGTTTAGCCACTCTTAGTTAAGCTATAGCTATGGAAGTAGGGAGGAAGATGGGATGTGTGTTACTCGTTTCATGCCTTCTATTTATAGGCGAGAGAAAGCTTGTATGCGTCATCACCTGCATAAGAATATATCTTAACTGATTTTGAAGATTTGATAAAGATAAGAGTATATCTCAACTGATTTGTGAAGATCTGATAAAGATATTTGCAATCTTCTTTTCCTACTATATCACTCATGTGCAACAAAAATTCTTCATGCAAGTTGCATACAAATAAGTTTCTTATGATGACATGACGATATACATATATTGTAATATTGGTTACACTTATTGGTTACACTATCAAGTCCCCCTAGTTCATATGTGTTATATACATAAATGAAACATGTATAAACTAATTGTGCACCTTTCGAGTTAGGTATGTAGTATAATGTCCCTTTGATATTAGGGTGTCGGTTTCAGATATGTTTGTTTTGCTTATTCGAGCTTTTGGGTGCTCTGTACATAGTAATTTGTTTCTCCGGAGACGAAACATAGTTGTACTTTGGAGTCAGATTATTTGATATGTATGTACATATTTAGCTATTAATATCTTTTATTATAACACTTCCATAGCGTGGTTAGTGTCTTTTTTTAGATGGGGGTTCACGACTTTGAAACGATTGTTCCGCTTAACTTTATATTAAGCTTTGGAATTAGCTACTTATAGCTTTTCATCCCTTTTATGTCGGGTGATAATCATTGGAGTGACACTATTACTCTTGCGCGACGAGGTTTCGCGTCTTTAATGTGGGCGTACCACTTTGCGCGATGGGTTTCGCGTCTTTGTATGCAATATAGCTTATTATCCCTTTTAATGGTGGGATGATTTTTTGGTCTGGACCTTTTCGCCTAGCTTTATATTAAGCTTTGTGATTAGCTAGTTATAGCTTTTCTTCCCCTTAATGTCGGGAGATAATAATTGGAGTGGCCATGCCCTTTTTTCGTGATGGAGTTTCACGGCTTTAGAGCGGTTGTTTCGCTTATGAGCGATATGATTTCACATTTTTGAAGAGGTCTTGTTGTGTTATGTAGCTTATTTTCTCTCTGCTTCCTTTCATCATTATGTAGCTTTTTCCTAATCAAGTGACAAGGTTGTTCTTGGGGAGTTATCATGTTTCCAATACCATCATGAGCCATATGAAACTTAGAAATGCTCTTCTGTGCTCGTCCAGCTGTACTTGCCCAAAAAGAATTTGAGGTTAATATAACAAATACTTTTGCTAATAAACCGAACATTAACCTCTCCCTTTTTTTTGAGCTTCCATGTTGGATGCTTCATCTGATTGCCATAACCAACTTATAACTAAAGATATTGCTTAAGACGTTTGTTCAAGTTCATCTTTAATAAGCTGCTGTCTTTAATCCGGTGATATTTACTCATCCTCTTGAACCGTTGTAGATGAATATCAATAATATGACAGATTGATAGTGACGGTATATGGTGAGCACACGAGGAAAGCGTTTTGCTTGGGTCTTTGTTTCGGGAGATCGTTAGGGTTTTCAGAAACTGACTCTTTTTGCTACGCTTGGTTTGCAAAGTGGTTTCTTTAGGTGCTCGTCGCATTGCTTCTTCGGGTGATCCTTCTAAATCTGACCGCCACGGTTCCGTGACAGAATGGTCACCGTGGTTGTAGGCGGGGTTCACCTCTTTTCTTTATAGGAGAATCTTAAGCACATGGCGTTGATTTGCTCAAAATTCTACACTACAAAATGCATGACGGGATCTCTAGACGTGTTTTCTAAGCTACGATCAGGAGTATGATCTTCAGTTGTGGGGTCGGATATGTTTTCGCTTACTGGTGGCTCCTTAGTCGGACCCACTGGGTTCCGCTTGGGGGTGCTTAGTGGTATGGTCGATGAAGTTTTCTCTGCCATGGTCTTCTAGTCTAATAAGTGTCACTACATAAGAAGTCAGGTCTCTTCGTACATGTTGTTAAAGCGGTGTTTTGCATGCCTTAGCGTTGATTGGCTTGACCATATCTTGTTCAAGACTTAGACATCTAGTGATGCCAATATGCTGCATGATTTTGCTCTTCTGGTGTTCAATGATGACGATTGATGTTGCATCTAACTTGGACAACTCGGGCTGTTGATTGAATCATCAGCTCTTCCCATAGTCATATTACTTCATCTTTGCACTTGTAGTACACCTACTACTCATACTAGAAGATGCATTCATTTGGTATTTCTATCAAACTTGATTAAGGTATGAATTTTGGATTTCCCTACTTTGTTTTGTATGCTTATGTATATACTCCTCAACTCAGCATACGGGGTTGTTTTGCTCGGTCCCACAGATGGAGCCATTTGATGCTACCAAAATCCGCATGGTCGTCGAGGTGATGACTTGGCCGTCTGACTAGCTTTGACCTTGACTTCGGGTCTTCGGTAACAGTGCTGAAAAGACATAAAAAGATCATTAGAGAGGTCCCCGGTCTAAGCCCGGGGGAAACCCTCCGACGATCAAGTCAGTATTGATCTTAATTGTATGAGTATGCCTAGAAACTAGGAAGCAAAGTTATAGATATTAGGTTGGTGAGAATGTTTAGCCACTCTTAGTTAAGCTATAGCTATGGAAGTAGGGAGGAAGATGGGATGTGTGTTACTCGTTTCATGCCTTCTATTTATAGGCGAGAGAAAGCTTGTATGCGTCATCACCTGCGTAAGAATATATCTCAACTGATTTTGAAGATTTGATAAAGATAAGAGTATATCTCAACTGATTTGTGAAGATCTGATAAAGATATTTGCAATCTTCTTTTCCTACTATATCACTCATGTGGAACAAAACATTTTCATGCAAGTTGCTTACAAATGAGTTTCTTATGATGACATGAGGATATACATATATTGTAATATTGGTTATACTATCAAGTCCCCCTAGTTCATATGTGTTATATACATAAATGAAACATGTATGAACTAATCGTAGGATCCACAGGCTTGACTATATGGTCTTTGGTCATCAAAGGATTCCCCCTGTTTACCTGTATCACTCAACAATAAGGAATACATTAGAGGGTATACGGGACTTACTTCCCGTATTACACTCCGACGCTCAAGTCAGTTATCGGTACGGATGAAGAGAATTTTTATAGTATGTGAAGAAAAATAGAATGAGCCTTAGAAGACCATTTTCATACCTATTTATAGAGTGATGGATGGATTCGTGTTTGTGGAATGTAATCTTTTAAGATCTAATCGTATCTTGCGAATCTATAGCAAATCAAATATGATTTATGTAGTTTGAGAATATCTTCTCAAATATAGGAAATCTAGAATGAATCTTCTCCTGATATTGCAAAGACCTTATCTCCAAGATATCATATCTTGTCAAACACATTGTCACCATCTTATCTTAGATTTTACATGATTTTGTGTTTGTATATACGTTATGTGTATGCATGGTTTTGTATGCTTTTCCCATGCATGATAAATGCATGTGTATGCATGGTTTTGTATGCTTTTCCCATGCATGATGTATGCATAATAAATGCAAATATTGACATATCCCATCAGCCCCCTAGGCCAAGTAGACAACAGAGATTACATGTATGCTTGGCCTTACAGTCTCTGAGTACTTCACCTGTTTTATTTCTTTTGCTAATGATTATGTTTTCCACTTGCCTCAAACTTATCATTTTGGAAAGTGAGATGCTTGAGATTCATTGGGCCGTCAGCGGTGAGTACTGTAGTATAGTAACTAGGACTTTGCTTTTTTGCTATAAAAGGAAAACTGTTAGTTGTCAACTTTCACTTTAACTTCTTTCTTTAAAGCTTCTTTTGTATGTTACTATGAGTGATTAGGAAAGTAAGATGAAAGGTAGCTTTCTTGTTATTCCCTTTTTTTGTTTCATAATGTATTAGTACTTATATATATATTCCTTTCTACTCTTTTTTAGACAAAGTTGAGCTTGACTTGGTGGAAAAGGTTGGACCACAGTATGTTACTAATGAGAGTACCGACTATGACCCGTCTACTGGTCCTTCGTCCATTCTCCCAAATCTTGGCCCGTTTGAGAATGTTCTTCAGTTTGCTGATGGCTGTATCGTTGGAGCGAATAGTGTTGCTTGTGGAACTCTTCCTAATCAAACCTGGATGAGTGGGTTTGATAATAACTACATGGCTCTAGTTAAAGTTGAGCAAGATGATGAAGGAATGGCCAGTGTTGAACCTGGTCATGTGCATGGAGCTGAGGGTGCACAGTATCATCTGCCTGCTGCCCTAGATATGTATTATGGTTTTGCTAGTCAAGCTTATGGTGTAATATATTAGCCGCAAGAATATCGGACTTATCTCAATAACTCTTTGAGCATCAACTATGTTAATCCTTTGAGCACGGAAGCTGGTGATTCCTTGGCATGGTATCAAAAGAAGGTTGAAGAACTAAGTGCCTCCTTACAACAAGCAGAGGGTATGCTAGGTATGGCTCAAGCGATGAATGGTTCTTTACAAAATGCTGTAACTGGCTTCCGTTCTGAAATTCATAGCTTGAAGTCGCATTATTCCATTTCCTATGTAGTTACAACAGTATTTTTATGGATCTTAATAAAGCGAAAGAGTTGGGAGCGAATTTGTCAAAGAAAGTGTCTGCATTGGAGCGAGAGAGGGTCGATATGAAGCGAGAATTGGAGTGGGTCATAAAGAAAGCTATGCCGAAGATGTTAGCTAAGGTCTTTCGTAGTGAACAGTTTGACCGTGAGTTGGTCAAGGTTCAGAATGTTTTCATCGAGTGTGGCCGCGAACTGGGTCGACAAAAGGCTCACGGTATCCTTTCTGCGCATCAACGGTTCCCGCCTCCTGACCAATATCTTTCTCGAAAGTCTAAGGACGTTGTCAGGTCCTTCAAGAAGACTAAGTGGTTGTGCTTGTAAAGGCAACTTTCCTCTCCTGATTTGTGTCCTAGTTTGCTTCGCAGTATGCTGGATCGTGATGACAGTGTTGCCGGTGAAGGTTCAAGCAGTCGTCCTTCATAATAATGTATTTGACGTCTTTGAATAAGTGACGGTGGCCTATGGCTGTTACATTATAGCCAAATATTCCCTGCATCACATTTGGCTATCTACTGTGTCGCACTGTATCTTTATTTCCTTTGCTTCAGTATCTGTAATATATTGATGATGAATGAAAGAAGTTGCTTTGTTTATGTTTATTATGGTATAGCCTTATTAAAATATTCATAGGAGTTGTAGGAAGATAAAAGTTAAAGTCTTTCAATAATGAGGGTACAAAAAAAGGGTACTAGTTGATGGAGACGTTTTTTTTCTTTGATAATATTATATTATTTCACTCATCATAAAGAGAAGTTATGGTAACTTGTTGGAGTTTTATTATAATATTTTTCTTTGTTGAGAACTTCAAACATATATTGGAGTGTTAGTTTGTTCTTATTTTGTATGTTAAAGTGGTGTATGTACATAATTACAAGCGTTAGTTTCCTTGGTGATTTAAGATGTGCGAAAGTTTTTAGCACGTCTTTTAATATATGTGTGAATTTCTTTTTTTAATCATTGTCGTCGCAATAGATTAATCGATTGACATGTCGTAAAGCGTCCTTTTTTAATGGGATGTATTTCGAATTGTATGTAGCGCTTAAGCTTTTATCCCTTTTTTTCGCGGGATCTTTTGGCGCGAGACTCATCGTGCCTCTTTTTTGTATATATATATATATACATGATTTTTGCCCAAAATTATAGTGCCAATATGAATGCCTCATTATATTGACAGAGATATAATATATACAAATTTCTTTATTCAAGAAGGTAAAAATGCATACATTATTTATTTACATCGTACGTTTCAAAGAACGCTATCTTCGCGCAATTATCTGTCACTTTTCGATGATTTTCAGAAATTGAATTTGCGCAAATTGTTGGTGTGCCAAGTTCTTGGTATTATTTTTCCTTTTAAATCTTTGAGCACGTATGTTCACGGGCGCTTCGTTTCAATAATTTGATACGGACCTTCCCAATTTGGGTCAAGTTTTTTTTGTCCTTCCTGTCGGCTGGCTTCGTTTTTATGGAGTACTAATCACCAACTTTCAAATATGCATGCCGAACTTTGGAGTTGTAGAATTGTTCCACCTTTTGTTTGTATTTGGCTTCTTGTATTGCTGCTAGGTCTCTTCGCTCTTCTAGCAAGTCCAGATTTAGACGTAGCCCCTCATTATTTTTATGCTCATCGTATGAATGGATGCAATAGGTCGGGATTCCGATTTCTGCGGGAAGACTGCTTCTGATCCATAAACTAGACTAAACGGGGTTCAATGATTTCCTGTTTTTGCTGTAGTACGATATGCCCAAAGTACATTTGGTAGCTCTTCGACCCACTGACCTTTTGCTTTGCCGAATCGTGTTTTAATTCCTTGTAGGAAGGTCCAATTTGTAACTTCCGTTTGACCATTTGCTTGGGGAATACTTAGTTCACTGCACCAATCACGGAATGGGGTTTCTGCGAATTGCTTACCGTTGTCACTGATTATGATTCCTGGGATTCCAAAACGGCACACAATGTTGTTCCAGAAAAACTTGAGAATTTTGTTTCCGGTAACATTAGTGAGTGGTGCGGCTTCTACCCATTTTGTGAAGTAGTCGACTGCAACAACAAAGAACTTCATTCGTCCTGGTGCTTCAGGAAATGGACCAACTAAATCGACCCCCCACTGGTAAAATGGCGATGGACTGGAGATGCTTACCATGTCACATTTTGGTTTTCGCGCTATAGGAGCGTGTTGTTGACAGTTTATACATGCATTGACGACTGTGGCTGCATCACTGTGCATGGTCGGCTAGAAGTATCCTAGACGTGCTACTTTTTGGGTGATGGATCTCGCTCTGGCATGTGCCCCACATGACCCGAAGTGGGCTTCTTGTAGTACATATTGTGCTTGGTTTGGTCTGACACATCTCATACAGGGCATCAAGTATCCTTTTCTATATAAAACGTCCTGCATCAGCGAATACTGAGGTGCCTTGACCCTTATCTTTCTAGCGGTGATTGGATCTTCTAGAAGCAATCCGTCTTACAAGTACTTGATAATTGGGTCCATCCAAGTTGCGTTTGGTTCCTCTACTACACTTACCGTCCTTGTTCCAGTGCTTCTACATGGAATGACCTCTACTAGGACTTTTTTAGTGAGGTGGGCAAATGTAGAGGAAGCTAGCTTGTTGAGTGCATCAGCACGTTTATTCTTTGAGCGAGGTATTTGTGTGATTGAAAAGCTCTTGAATCTTTTCTTCAGACTTTGAACTTTCTCCAAATATCGTACCATGGATTCTTCTCTGGCTTCAAACGTCCCTTTGACTTGATTAGCGACTAACAACAAATCTGTAAAGACCTGCAAATGGGGGACTTCAAGTTTAATCGACAGTTCCAAACCTGCAATTAACGCTTCCTATTTTGACTCGTTATTGGAAGTTGGGAACTCGAATCGCAGGGCGTAGGTGATTTCCCTTCCTTCTGGGTCGGTTAGGATGAGGCCTGCTCCAGCACCCTTGTTGCTTGATGCGCCATCAGTGTATAACGTCCAGGATTGTCTTTTACTATGTGTTTCCTCCTCGGTTTTCATCTTTTTCTTTGCTTCTCCTTGCGATATTTTAATTGGGCATTCAGCCAGGAAATCTGCAATAACTTGACCTTTTATGGTTGTCCGAGGTTTGTATATTATGTCATGTTCCCCTAATTCGATAGCCCATTTTGCTAGCCTCCCAGAGTTTTCTGGTCTGAGTAAGATTTGTCGAATTGGCTGGTCCGTGAGCACACAGATTGTATGGGCTTGAAAGTATCAACGTAGGCGACGTGTTGTGCGCACCAGTGCAAGGATGAGTTTTTCTAGAACTGGGTAGTTCATCTCTGGTCCTTGTAGTGCTTTGCTAAGAAAATAAATTGGTCGTTGCATGTTTTCTCTTTCTGCCATGAGTACAGAGCTAAGGGTTTCATGAGATACTACCAAATAAAGTGTTAACGTCTCTCCAGGTATCGGTACAGTTAAGGCTGGAAGGGATTGCAGATGTTGTTTGAGTTTCTCAAATGCTTCTTCCGCTTCAGGGCTGCACCAAAAATCTTTTTTTTCTATGCACCCTTTCAGAGTTTTGAAGAATGGGAGGGCCTTTTCTGCTGATCTTGCTAGGAATCGACCGAGAGCAGCTAGCCTTCCATTGAGACTTTGTACTTCTCGAATCGTTCTTGGTGATACCATATCAAGAATGGCTTTAACTTTCTTGGGGTTAGGTTCAATACCTTGCTTTGTGATCAAGTGTCCCAGGAATTGTTCTGTTTCAACGCCGAAAGTGCATTTCTTTGGGTTCAACTTCATGTTTATGCGCCGCAGTGTACGAAAAGTCTCTTCAATGTCATTTAACAAGCTTCCTTCAGTTTTGCTTTTGATGACCATGTCGTCGACATATATCTCAATGTTTTTTCCAACTTGTTTTGAAAATGCTTTGTCTACCAATAGTTGGTAAGTTGCCCCAGCATTTTTGAGCCCGAATGGCATTTTCTCATAGCAAAAAGTTCCTTGTTCTGTGTAGAATGCCGTTTTCTCTTCATCTTCCTCGGCCATACGTATTTGATGATATCCTTTGTATGCATCCAGAAAGCATTTGAATTTTAACCCATCCAAGGATTCAATCTTTTGGTCTATCTCGGGTAACGGGTAACTGTCCTTTGGGCAAGCCTTGTTTAGGTTAGTGTAGTCGATACACATGCGCCAGGTTCCATCATTTTTTCGTACCATCACTGGGTTAGCCACCCATCAGGGAAAGTGAACTTCTTTGAGTATTCGTGCTTCAACAAGCTTGGTGACTTCCGCTGTGATGCCTTCGTTCATGTCTTTGGCTAGTAAGCGCTTTTTTGTCGGATGGGGAAGGTGCGTGGATGTATATTCAATTTGTGCTCTGCGATTTCCCGTGGTATACTAGTCATGTCAGATGGAGACCATGCAAAAATATCTTTATTATCACACAAGAGTCTTTCAAGATCTTGCTTGATCTTGGTTGGTATACTTGTGCCAATTATCACAGGCTGATCTGGGTACATGGCATTTATTACCACATTTTATCCTCCCGCATCAACTCCCGTATCATCTTCATGTAACGTCGGGACGGTTACCTCTTCTTCTTCCCGTTCTCTTTTGCGACAGACGTGAAGACATATGCTTTCGTGAGGTACCTCCCCCTTGATAATGGCTATGCCCGACTGGATAGGGAATTTGATGAGCGAGTGTATCGTGGAAGCGATTGCACCTAACTGTCTCATACCAGGCCTTCCCAATATGATGTTGTAAGGAGACGGGGCTCGGACAATCATGAAGTCTGTTGTAATTGTCTTACTCCCTCTCCCGGCATAGTCAGAAAAGGTAATAGGAACGGTTATTCGTAGGTCAACACAATCATTTGTATCGTGCCCATGGTCGTTATGAAACTCACAATAACGCGTGCGATCCCTTTTATTGGCAGGCGAGAACATTCGGGACGGAGGTCGTAGAATGGACTTTCCTTTAGATGTGGCATATATTTCGGCCGGAGTTTTAATAAGAGAGGTGAAGGGAGGTTTCTGCTTGTTTGGACGTTCATTATGTCTTGCTGTGGGGCGAGCGACATATCTTTCTTTATGCCTTTTTTGAGCTTCGTGGTGACCTTGGGTGTACCTGTTTTCGCTGGTACCTCCTCTTCCGTCTCGCAATCGATTTTCCGTGTTTGCTTCATCAGCCCTTATGAAGTTGTGTGCTTGCATGAATAAATCTTCCATTGACGCGGGAGGTCGAGCTATGAGATCCTTGAAGAACCTCCCAGGGCGGAGACGGTACTCTCATTAGCAACATACTGTGGTCCAACCTTTTCCACCAAGTCAAGCTCAACTTTGTCTAAAAAAGAGTAGAAAGGAATATATATAAGTACAAATACAGTATGAAACAAAAAAAAGGGAATAACAAGAAAGCTACCTTTCATCTTACTTTCCTGATCACTCATAGTAACATACAAAAGAAGCTTTAAAGAAAGAAGTTAAAGTGAAAGTTGACAACTAACAGTTTTCCTTTTGTAGCAAAAAATCAAAGTCCTAGTCACTATACTACAGTACTCACCGCTGTACAGCCCAATGAATCTCAAGCATCTCACTTTCCAAAATGATAAGTTTGAGGCAAGTCGAAAACATAATCATTAGCAAAAGAAATAAAACAGGTGAAGTACTCAGAGACTGTAAGGCCAAGCATACACGTAACCTCTGTTGTCTACTTGGCCTAGGGGGGCTGATGGGATATGTCAATATTTGCATTTATTATGCATACATCATGCATGGCCGCCTACGTCACCTTGCAAAAGGTGCAAAGACACATAATACCAACCAAAATCCGGCTCCTTCAAACGATGCAGAAAAAGGAAACGCCCGAATTGATTGGAAGCAAAAGATTCCTGAACCTAAAGCACGAAACGAAGTTTTGATGATTAACGAGCAATGGCTCCCACAACACCGCCAAGAAGAAGATCCGCAACCATACACTAAAATCTCGTTTACAAGTAGCGACCCAATACCGGAGCATTGTAACGGCGACGACCCACTAGTGATCAAGGCTGAGGTTGGAAGTTGTATCGTGCATCGTGTATATGTTAAAGGAGGAAGTTCGGCGGAAATCATGTATGAGCATTGTTTCCAACAATTGGACGATGAAACAAGGACATCACTCCGACCATCGACATCACCATTGGTAGGATTTTCAGGGCAAGTGTTATGGCCACTCGGAGTCATAACCGTTCCTATTACCTTTTCTGACTATGCCGGGAGAGGGAGTAAGACAATTACAACAGACTTCATGATTGTCCGAGCCCTGTCTCCTTACAACATCATATTGAGAAGGCCCGGTATGAGACAGTTAAGTGTAATCGCTTCTACGATACACTCGCTCATCAAATTCCCTATCCAGTCAGGCATATCCATTATCAAGGGGGAGGTACCTCACGAAAGCAGATGTCTTCACGTCTCTCGCAAAAGAGAACGAGAAGAAGAAGAGATAACCGTCCTGACGTTACACGAAGATGATACGGGAGTTGATGCGGGAGGAGAAAATGTGGTAATAAATGCCATGTACCCAGATCAGCATGTGAGAATTGGCACAAGTATACCAACCAAGATCAAGAAGGATCTTTAAAGACTCTTGTGTGATAATAAAGATATTTTTGCATGGTCTTCATCTGACATGACCGTATACCACGGGAAATCGCAGAGCACAAATTGAATATACATCCCCGCACATTCCCCATCCGACAAAAAGCGCTTACTAGCCAAAGACAAGAACGAAGCCATCACAGCGGAAGTCACCAAGCTTGTTGAGCACGAATACTCAAAGAAGTTCACTTTCCCCGATGGGTGGCTAACCCAGTGATGGTACGAAAAAATGATGGAACCTGGCGCATGTGTATCGACTACACTAACCTAAACAAGGCTTGCCCAAAGGACAGTTACCCGTTACCCGAGATAGACCAAAAGATTGAATCCTTGGATGGATTCAAATTCAAATGCTTTTTGGATGCATACAAAGGATATCATCAAATACGTATGGCCGAGGAAGATGAAGAAAAAACGACATTCTACACATAACAAGGAACTTTTTGCTATGAGAAAATGTCATTCGGGCTCAAGAATGCTGGGCCAACTTACCAACGACTGGTAGACAAAGCATTTTCAAAACAAGTTGGAAAAAACATTGAGATATATGTCGACGACATGGTCATCAAAGCAAAACTGAAGGAATCTTGTTAAATGACATTGAAGAGACTTTTCGTACACTGCGGCGCATAAACATGAAGTTGAATCCAAAGAAATGCACTTTCGGCGTTGAAACAGGACAATTCCTGGGACACTTGATCACAAAGCAAGGTATTGAACCTAACCCCGAGAAAGTTAAATCCATTATTGATATGGTATCACCAAGAACGATTCGAGAAGTACAAAGTCTCAATGGAAGGCTAGCTTCTCTCGGTCGATTCCTAGCAATATCAGTAGAAAAGGCCCTCCCATTCTTCAAAACTCTGAAAGGGTGCATAGAAAAAAAAGATTTTCGGTGGAGCTCTGAAGCGGAAGAAGCATTTGAGAAACTCAAACAACATCTGCAATCCCTTCCGGCCTTAACTGTACTGATACCTGGAGAGACTTAACACTTTATTTGGCAGTATCTCATGAAAACCTTAGCTCCGTACTCATGGCAGAAGGAGAAAACATGCAATGACCAATTTATTTTGTTAGCAAAGCACTACAAGGACCAGAGATGAACTACCCAGTTCTGGAAAAACTCGTCCTTGCAATGGTGCACACAGAACGTCGCCTACGCTGATACTTTCAAGCCCATACAATCTGCGTGCTCACGGACCAGCCAATTCGACAAATAATATACAAACCTCGGACAACCATAAAAGGTCAAGTTATTGCAGATTTCCTGGCTGAATGCCCAAATAAAATATCGCAAGGAGAAGCAAAGAAAAAGATGAAAACCTAGGAGGAAACACCTAGTAAAAGACAAGCCTGGACGTTATACACTGATGGCGCATCAAGCAACTAGGGTGCTGGAGCAGGCCTCATCCTAACCGACCCAGAAGGAAGGGAAATCACCTACGCCCTGCGATTCGAGCTCCCATTCCAATAACGAGTCAGAATACGAAGGTTAATTGCAGGTTTGGAACTGTCGATTAAACTTGAAGTCCCCTATTTGCAGGTCTTTACAGATTCGTTGTTAGTCGCTAATCAAGTCAAAGGGACGTTTGAAGCAAGAGAAGAATCCATGGTACGATATTTGGAGAAAGTTCAAAGTCTTAAGAAAAGATTCAAGATCTTTTCAATCACACAAATACCTCGCTCAAAGAATAAACGTGCTGATGCACTCAGCAAGCTAGCTTCCTTTACATTTGCCCACCTCACTAAAAAAGTCCTAGTAGAGGTCATTCCATGTAGAAGCACTGGAACAAGGACGGTAAGTTTAATAGAGGAACCAAACGCAACTTGGATGGACCCAATTATCAAGTACTTGAAAGACGGATTGCTTCCAGAAGATCCAATCACCGCTAGAAAGATAAGGGTCAAGGCACCTCAGTATTCGCTGATGCAGGACGTTTTATATAGAAAAGGATACTTGACGCCCTGGATGAGACGCGTCGGACCAAACCAAGCATAATATGTACTACAAGAAGCCCACTTCGGGTCATGTGGGGCACACGCCGGAGCGAGAACCATTGCCCAAAAAGTAGCACGTCTAGGATACTTCTGGCCGACCATGTACAGTGATGCAGCCACAGTCGTCAATGCATGTATAAACTGTCAACAACACGCTCCTATAGCGCGAAAACCAAAATGTGACATGGTAAGCATCTCCAGTCCATGGCCATTTACCAGTGGGGGATCGATTTAGTTGGTCCATTTCCTGAAGCACCAGGACGAATGAAGTTCTTGGTTGTTGCAGTCGACTACTTCACAAAATGGGTAGAAGCCGCACCACTCGCTAATGTCATAGGAAACAAAATTCTCAAGTTCGTCTGGAACAACATTGTGTGCCGTTTGGGAATCCCAGGAATCATAATCAGTGACAACGGTAAGCAATTCGCAGAAAACCCATTCCGTGATTGGTGCAGTGAACTAAGTATTAAACAACAGTTCACGCCAGTGGCACATCCGCAAGCAAATGGTCAAACGGAAGTTACAAATCGGACCTTGCTACAAGGACTTAAAACACGATTGGGAAAAGCAAAAGGTCAGTGGGTTGAAGAGCTACCAAATGTACTTTGGGCATATCGTACCACAACAAAAAAAAGAAATCATTGCACCCCGTTTAGTCTAGTTTATGGATAAGAAGTAGTCTTACCCGCAGAAATCGGAATCCCGACCTATCGCATCCATTCATACGATGAGCATAAAAATAATGAGGGGCTACGTCTAAATCTGAACTTGCTAGAAGAGAGAAGAGACCTAGCAGCAATACAAGAAGCCAAATACAAACAAAAGGTGGAAAAATACTACAACTCCAAAGTTCGGCATGCATATTTGAAAGTTGGCGATTTTGTACTCCGTAAAAACGAAGCCAGCCGACAGGAAGGACAAAAAAACTTGACCCAAATTGGGAAGGTCCGTATCAAATTATTGAAACTAAGCGCCCGGGAACATACGTGCTCAAAGATTTAAAAGGAAAAATAATACCAAGAACTTGGCACACCAGTAATTTGCGCAAATTCAATTTCTGAAAATCATCGAAAAGTGACAGATAATTGCTCGAAGATAGCGTTCTTTGAAACGTACGATGTAAATAAATAATGTATGCATTTTTACCTTCTTGAATAAAGAAATTTGTATATATTATATATATATATGTCAATATAATGAGGCATTCATATTGGCACTATAATTTTGGGCAAAAATCATGTATATATATATACAAAAAAGAGGCACGATGAGTCTCGCGCCAAAAGATCCCGCGCTACATACAATTCGAAATACATCCCATTAAAAATGGACGCTTTACGACATGTCAATCGATTAATCTATTGCGACGGCAATGATTAAAATAGAAAAATCGCACATATATAAAGAGACGTGCTAAAAACTTTCGCACATCTTAAATCACCAAGGAAACTAAACGCTTGTAATTATGTACATACACCACTTTAACATACAAAACAAGAACAAAATAACACTCCAATATATGTTTAAAGTTCTCAACAAAGAAAACGTTATAATAAAACTTCAACAAGTTGCTATAACTTCTCTTTATGATGAGTGAAATAATATAATATTATCAAAGAAAAAAAAACGTCTCCATCAACTAGTACCCTTTTTCTTGGTACCCTCATTATTGAAAGACTTTAACTTTTATCTTCCTACAACTCCTATGAATATTTTAATAAGGCTATACCGTAATAAACATAAACAAAGCAAATTCTTTCATTCATCATCAATATATTACAGATACTGAAGCAAAGGAAATAAAGATACAGTGCGACACAGTAGATAGCCTAATATAATGTAGGGAATATTTGGCTATAATGTAACAGCCATAGGCCACCGTCACTTATTCAAAGACGTCAAATACATTATTATGAAGGAGGATTGCTCGAACCATCACCGGCAACACTGTCATAACGATCCAACATACTGCAAAGCAAACTAGGACACAAATCAGGAGAGGAAAGTAGCCTTTCCACGCACAACCACTTAGTCTTCTTGAAGGACCTGACAACGTCCTTAGCCTTTCGAGAAAGATATAGGTCAGAAGGCGGGAACCGTTGATGCGCAGAAGGATACCGCGAGCCTCTTGTCGACCCAGTTCGCGGCCACACTCGATGAAAACATTATGAAACTTGACCAACTCACGGTCAAACGGTTCACTACGAAAGACCTTAGCTAACATCTTCGGCATAGCTTTATTTATGACCCACTCCAATTCTCGCTTCATATCAACCCTCTCTCACTCCAATGCAGACACTTTCTTTGACAAATTCGCTCCCAACTCTTTCTCTTTAGTAAGATCCATAAAAATACTGTTGTAACTAGCACAGGAAACGGAAAAATGCGACTTCAAGCTATGAATTTTAGAACGGAAGCCATTTACAGCATTTTACAAAGAACCATTCATCGCTTGAGCCATACCTAGCATACCCTCTGCTTGTTCTAAGGAGGCAGTTAGTTCTTCAACCTTCTTTTGATACCACGCCAAGGAATCACCAGCTTCTGTACTCAAAGGATTAAAATAGTTGATGCTCAAAGAGTTATTGAGATAAGTCCGATATTCTTGCGGCTGATGCATTGCACCATAAGCTTGACTAGCAGAACCATAATACATATCTAGGGCAGCAGGCAAATGATACTGTGCACCCTCAGCTCCATGCACATGACCAGGTTCAACACTGGCCATTCCTTCATCATCTTGCTCAACTTTAACTTGAGCCATGTAGTTATTATCAAACCCACTCATCCAGGTTTGATTAGGAAGAGTTTCACGAGCAACACTATTCGCTCCAACGATACAACCATCAGCAAACTAAAGAACATTCTCGAACAGGCCAAGATTTGGGAGAATGGACGAAGGACCAGTAGACGGGTCATAGTCGGTACTCTCATTAGTAACATACTGTGGTCCAACCTTTTCCACCAAGTCAAGCTCAACTTTGTCTAAAAAAGAGTAGAAAGGAATATATATATAAGTACTAATACAGTATGAAACAAAAAAAGAGAATAGCAAGAAAGCTACCTTACATCTTACTTTCCTGATCACTCATAGTAACATACAAAAGAAGCTTTAAAGAAAGAAGTTAAAGTGAAAGTTGAAAACTAACAGTTTTCCTTTTATAGCAAAAAAGCAAAGTCCTAGTTACTATACTACAGTACTCACCGCTGGACGACCCAATGAATCTCAAGCATCTCACTTTCCAAAATGATAAGTTTGAGGCAAGTGGAAAACATAATCATTAGCAAAAGAAATAAAACAGGTGAAGTACTCAGAGACTGTAAGGCCAAGCATACATGTAATCTCTGTTGTCTACTTGGCCTAGGGGCTGATGGGATATGTCAATATTTGCATTTATTATGCATACATCATGCATGGGAAAAGCATACAAAACCATGCATACACAGGCATTTATCATGCATGGGAAAAGCATACAAAACCATGCATACACATAACGTATATACAAACACAAAATCATACAAAATCTAAGAAATGATGGTGACAATGTGTTTGACAAGATATGATATCTTGGAGATAAGGTCTTTGCAATATCAGGAGAAGATTCATTCTAGATTTCCTATATTTGAGAAGATATTCTCAAACTACATAAATCATATTTGATTTGCTATAGATTCGCAAGATACGATTAGATCTTAAAAGATTACATTCCACAAACACGAATCCATCCATCACTCTATAAATAGGTATGAAAATGGTCTTCTAAGGCTGATTCTATTTTTCTTCACATACTATATGAATTCTCTTCATCCATACCGATAACTGACTTGAGCGTCGGAGTGTAATACGGGGATTAAGTCCCGTATACCCTCTAACGTATTCCTTATTGTTGAGTGATACAGGTAAACAGGGGGAATCCTTTGATGACCAAGACCATTTAGTCAAGCCTGTGGATCTATGTATCATCAATTGATACGAAGCGTTAATTGCAGGTTTGGAACTGTCGATTAAACTTGAAGTCCCCCATTTGCAGGTCTTTACAGATTCGTTGTTAGTCGCTAATCAAGTCAAAGGGACGTTTGAAGCCAGAGAAGAATCCATGGTACGATATTTGGAGAAAGTTCAAAGTCTGAAGAAAAGATTCAAGATCTTTTCAATCACACAAATACCTCGCTCAAAGAAGAAACGTGCTAATGCACTCAGCAAGCTAGCTTCCTCTACATTTGCCTACCTCACTAAAAAGTCCTAGTAGAGGTCATTCCATGTAGAAGCACTGGAACAAGGACGGTAATTGTAATAGAGGAACCAAACGCAACTTGGATGGACCCAATTATCAAGTACTTGAAAGACGGATTGCTTCCAGAAGATCCAATCACCGCTAGATAGATAAGGGTCAGGGCACGTCAGTATTCGCTGATGTAGGACGTTTTATATAGAAAAGGATACTTGATGCCCTGGATGAGATGCGTCGGACCAAACCAAGCACAATATGTACTACAAGAAGCCCTCTTCAGGTCATGTGAGGCACACGCCGGAGCGAGAACCATCTCCCAAAAAGTAGCACGTCTAGGATACTTCTGGGCGACCATGTACAGTGATGCAACCACAGTCGTCAATGCATGTATAAACTGTCAACAACACGCTCCTATAGCGCGAAAACCAAAATGTGACATGATAAGCATCTCCAGTCCATGGCCATTTTACCAGTGGGGGATCGATTTAGTTGGTCAATTTCCTGAAGCTCCAGGACGAATGAAGTTCTTGGTTGTTGCAGTCGACTACTTCACAAAATGGGTAGAAGCCGCACCACTCGCTAATGTCACCGGAAACAAAATTATCAAGTTCGTCTAGAAAAACATTGTGTGCCGTTTTGGAATCCCAAGAATCATAATCAGTGAAAACGGTAAGCAATTCGCAGAAAACCCATTCCGTGATTGGTGCAGTGAACTAAGTATTAAACAATAGTTCACGCCAGTGGCACATTCACAAGCAAATGGTCAAACGGAAGTTACAAATCGGACCTTGCTACAAGGACTTAAAACACGATTGGGAAAAGCAAAAGGTCAGTGGTTCGAAAAGCTACCAAATGTACTTTGGGCATATCGTACCATAGCAAAAATAGGAAATCATTGCACCCTGTTTAGTCTAGTTTATGGATCAGAAGCAGTCTTACCCGCAGAAATCGGAATCCTGACCTATCGCATCTATTCATACGATGAGCATAAAATTAATGAGGGGCTACGTCTAAATCTGGACTTGCTAGAAGAGCGAAGAGACCTAGCAGCAATACAAGAAGCCAAATACAAACAAAAGGTGGAACAATACTACAAATCCAAAGTTCGGCATGCATATTTGAAAGTTGGCGATTTTGTACTCCATAAAAACGATGCCAGCCGATAGTAAGGACAAAAAAAACTTGACCCAAATTGGGAAGGTCCGTATCAAATTATTGAAACGAAGCGCCCGGGAACATACGTGCTCAAAGATTTAAAAGGAAAAATAATACCAAGAACTTGGCACACCAGCAATTTGCGCAAATTTAATTTCTGAAAATCATCGAAAAGTGACAGATAATTGCGCAAAGATAGCGTTCTTTGAAACGTACGATGTAAATAAACAATGTATGCATTTTTACCTTCTTAAATAAAGAAATTTGTATATATTATATCTCTGTCAATATAATGAGACATTCATATTGGCACTATGATTTTGGGCAAAAATCATGTATATATATATAAAAAAGAGGCACGATGATTCTCGCGCCAAAAGATCCCACGAAAAAAGGGATAAAAGCTTAAGCGCTACATACAATTCGAAATACATCCCATTAAAAAGGGACGCTTTACGACATGTCAATCGATTAATCTATTGCGACGGCAATGATTAAAATAAAAAAAATTCACACATATATTAAAAGACGTGCTAAAAACTTTCGCACATCTTAAATCACCAAACAAACTAAACGCTTGTAATTATGTACATACACCACTTTAACATACAAAACAAGAACAAACTAACACTCCAATATATGTTTGAAGTTCTCAACAAAGAAAAACATTATAATAAAACTCCAACAAGTTGCTATAACTTCTCTTTATGATGAGTGAAATAATATAATATTATCAAAGAAAAAAAAAACGTCTACATCAACTAGTACCCTTTTTTTGTACCCTCATTATTGAAAGACTTTAACTTTTATCTTCCTACAACTCGTATGAATATTTTAATAAGGCTATACCATAATAAACATAAACAAAGCAACTTCTTTCATTCATCATCAATATATTACAGATACTGAAGTAAAGAAAATAAAGATACAGTGCGACACAATATATAGCCAAATATGATGCAGGGAATATTTGGTTATAATGTAACAGCCATAGGCCACCGTCACTTATTCAAAGACGTCAAATACATTATTATGAAGGACGACTGCTCGAACCTTCACCAGCAATACTGTCATCATGATCCAGCATACTGCGAAGCAAACTAGGACACAAATCAGGAGAGGAAAGTAGCCTTTCCACGCACAACCACTTAGTCTTCTTGAAGGACCTGACAACGTCCTTAGCCTTTCGAGAAAGATATAGGTCAGGAGGCGGGAACCGTTGATGCGTAGAAAGGATACCGCGAGCCTCTTGTCGACCCAGTTCGCGGCCACACTCGATGAAAACATTATGAAACTTGACCAACTCACGGTCAAACTGTTCACTACGAAAGACCTTGTTGAATCCATTGGATCGTTAGACTCAATGGTTTACACCATTTATCTAGGTTGATTAACATTCTTATGAATTAACATAGCGGAATAGAATGATAATCATGAACAAGATGTTTAACAAGATGAATAATTCCCAAAAGGATTTGTATTAATCATTAACACAAATCACTCTAGGTGTGTATACGTTGAATCCCACACCTAGAGATCATAATAGCAGTAGGTTACATTTTGTGTGTTGGAACTGATAATTAAAACCTACGGCTGGTGGTTCCTTTTATAGATTAAGGAAACCAGGAATACATGGAAACTAAATAAGATAATAATGACTAAATCAAAACAGAAATATTCATTCTTATCACTACTTTGACCAAATCTCCATCTTTTATTATATATGGCAGGGGGAACTCCAGCAGTGGGAACTCCAACAGGGGAATCTTCAAGCAGTGGGATCATGTACTAGCAGGGGTAACTCTCTTGTATTTCCTCCATCAGCTTGAACTCTTTCCTAATGCCATATTTGGTCCTTCTAGTTTCCATGGTGATTTGACTCATCAACTTTTGACCCAACAATCTTCCCCTAGTTGATGATGTCAAAACACTTCCCCTTAAGCATACAACATCAAGGATCAACAGGCTGAACATTCTTTGTAGACAACTTCCCCTTTTTGACATGATCAAATAGGGGTCTTCTATGTGAACAACCTTGATTTTCAACTACTACTAATCAATATCATACATCAAACCCAAGTATTCTACTTTTCAAAATACCATCCATGAAGCACATAGGCCTGACTCCTAATAAAAAATGATTTTGAGCAGTAGATACTCTCATTAGTTGTAGTAATACCAATGAGTAATAGCAAAAATCTTCACCTTGATGTCATATGTGAATGACTAACACTTTATCAAATAAGCTTCCCCTTAAAGTATGCTAGTCACTGATGAATCTTCAATTCTGTAGGCTTTATGTAATGATTACATATGAAGAAAACTGAATTATAACTTACTTGATGATGAAGAAGAATAACCCGAACTTGCGTTCTATATCTTGCACTAACCCCATGACAAAATGGCCTATATACAAAATCCTCATTTTTTTCTGAAAATGAGACACTGAGCACTATAATGTAACTCCTTCAAGTGATAGAAAATATGTGCATAGAGTACCATAAGAGAAATCACATATTCCTAGATCTTGTATCACTTTGTCACTAAGCGTGTAAGCATAAAACTCATACCCGCGAAAATCTCCTTCATCTTCAAATAAATAATAAAAGCTTTTCTTCGTAATCAATAAAATTAAATCAAGCCGTTATACCTTTAAGACCAGTTGCTGTGAATATACCAAACTCCAACACCTTGCTGTCCCAAAACTCATATCTGACAGCAGGGGGAACTTTCAAAAATAGTGGGAATCTATTAATGAAAGCAGGGGGATCTATTGAAGGCAGGGGGATCGTAGCAGGGGCTTCTTTAATGAAAGCAGGGGAAACTTTTTCACAAGCAGGGGGAACTTTTGATGCCACTGTTTTTGTTATTAACTGTGCCAAACCCACAGTAAATGGGAATGAATTTATGACAGTTTAAATAAATAACAAAAACAGAGACGAATAAAAATATCCTACCGTGAGTAGTTTGTACCTTCTGTACCATCATTCGGTGCAGACAGCCAGCTGTTATACCCACTGTATGCGTCCAGACCTTCTGTTGCAGCATACCCTTTACCTTTGTCTTTACGTGAATCATTTTAATGAAACACATTAGACAAAAACAAATGCCATAGAAAAATCACTAATATGTGAATATGATTCCTACGTGGCCCAATATCATATTCACAAAGCACTTCTTCATTGCTTTCAATCATTACCCCACGTGATTGTTTGCTGCTCAAATTTAGACACGTCTGATCCCTTTCTTTAACATTTGCAAACATTGGCCCACTATCAAAATTAGTACTAGCTGTGTATTTACTTGGAATAGTACCTCGTCCTTTATTTATTCGATCAATAAATGCAACGTTTGTGCTTGGGACCACAACCGAATCACAATTCCAATCGTTGCGTGATATCACTTTCTAGCTGCTCACGTCACAGCCCTTTAATGTCAATAACAATTTATTATTCCTCGTACACGGCTAATATTAAAACTCACAAGTTCTTTTCTTCTCCTGGTGGGCCACCGTGAATAACTAGAACCAAAACGTGAGATCTGTTGATTATTTCTTTATGTCACGATTACATAACAGAAAAAGACATTCACGTCTTTGAACATTTAGCGGCAACACAAAACTTAGTTATCTAGGGTTTCAACATAAACCCTAGATCTTCACAGCAACAAAATCAAACATCTTGATTCTCCTAGATATCGAGCCACCCGCTCTGATACCACATGTTGAATCCATTGGATCGTTAGACTCAATGGTTTACACCATTTATCTAGGTTGATTAACATTCTTATGAATTAACATAGCGGAATAGAATGATAATCATGAACAAGATGTTTAACAAGATGAATAATTCCCAAAAGGATTTGTATTAATCATTAACACAAATCACTCTAGGTGTGTATACATTGAATCCCACACCTAGAGATCATAATAGCAGTAGGTTACATTTTGTGTGTTGGAACTGATAATTAAAACCTACGGCTGGTGGTTCCTTTTATAGATTAAGGAAACCAGGAATACATGGAAACTAAATAAGATAATAATGACTAAATCAAAACAGAAATATTCATTCTTATCACTACTTTGACCAAATCTCCATCTTTTATTATATATGGCAGGGGGAACTCCAGCAGTGGGAACTCCAGCAGGGGAATCTTCAAGCAGTGGGATCATGTACTAGCAAGGGTAACTCTCTTGTATTTCCTCCATCAGCTTGAACTCTTTCCTAATGCCATATTTGGTCCTTCTAGTTTCCATGGTGATTTGACTCATCAACTTTTGACCCAACAGACCTTAGCTAACATCTTCGACATAGCTTTCTTTATGACCCACTCCAATTCTCGCTTCATATCAACCCTCTCTCACTCCAATGCAGACACTTTCTTTGACAAATTCGCTCCCAACTCTTTCGCATTAATAAGATCCATAAAAATACTGTTGTAACTAGCACAAGAAACGGAAGAATGCAACTTCAAGCTATGAATTTCAGAACGGAAGCCAGTTACAGCATTTTACAAAGAACCATTCATCGCTTGAGCCATACCTAGCATACCCTCTGCTTGTTCTAAGGAGGCAGTTAGTTCTTCAACCTTCTTTTGATACCACGCCAAGGAATCACCAGCTTCTGTACTAAAAGGATTAACATAGTTGATGCTCAAAGAGTTATTGAGATAAGTCCCATATTCTTACGGCTGATGCATTGCACCATAAGCTTGACTAGCAGAACCATAATACATATCTAGGGCAGCAGGCAGATGATACTGTGTACCCTCAGCTCCATGCACATGACCAGGTTCAACACTGGCCATTCCTTCATCATCTTGCTCAACTTTAACTTGAGCCATGTAGTTATTATCAAACCCACTCATCCAGGTTTGATTAGGAAGAGTTTCACGAGCAACACTATTCGCTCAAACGATACAGCCATCAACAAACTGTAGAACATTCTCGAACGGGCCAAGATTTGGGAGAATGGACGAAGGACCAGTTGACGGGTCATAGTAACATATTATGGTCCAACCTTTTCCACCAAGTCAAGATTAACTTTGTCTAAAAAAGAGTAGAAAGGAATATATATAAGTACTAATACAGTATGAAACAAAAAAAGGGAATAACAAGAAAGCTACCTTTCATCTTACTTTCTTGATCACTCATAGGAACATACAAAAGAAGATTTAAAGAAAGAAGTTAAAGTGAAAGTTGACAACTACCAGTTTTCCTTTTATAGCAAAAAAGCAAAGTCCTAGTCACTATACTACAGTACTCACCGCTGGACAGCCTAAAGAAATAGCATTTTTTATTTCACAATGATTGTTGATGGGATATGTCAATATTTGCATTTATTATGCATACATCATGCGTGGGAAAAGCATACAAAACCATGCATACACAAGCATTTATCATGCATGGGAAAAGCATACAAAACCATGCATACACATAACGTATATACAAACACAAAATCATGCAAAATCTAAGATATGATGGTGACAATGTGTTTGACAAGATATAATATCTTGGAGATAAGATCTTTGCAATATCAGGAGAAGATTCATTCTAGATTGCCTATATTTGAGAAGATATTCTCAATCTACATAAATCATATTTGATTTGCTATAGATTCGCAAGATACGATTAAGTCCTAAAAGATTACATCCCACAAACACGAATCCATCCATCACTCTATAAACAGGTATGAAAATGGTCTTCTAAGGCTCATTCTATTTTTCTTCACATACTATAAGAATTCTCTTCATCCATATCGATAACTGACTTGAGTGTCGGAGTTTAATACGGGGAGTAAGTCCCGTATACCCTCTAACGTATTCCTTATTGTTGAGTGATACAAGTAAACAGGGGGAATCCTTTGATGACCAAGACCATTTAGTCAAGCCTGTGGATCTGCGTATCATCAATTGTACATTGAAGCATCTTTGTAATAAAAACACTAACATCCTTGGTTTCATAAATGAAAACTGATACGTCTTTTAGTTTGATAAAACAACTAATAATAATGATGTTATCGGAGCATCTCTCAAGAAAGATCATCCGAAGATTATTGTGTTGCTGCGACATGCAGAACTGCTCGGCTCACTTACACATCAAGAACCCTAGCTATGTTTGTCGCATTGATCGACCCATGTAATGCTTTTCTTTCCTACGCTCTCTGATGCACTTTTTCCACATTAATGTTCATTTATTTTATCATAACTTTAGTTTATAGAAATCGGCAGTGTAGCTCATATGGTAAAGCGCTCGCTTTGCATGCGAGAGTCACGGGGTTCGATTCCCCGCACTAAAATGTTTTAAATCTTTTACATACCGATAAATCGACCATTTAGTCTGCTAAGCATACCCCTTAGACAAACTGCTTATGACCCATTTATGCGTACACTCACATTTGCTTCGCTGCCGACCAACGCCTATAACAGAAACACGTCGCTAAAAGCGAACACACAACACCGCGGAGAAGCGCGGGTACAAATCCTAGTAATATCATAATAACGTGAATTCTATGTGAGTATTCGGACAAAACATTGGTTATGTAATACGGATCATATAATAAATAATAATTAATATTAATTTTGTCAGAATATACGATCTTTAGTAATCGGAAATGAGTGAGCCTATCGGGGGCACACACTCAATACCGAGAACACACTTTATTAGACGCTTATTTATTTAATAAAAGTTTAATAATATTTCACCTTAAGTATTTAACTAGCGGTATTTAAATTTGTTACGTGTTTTATTAATTTAAGATACTCGCGAAATTAAATTGAGGGACTAAAAAATCAATTCTAGAAACCCCTAAGCCTATAGTTGGCCGATTATACCAAGAGAGCGTTCTAGAAAGATTTTTTGATTAATTATTAAGCTAAATACTTACCTTAATTAGCTAAACTTAGAGTAGGAACCAATAAAACTAAGGAGGTGTAAAGGTTAAAAATACTCCACACTTTGCTTTATAAAATTCGTCCCATATACTCCTTCCCCACTGATTTCCAGTCAGCCAAATCCCTCAAAAACCCTAAAATCACCAAAGTGTAAATCTTTGCAATATCGACTACCTTTTGGTACTCTCTTGTAAAGTTTTTAAGCATTATACTAAACCCTTGACACTCTTATCAAGGTTTTAGTCTAGTTTGGTTCCCCTTGTTGGTGTGATATACTCTAAACGCTAATTAGGTTTTCGAGTGACTTTCTACAACTATCTCGTAACGTTCCTAAACCGATCATTACGTAATCTCACTTAGGGTTTTGGATATGGGGTTTTTAGTTATAAGATGATCCACAAGTTTGTTTGAGAAGTGAAGTTACTACTAGCATCGTAGTGATTGTTCATTTGACATGTCGTGTGAGCAAATGATAGCAACAGTTATTTTACTATTAAGTTTAAGATCAAGTTCACGATCCATTAATTGATTTATTCAATCAATAAAAGTTGATTTTAAATTGTTTTTCTTATATGTTTAATTATGTATGCTATACTAGATCCATTTCGCTTCATACTTGCTGTTAATGGTTGAACTAGTATTCGAAATCCCAACAATTTTGTTTATACTTTTGAGCTATTTGATCATTTTAATTATCACACATGCATACACATAACTGTCAACTCTTATAGAAATTTTTTACTTATCTTTTTATTGTAAAGCAAAATTCAAAGTAAAGATTTTTTTAAAGAATGTTTCTTTAATATGAAATAATCTTTTAATTTATTTCTTTTAAATGTTTTTAAAAAAATCTAAAAGTTTTCTTATTTGATACAAGTTTTTTAAAAAAATGATGCAGGAATTTGATGGAGAAAAAAATGACATAAAATTAAAGGTGTCAAATTTGTGAAAGAAAAAACTTAAAAAGAGAGGAGGTAATAAATAATATATTAGTGGTTAAATTTTAAATAAATTAAATGATGTCAAGTGAAAATACAAATTCTTATATTTTTTCAATAAGTTTAAAAAATAACAAATACCCTTTATACTTTGTAGCCTAATAATATCACAATTGCAAAATATTAAACACAAACTTTTTTTATATATCACTATATTAAACTAAACTTTTAAATTAAATTAAATTGATTTATAATCTTACGCGTGCACGTGAGTTATAACTAGTACTTAGTAAAGCAAAATATTTAGTAGAGATTTCATTCGTTTAAAAAATCGATTCTTCTTATTTAGTACTTAAATAATGCTTTCAAATGTAAAAAATAATAAAAAATAAATTATTTCTAAATTTGGCTAAACAATTTAAAAAAAAATTTGATAGAGAACAAAATGATATAAAAATATATGTGTCAAATTTATGAAAAACAGAACTTAATAAAAGAGGAGATAATTAATAAAATTTTAGTGATTAAATTTTAAGTAATTTAGATGAAGTTAAGTGAAACTTATAATTTTTATATTTTTACATAACTTTAGAAAATAAACAAATATCCTTTACACGTTATACAAATAAAAAAGTAAATGTCGTATGACTAATGCATATTATCCCTATCGCCCCCGTGTTTGGGTTCGGGGATTAATGTTATCCTCATCCATGCCCCATATTCGTTTACGTAGTTTAGAATTTTCATATCTCCTTCTCTATCTATTGTCAAATCGGAGATTTTCCGATCAAATCGGGTTTGTTAACCGATTCACCATCGGATACATATTTTCTTCCATCTCTAATCACATCCCTCATTCGTTTGGATGATTAGTGTCAACTATGAGCGGAAACAACTCGAGCAACTCGTGAAAACCTTGAAATCGAATTGATAAAAAACTTGTTGAAATTAAATTTTAATTCGAGGGTTTTAAAACTTAAACGAGTCGAGCTTGAGACTCGACTTGCTTCCACGCCGCATGATACTGTCGGCATAGGAAAGATTAGTGTCAAATTGCCAAACCACAAGGGTGATTTTTGCAGTTTAGTGCAAGTGTCCTTGTTACCGGCTAGACATGGTTTAAAAAGGTAACCTCCAAAAAGTAAAATTAAAGGAAAAGAAAAACAAACTTGTTTTCTTTTAACGTGTTCTGTCTTCCCCAACCTTTTATTAATTTAGTTCCCTGTTTTTCTTCTTATTCATTAAAATCATCATATTACTTATAAACAGTCCCCTCAAATTCATATACTACTAATCCATTTCAAATTTCAATCAGGTACTAATAGCAAACTTTCTATTTTTAATTCTTATTAGTTATTGCTAATAAGTTAGATCATTAAACAAACACATATAATATAATAGCATTGAATAACATTAATTCTTGATAATTGCACCAATCTGTAGCTCATGTATTAGGATCACCTTAATTAACTCATACCTCATATTTCATGATTCATTCTAAATTATGTTCAGAATCAAATGTTTCTAGATTTATGTTTAAGGTATTCAGACGCGTATGATATGCACCTTTAGGAGTCGCTTAAGTCTCGTTAAAGCGTTAAGATTCGTTAAAGGATTGCTATATAGCCCGTGTTGGCGCCTCTGCCTCTTGGTTTTGTTCTTCATATAATGCCCATGTGTTATACTAAAACGTGTCTTGTACGTTTAATACCTAGTTTCTCCTCTATTCATGAACGATGTGGGACAAGGCATGTATCAACGTCTTAACTGCTTGTGGCTTCAGTAATAACTGGCTACCCCTGGATTTTACTTTAACTTCTCTAGACTGTTGTACCACAAATTATGCATGTTTTTCTTTCTTAAACGTAGGGCGATGTTTAGGAAAACCCATATATTTTAGGGGGTGTTTGTTTGAGTTTATTTCTGGGTTCGGCTTATATTTCATAAGCTCATATTTCTCACTTATGAGTGACTTAAGTATGAACTATGAGCTCAAACTGTAAATTAAGCTGGAAAATGAGCTTAAACAAACACCCCTTTAGAATTTGGGCATAATTACACTCCCGTTACAGTTTCAACTATTGATTTTGTATGTGTGTGTTTTGTGAGGATAGATGACATGGTAGCATTTGGTTAAGTTTATAAAAAAATGGCGGGACTAGAGGAACTAAAAAAGAAACTTGTGCCGTTATTCGATGCGGAAAAGGGGTTTTCTTCTGGATCAACGCTGGATCCATCAGATTCTTATATGGTAAAGTTTATAGCTTTTCTTTGGGGTTTAATTAATCTGACGTTGTTTGCAGTAACTTAAGTGGTTTTGTGTTTTGTGAAGTTTGATGGTGGGACGGTTAATTTACTTAGTCGGTCATATGGAGTGTACAATATAAACGAGCTTGGATTGCAAAAGTGTACGTCTAGATCCGTTAAGGATGTGGATGATACGGAAAAGAATTTTCAGTGTGCGTCCCATGAAATGAGAGTGTTTGGAGCGATTGGGAGTGGTGCTAGCAGTGTTGTTCAAAGAGCTATACATATTCCGACGCATAGGATAATTGCGTTAAAGAAGATCAATATCTTTGAGAAGGTCTGTTTGCACTTTTATAATTGTTTAGACTTAAGTACGTGTAGTCGTTTAGTGCAGAATTTGATGTAATTGTTCTGTATCAGGAGAAAAGGCAGCAGCTTTTGACTGAGATAAGGACGTTGTGTGAGGCACCTTGTTATCAAGGTCTTGTGGAATTTTATGGAGCGTTTTATACTCCTGATTCAGGGCAAATTAGTATTGCCTTAGAGTATATGGACGGGGGTTCATTAGCTGATGTTATAAAACGACAAAGATGTATACCTGAAGCAGTTCTTTCTCAGATGGTTCAAAAACTATTACAAGTAAATATCCATATCTTTTATTTTGTGTTCTTTCTGATAGTACTTATTAATCGATATTCTGGTTGATTAGGGACTAAGCTACTTGCACGGAGTTAGATATTTGGTCCACAGAGACATAAAACCTGCAAATTTGCTTGTGAATCTAAAGGGAGAACCTAAAATAACGGACTTCGGAATAAGTGCTGGTTTAGAAAATTCTATGGCAATGGTATGCATTTATTGACCCCCATGCTTCTTTTGTTGCCATAATTTTTATGAAGTGTAATCTGCAAGCTAACCAATATTAATAAACATGGTTGTAACATCCTATATCCTTTTTTCAGTGTGCTACATTTGTTGGAACTGTAACATACATGTCACCTGAGCGAATCCGAAATGAAAGTTATTCATATCCTGCTGATATTTGGAGTCTTGGTCTTGCTCTTTTTGAGTGTGGCACTGGTGAATTTCCCTATACAGCAACTGAAGGACCTGTAAATCTTATGTTGCAGGTAACATCTGAACGTATGCTACTTAAATTAACTATAACTTGCACATGTTGGCTCAGACGTTTTAATACTTTCATAGCCACTTTACCATGTCGTATGTCTGTGCACTTCTGTATGTGCTAGTAATCCTAGGATAATGATGAGTCTAGAATGTTCAAGAGTTAATTTTTATATGGAAGGTATCAATTGTTTTGGGTAATACATGGGTTTCCGACTCGACATTGCGAGCCGACTAATCCCAGGGTGACTACGGTTTTGGATAGCCCGGAGTCGTCGCAGGTGAACCTTTGTGGCGACTCATCCAAGGGCGACTACCTTTTGGAAGATATCAATTTATCACCCCTTTCAAACTGTCTTCCCTTCCGTCAGTCCTCTAATTTGAAATACATATTATGAATGTTTCTCATGTAAAAAGAAAACAATGGATTCTGTATTCCTGACTAGGCAAATAGGGTCGAAAGTTGCCCAACTTTTTTAAAAGCATACATCCTTCAAAATTGATTAATTAAAAAAAATGTTAGATTCACATCGTAATCATATAATTGTTTACCTGTATATTTCTATTTTTTATTTCTGAATAAGAACGTTGTGAATAATACTGTTGGGTCAAACCAAACCAGTTTTGACCCATCCCTAAAACCTTCAAACTCTCCCATTTATCACCTTTATGAATTATGACGTTGCGTCTATTGGTTTTCCTGTTTTCTCCTATATTTCATCCTTTGCGGCTTTGCGATATTTAACAGATCCTGGATGACCCGTCTCCATCACCACCCAAAGACGCTTTTTCTCCAGAGTTCTGCTCATTCATCGATGATTGTCTACAGAAAGATGCTGATGCAAGACCGACAGCGGAGCAGGTAAGTTGACAGAGGGTAAAATATGTGGAATTTTTTAGCTCTACATTTGGAAGTTGGAACCCTGGCTAATTGTCTTTCGGGGTACAAAAAGGGTTGATTACTAGATAAATATTGACTTCAAGAATATAGAAGTAAACTTCACGACAGGTCATTATTCCAGGAACTAATTTTTTCCAGTTGATATACGTATGCAGCTTCTTTCACATCCATTTATCACAAAGTATGAAAATGACGAAGTGGACTTGGCAGCATTTGTTCGTGATATTTTTGATCCGACACAAAGAATGAAAGATTTGGCTGATGTAAGCTCTTTTCCCTCTACAAACATCTTCAAACACTGTTTACTAATAGAGTAACACACTGATGTTCTCTTAAGTCTTCTAGTAAAATTATTTGTTCTATTTCACAACATTTATGCTCTCTTGTGGTTTTGTTTGATCAGATGCTAGCGGTTCATTACTATCTACTTTTTGATGGATCTGATGAACTTTGGCAATATGCAAAAAGCTTCTATAACGAATGTTCAACTTTCAGGTACATGTAAAATGCCCGATACACCCCTTTGATTTTCGGGCCACTCGTGCTATGAATATTCATTAAACGCCACTCATAACCATTTTGGCCTATGTTTATTTAACCCTCTGTTTTATAAAATGACCGAAATACCCCTTTGATTTTCAGCTTTTCTGGGAAAGAATCTGTTGGGCCTGATGATATTTTCACAACTTTATCAAGCATCCGGAATACATTAGCTGGGGACTGGCCGTCTGACAAGCTCGTGCATGTAGTTGAGAAGCTACAGTGTAGAGCTCATGGTGAAGATGGAGTTGCAATTCGTGTGTCAGGATCATTCATTGTTGGAAACCAGTTCCTTATATGCGGAGATGGTATACAAGCAGAGGATGTGCCAGATTTTAAAGATCTTAATATCGACATACCTAGCAAGCGCATGGGAACATTTCAAGAACAGTTCATTATGGAAGCTGGAAATATCATTGGTCGATATTCAATAGCTAAACAAGAGCTATACATCATCCAGTAGATTATCCCATAGTAAGCATATATCCCAGGGACACTGTTGACTATCATTGTATACAGACTGAAAGCTCTTACAGTCATGGAGTAACTGACAGGTTGATAAAGGGTCAAACAGGTTCGGGTAAAAACAGTGTATTTATGGGTGGGTAAAAACAGCCGCGTCTACCCCCTGTCCGCTGATACTTCTTCGCCCGTTTTATGTATTTGTAACTTATCATTGTACGAGTAATAATAATGTCTGCAAATCTGTACTTAATTTTAGATTAAAAAAAAAAAAACAAGTTACGACATTATAAGCTTTTGAATACACATTTGGTGAGTTTTTACCCAGCCAACCCATTTCGTCTGTTGCTAACTTTCTACATTCTACCCTTTATCATGGTGTAGAGGTCATGAAGTACTATCACTTTATGATGGGATTTAAGTAAATAGTAGATCGGCACTTGTAAATTGTAATAGAGTTATGGATTGTTCTTGGTTGTAACTGTGTGTTATACAGTGTTGAATTGTAGGCTGTAATTTGTTCTGAAGATATGTCACTTCATATTTGTTGCAACATTTTCTTTGTAGTCATCATTGAAAGAATTAGGCTTCATTTTGCAACATTGGCAAAAACTGCAACTCAAGCATAGAAGAGATAAACCCAGATATTCGATCAAGCTCGAGTTCTGACAACCATATACATTGATTTATCAGACAAAGTAAATTAATACTTCTGATATATGTCATTTAACTCAATTAATGAGACTAGAACGGTACCCGCGCAATGCGACGACGAGTACCTAATAACGAATTTTGAGACTAACAAATATTAGTCTCTTACTTATTGTAAAGTTCTAAAAATCGAATTAAAAAACCCACTAAAATTGAAAAAGACTAAAAATTAATAAAAATATATATCAAAATGGATATAGAATTAAAAAGCACAAAATTTTAACAAATAGAGTGAAATTAGATTATAATAATAATAAATAAATAAAAAGATTTTTCAATTTAAAAGAAAAAATGTTGTTACAAAAGTTTGTTATAAAAGGTTATTAGAAAATGTTATAGTATATAATATTGATGAAGATATCAACAACTTGCTTAATTTAGTAGGTAAAAAAGTCTGAATTTTCAGCCTTGCTATTTTTAGAAGGTCCCAAATGCTTTATATAGTAGTAAGTATAAGTATAAGAAGTTTTTTACCAACTAATTGTGTTTAAAAAACTTATTTACTAATGTATAGTTTCTTTGAAAATATTGACTATTCTATAGTATCACTTACCTATTTCAATAATAACATAATTTTGTATCATCATTAAAAAAAATGACAAATTTTAAACATAAAAAGGCTCCAAACAACATATGATTTGAGTTCTTTCATTGAGCCACTCATCATTCGTCTTTTCAAAGTACAGTCTTATATTTTATATAGCTAATAAGATTAATGGGAGTGGGGTGAAACCCACTCACCTCCACCTCAGCGCCACGTCAGCTTTTTACCAAACTCACCAAAACTCATCACAGGAGGTAATGACACTCAACAAACTCACCCAAACTCACTCTACATCACCCCATTTTTTCATTAAATATTTTTTATTCATATAATTAAAACATTTATTCATACATTTAATTAAAACACGGGTACATAAAAAATTAAAACACAGTAGAAAGAAACATCGGATAAGTTTTCAAGGACCTCCCAACAATGAAGAAGCTGAAATGGGCACATATGCTCAGTTTCATATTCACGAATGGCGTTGTTAATTATATCCTCGTCACTTTCTCCAATTACCCGTGCACGCGTTGCGTTGTTGTGACATCTAACATGACCCTCCATCATTTGCACAACTAAATTCCAAAAAACCCGAGTATCAGTTCGGTTACTTGGCACGGTGTTTTGAGCAACCGAGTACCAAGCATGACACAAAGCTATTTCTTCCGCGGGGGTCCAAAATATAGATGCCATTGGAGTAATGAAAGATGGAGATGAAGATGAGATGTTTGATTTTGTGTGTGTGAAAAATGAAGAAGATGATAGAGGTATTTATAAGTAAATTTTGGGTAAATTTTTTTTTTTTTTTTAATTTGAGAAAATACAGTAAGATTAAAAATTGGTGGGGCCTAATAGTCAGAAACTCACTGGGTGAGTTTGCATACGATTTTGGCTTGCCAGCAAATGACTCGCGCGCGGGTTGGGTGGGCAGGGGTGACAGCTGCGCATGGGTGAAGGGAGTTCACAGGTGGGTTGGAACCCACTCCCACCAGCCTAATAGCATTCATAATCCATTCATTTCAAAATTTTGTAGCTAAATATTGCATTTCCGGAACTTCATGATGCTAATGTGTTAAGTTACTAAGATTTATTTGCCTGATTACTTTGTATTTGTTTTTGATTTCAAGTTGTATTTATTTTTTAGTTAAGGTTAAAAACTAAGAAACCTCAGTATTGAAACTACCTTTTTTTAATAACATTATTCAAACTAGTATATCACTATAATAAACGTTTTGTGCTTATTTAGTTGATTCATAATGTTATTGATGATCAATTATCATTTACAAAGTTTATTTTTATTTACGACTGTAACCATGAGAAAGGATAAGGCATGTGAACGTTGTTTTGGACTCATCATGATGACTTCGATATACTTTCGTGAATTGACAAGCTCGTAGATGTAGCAACTATAACTATTTTTTATTTGCGTTATACATTATAAAGAAAGGTCTTAACATGAAATGTAGCGAATGTGTTAAGTAGTTTATACTTACAGTAACGTTAAAAATTTATGCATAAAATATGACTTATAAAGCATGGAGGATGAGCGGATGACTTTTGTAACTCCATTTTGTTTGGTCGTATTAGGATTGATTCAAAAGAAGTGAAATTCTTGAAGTATAAGGCAACACTATAGAATGGTAAATATTTCTAAACAAGCTATATACATCGGTAAATAAGTTATTTTAAAACAAGTAGTTGGTAAAAAACTCTAAGTATAAGTATAGATAAACCGCGGATACACTGGTACTACTTCTGATATATGTTTTTGTGAGAGTTCAATTGTTGCGTACTTGCACTAAGTGTTTAGAGTCGCTTCTCATCCGCTTGTAAAGCATTTTTTTTAATTTTATGAGGAAACCCAAGTGACCCATTGTTGAAACTCGGTTTGTTGCTTCTCGGAACACGTAGTTTGGAGCTCAAAATTCTTAATCGCTTCCAAACACTTCCAAACATTGTAGAAGGGACACTTTGGGTACACTTGTTGTTTGTGATGTTGCTCTGTATCAGTTTATATTCTGAAGCCACATGTCATATGTAGTTTTTTTTGGGTAAAGGGTTACCCTCGTAAAATTGTATTAATCACATGAATCAAAGTAGTACAGGAGTGTGGTTGAAATAACACAATAACTTCAAGCTAAAGCTTGAACACCGCTAAAGCCTGTGACATGCCACACGACTTCAAACACCTAATCAAAACCAGAGAATACAAACCAACTAATTGCCATAAATCCGAAAATTAGCCGGCATGTTCCAACGCGATAACAGTTGCCTGGCGTTCTTGAACCGAAAAGACAACTTCAAACGGAGAGTTACCAAAATGGTATCCCAAAGATCTTCCGGAGTTCTCTTATTACCTTTAAACAAACGTGCATTACGCTCAATCCAAATCGAGTATGATATAGCCGCTAGAAGGAGGCGACCCACAATGCTACAAACTTTTCTTTTAGCTGCCATGGGTTTGAGAAAGGCAAGAATGTCATTCATAACCGGTTGCACCGGTTCCATACCAGCCAAGTGGCGAAGAGATTCCCACACTTTGGACGCATAAGAGCATTCGAAAAATAGGTGTTGGTCAGAGTCCGGTTCACAACGAGCAGTTAGACATTAACGTCGATCCAACACCCACATCCCAACCACGTAATCTATCTTGCGCCTTAAGACAGTGTCTCAAGTTTTAGTTGTACTCTCACACAAACAAATCTAATGTTTATAAATATCGTGAATCTGTAATTCTGACTCTGGACAAACAAGATGTGCATAGGTCTGAATTATAAGAAGCATAAGGCTTTCGTGTTTTAAGACGACACACGGCCACACAAACCCGATAATCTGAGGGTTTTATGATAAATTAGGCTCATGTGCCACGTTAAGCCTAATACAACTAGAAAAGCCATACCATCTATCAAAATTGGTTACCATGTTAGGCCCAAAAGAAACATGTTAGATTATTCAAGTTTAGCTAGAGCTAATTTCAGCTTCGGGTGCTTTGAGGAAGACCGACCCCTCACTTCTTTTGAGGGTGGGTCTTCCTCAAAGCTGGATTAGCTCTAGTAAATCTTATATAATCCAACATGCAACTTTTGGGCGTAACATAGAACAATTTTGATAAATGGCTATCCCAATGTCACGATCTCGCCCTCTTCAACATCCTCTTAATCATTGTTGCATCATCCTCTTACGTACCCAAATTATTCTCATCATCCTCTTCCGTACCCAAATCCTCTTCTTCATCTTCACTTTCATCTCTGTCATAATTATCATCTCCCTGAAGATTATTAAAGGGATGACCAATAGAGCATTAAGAAGTCCATGCATTTGCCAACTGCAGGTACAATCCATTTACATGTTGGAACTGGACATGGTTTTGTTGAAGCTATTGTTGTTGTTGGTTCTATATGTTTTCATACAGCCTGGACAAGGCATGTATTAGTATCATCGAGAATTATAAACCCTAGCGTTGCAGCAGGAGTCCCGTCAGTTATGATATTATAACATCTGTAATTTATTAACAAAAAGACTTATAAAAAGAAATCCACAGCATAATAACAATGCTATAGCAATATGGTTAGTTTAGTTGAGCAACTACTTTTCATTAAATAAATGATATAAAGACAACTAAGGGGTTATTTTTATAACTTAAGCTCATTTAGGTTTATATTTTATACGCCTCAATTTTCTACTTATTTGGAGATTTATGACCTTATATAAGTTTATTACTACTATGATCTTATTATATAATAATAACCTTATGATTTAAGTTCATTTGGATACTAAACTTATCAAAGATATGGAGGGACTCATCCTCACCCTTCATCTCCTCTCATCCAATGGCTGAGATCAAATCCTTATTTTACACTGCAGGGGTATTTTCGTTATTTCGTCTGCTCACTATATAAACCTTTTTTTCTTCTTTCATTCTAATAAAAACACATACACCGTCCCTTGTTTCTCTCTCTATCCCCAATCTTCTTTATCTCTCTACAAATTCTGTAAAATCATCGATCCATCATCAAGATTCCATTACGAATTCGAAGGGATGATTATGAAGCCATCACGAATCCATCATGAATCCATCACAAATCCATCAATATGAATCCATCACGATCCATCATGAGGTTAAAGGTTTTTTTTTATTTTAGCTTATTTGATTTGAATCTTCTTATTAATCTATCATTATCATAATTATAAGCTTTTAATAAGCTTATATTGAGTTCATTGTTCTAATAAATAAACTAGCTTATTAGGTGGTTTATGTGGATAAGTTGATTTGTTTGGATAAGCTTTTAGTTTAGATGAAAGTTATGAATAAGATTATAATTTAGATGAGAGTTATGTAAAGCTTGTTAATTAGATGATTAGAATTTATTGTGCTGAATTATAAGCTAACTTATTAGCTTTTTTTAAGGAATTATCATATTACTTGAGTAAGAGAGTTGTGAATAAGCTTATTTTCGTGTGAATAAGCTGTATTATTAGGAATTTTTAAGTTGTTGATGTAGGCTAATTTAAGCTTGATGTATCATATATGATACTTCATTTATCATATATGATAGGCATATCAAATATGATACATGATGTATCATATATAGGTTTTATGAATAAGCTTATGTTAGTGTAAGGTATTTTAATTAAGTTGCTGATGTAAGTTAAAATAAGCTGGATGTATCATATATGATACCATAGTTATCATACATGATAGTTATATGATATTTTATATAGGATATGTCTATCATATATGATACATCATATATTATGTTTCTGATAAACTACAAGAAAAAATCAGACTTTGATATTGGACATGACTTTTTTACACTTTTGACATATTCTGCATTTTTATATTGTCTGCTACATAATTCATTTGTAGATAAAATGATGTCTAATGTTGTTTCCTCTCTTCTGTAAATACAGATTATGTGAGCATAACAAAGAGCAGGTATGGATGTTGCAATTGCTCGGTTGGAGCAAAGCATGAGGACGTGAACGCGTATGTGTAAGGATAAAATGAAGTCGCCAAAGTGGCCCATGAGGATGTCTTACATGAGAATAGTATATTTCGTTGAAAATGAAGAAGAATTTATTGAAGAAGAAGAATAGTAGTTTCAATAATAAGATGCTTTGGTTTTAAGTATGAAATCGATACTCTTATATTTTGTATCTTTTGCGTATGAATAAGTGTTTTAATCATAACTTGTTACTATTTTATTTGAACGAGTGTTTAATCATTATTTGTATGCTCTTAACTAGCACTCGTTTTTTTCAGAACAAGTGTTTAAACATTGATTCAATAGGCTGCTTGTTTTAATCATGAATTTAGCATAACCTTTTTTTAATATGCCAAAGTTTTTTTGAGTATCATATATGATAATGTGTTATCATATATGATACTCATAAAAAGATTTTTTTTTTAATTTTCTGAAATATGTTTAATCATGAATATAATACTATTTGTTTAATCTGTCAGATTTGCTTCTTGAGTATCATATATGATACCGCATTATCATATATGATAATACAACATCATATATGGCTGAACTTAAGAGTTACAGGTATTATCATATATGATATTTAAAAAAAGGTAAAAACTATGCTTCAGGAGTATGATAAATTTTTTAACAAAGTAGCCATATTATCCATAACACATATGCAGACGTTTCTCCATCTTCATATTAAAAAAAAATCATAATGACTGAGTAGCATTGCGAAGTTAAGCCAATACATCACCATACAAAAATTGCTAATAGATGAACTATTCAATTGTTTAAAACAACGGATGTTGATCTCAGTCATCAACATTTTTATTGCAAACTTGACGCTCTTGTTTGTCATTTTCATGCACTTGATCTTTTTATTTTCAGTCAGGAATCTAGTGTTCCACTTCTTAGCCTTGAGACGATTAAGTTCTTCAAAATGCATTGAAAATAGCTTTCACTACACAAATAAAAGATTTGGTTTTAGTTTCAAGCATATTATCAAATATGATACGTTAGAGAAGTTAAAATTCAGGTACATTATCATATATGATAATTTACGCACAACCAAATTTGAATTACTCACCAAAAGATGACAGACATGCTTTTATTTTGTTTTCAATCACATTATCATATATTATAGTGTTAAATTAACTTGCAAGCAGATTATCATTTATGATACATCTATATATCATATATGATATATATCTATCATATATGATAAGTGGATGTATCATATATGATACATCTGTACAACATAAGTTGAACCTTCAACTTCGACTAACGCTTATCTCACAACTTCAACAAATGCTTATCCATGCTCTTTTACACTATAGTTACATCTAATACTACACATTTACAACAAACATCATATAGTATCATATATGATAATATGTGTAAACTGCTTATAAAACATATTCCAAAATAACATAAGCTTATAAGCCCATAATAAGTTAACTTATAATTCACTAACATTTCACATTATTCAAATCAGTCACCTAGTAAGTTAGCTTATCATTCAACAGGGGTAGATTCCTATAATTCGTTGAATAAGCTGGATTATAAGCTTATAAATCCAAATAATGACAAATTTATACACTTAATCACATCAAATAAGCTATTAAAGGATAAAAAGCTATCATCATACTCACATCAAAACTAAAAATTCCTTGATAATTTCACATCAAATAAGCTAAAAAGGATCAATTCATAAGCTTATATATATCAAATAAGCTAAAAAATATATAAATAAAAACAAATCAGGACGACTTACCTGATGTTGATGAACTCGAATGGATGATTGATGATTCGTCGACGATTTTTGATTTATATGTGTTTTAATTGTGTTTTTTAGATCGAGCTGATGGATTGAATAAGGTATTGTGTTTGTTTGTTGTGTGTCTGTGTTAAGATCAGATAAAAGAGAAGAGATGTGGATGTGTTTTGGGAGGTGGGTGGGTGTTATATGACCAAAATACCCTTTTGCTTTTTTTATTAATAAAAAAGGGACAATCTAGGCTCTTGATTTTTGTTGGATGGATGGTGGGGATTGGTCCCCTTGTATCCAAGGGATACAAGATATCTAAAATAACCCTTCTCTGAACTTATATAAGCCCACAAGTCACAAGATAAGCCAAAAAATTTGAGGTTTATAAAATATAAGGCTAAAATCTGGCTTATTTTCGGCTTACATTTCAAAAGCCTCTATTTTGTGGCTTATTTAGAGACTTAGGAGCTTATATAAATTCATCACGATATAATAAACTTATATAAAACCATAAGTCACCAAAGCTACAAAATTGGGATTATGAAAACATAAGCCTAAATGGGCTTATGTTTCATAAGCCAAATCAAAGACCCCCTAAACAGTATCTAAAATACATTAATATTCTAATACTAGTAAGATAGGTAGAATCATGATAACAATGTACATATATATATGCGATTTAGAGATGAAATTATACCTGGATTTAATTCTGCACTTGATGAGCAGGATGCAAAATGTGTACAGTTGATTGAATGGTTGAACATGATACACCCCATCCACATAACTTAACATCATACTATCCGGCCATAAAACAGTTTATGGATTTAAGTCAACATCATATGTTAGTATTAGTGATCTGGTTAATGATAGTATGATCTTACTTCCAGTCGATGAAATATATCATGTTCATCCATACAACCAAATCAATTGTGTTTCTGAAACGACTGTCGAAACTATGTTTCTGTCTTTTTATCTTGTGTCTTCAAAACCCTAAAGTTGGTAACCCTAACATTGTATGGACTAAACGAGGCCCAGTTGTTCTATTATACAACTTGCAAAATGCCCATTTGCTAGTAAATTACTTCATCCGCTCTATATTAAGTGTTCACCAGTATTCTACGCTACTTTTCTTTTGTATTATACGATACTTGGTGTACTGTTACGAATAAAACGAGCTGTCAACGTTTTTTTTATCAGTGTCATAATTTTTATCAAGTATTATATACTAGTAATAAAAACAAAAATATTCAAAGTTAAAACTAAAAACAAAAGACCACAAAAGTCAAACCGAACATTGAATATGGGGCGAATACTATGCAACTAGGTCCCTAATACCGCTAAATTTAGCAAGGGTGTTCATCGGTTTGTTTTATTTGGTTCGATTAGTTCGGCTAAAAGTTTTTCCTGTGTAAAATGGGAAACCAAACATACCAACTAGAATTCACACGAATCAACCTGAATTTATATTCGTTTTGATTTTCGAATTGACTCAAAAATCTCGAATCATTTCATTCATATTTTACACAAAAAAAACAATTAAATAAATTATTAGCAAATAAAGTAGTTCAACTACAAATACTGTTTTTTATATTATAACAAATTTTTAATTGGTAGGGTTTTTTTAGCTTGTGTCATGCGAGCATATAGTTTTGTGATTCTTATTAAAACATAATATCAAAGAGATAGAAGCATATACCACCCTTTGGTGAATTTATTGATAATCAAAGTACAAAACATGAAGATAAAGATTAGTCCTCAAGGGAGTGCTAATCGAACGATTACAATAGGAAAGATTGAGATCTTCCCAACTAGGTTGATCCGATCTCCCTCACATACAATAATAACTCAAACACACAAGATAAATTAACAAGATGAAAACCTCCCAAGATAGCCAGAGAGAGAGAGAGAGAGAGAGAGAGAGAGAGAGAGAGAGAGAGAGAGAGAGAGAGAGAGAGAGAGAGAGAGAGAGCAAAACTTACTAAAGTGTGTGAAATGATATGAGTTGCTAACCCTAGCTATGTGTGAGCTAGGGTAATATAACCAAGCCTAACAATGGTCATAGAGGCCCAACAACAAAGTAGCAGGCCTAACATCTAAAGTAGTCCAACAAGAGATCATTAAAGGAGAATTCACCATAGACAGAAAAGGCCCTTCATTTTTGTTCATGTGTACACAAAGAGAACGAAAAACAAGAAACAAAATATCTTAGACAGATTGATAAAATAATAGGTACATATCATTTCCCAAACATGTCCACCAGCCTTAATTGCTTGTAAAGTTTCAAATGTTGTGATATTCAATGTGCTTTGGTAAAGATATCAGCTGTTTGATCATCTGAGGCAACTTTTATGGTGTTAATGACACTATCCTGAACCTTTTCCCTAATCAAATGAACATCAACCTTAAAGTGTTTGGTTCTTTCATGGAAAATAAGATTGGCAGCAATCTGAATAGCAGAGTTGCTATCACTATATAGATTCACAGGAAACAAGTTCTTAATTCTGAGATCACTCAGAAGGTTGGTGATCCATATCACCTTACAAGTAACACTAGCCATACATTTGTATTCAGCCTCAGCATAGGACCTGGATACAGTGGGTTGCTTCTTGCTCTTCCAAGAGACAAGAGACCTTCCCAAAAAAACACAATACCCAGAAACAGACTTTCTAGTCTTAAGGCACTTAGCCCAGTCAGCATTAGTGAAGCAAGACACCCTCAATGATGTATCTCTATAAAACTGAATATCTGTCCCTGGTGAGTTTTTAAGGTATCTGATAACTCTTTGAGCTATCTTAAGATGAGACTACAAAGGGGCATGCATATGTTGGCTAAGACAATGAACAACATAAGAGATATCAAGTCTAGTGTGAGTAAGATAAATAAGTCTTCCTAAAAGACTTTGATATTCAAATATGTTGTTAAGAAACTTATCATTCTCACTCTCATCAACAGCAAGCACACAGTTCTCAGGCAAAGGTGTAGCTGTTGGTTTAGCAGCCAACAAACCAAATTCATGAATGAGTTATAGGTAGTATTTTCTTTGAGTAATGCATATACCATTAGTATTTTCAAGAATTTCAATACCCATAAAATCTTTCATAACACCAAGGTCCTTTATCATGAATTTAGTTTTAAGAAAACTCTTGAAATTTTCAATTTCCTCAATACAGTTGCCAGTGATGATAAAATCATCAACATAAACCAGAAGAGCAACAAACATGTTTCTAGTTTGCTTAATTCAGAGAGAGTAATCAAAGTTTCTTTGGACAGAGCCATGCTCAACCAAGATAGTGGTTAACTGTCTTGGGGCTTGCTTAAGACCATAGAGAGCATTGTTGAGCTTACACACCTTATTTTTGTCATTACAATTAAAGCCCAAAGGTAAAGTCATATAGATATCCTCGTCAAGGCCACCATATAAAAAAGTATTATTAACATCAAGTTGAATAAAGGCCAGTCATTAGAAACAACAATGGTAATGAGACACCTAACAGTAACCATCTTAACAACATGGCTATAGGTTTCATCAAAATCAATACCTTCTTTTTGACTGTACCCCTTAGCAACAACCCTTGCTTTAAATTTATCAACCAGACCAGAAGATTTATACTTAGTTTTGTAGACCCATTTTATATTGATGGCTTTCCTCCCTATGGGTAATTCACACAAGGTCCAATTATTGTTTCTTAAGAGAGCCTCAAGATCATTGTTCATAGCCTTAACCTACCTACTATCTTTGACATCATCAGAGTAGGTGGCTGGCTCAACAGAGAGAGTGGTAGCAAAGTAGAAATTGATAGTGTTAAGTTTAGGTAATTAACATGCTTTTCAATACCATACATAAGTTTATGATCAAGCACAAAATCATTAAGTTTGGCAGGCAACTTACTAGGTTTGGTAGACTTCCTAATGCTAGGCTGTCCTTCTTCTTCTTCATTGCTCACTCCACTATGCTCTATAGAAATGACAGAAGGATTGACATTATCAAGATTGCCCTTAGATTGTTGGTTATCACCATGGGTTACAGAGTCCTCTTCATGAGGTTGCAAAGAGGCATCCTTAATGGTAGAGTGGACTCTATCATCCACAAAGGGTGTAGCTCTTTCATCATCATTGGGACTTAAAAGTTTTTGGTTATCAAAGAAGGTCAAAAGTTCAACATCACTTGTAGCAATTACATCTGCCAAATCTTTTTCAGTATTGTTTTTCATCTTAAAAGGAAAAACAGTTTCATAAAACTTCACATCTCTAAAAAACTATACTCTTATATTATCAAGACTAAAAAGTTTGTAAGCCTTTTTGAAATAGGAGTAGCCAATCAACACACACTTTTCAGACCTAGATGTGAGTTTATCACTGTTATTTAGTCAAGTTGAAAAACAAAGACACCCAAAACACTTAAGGTGAGAAATGTTTGGTTTTTTCTTGTAGAGCATTTCATAGGGGGACTTACCATTTAAGACAGAAGAAGGGAGCATGTTAATCAAATAGACAGCAGTTAGAATACATTCAGGCCAAAACTTAATATGAATCCCTCCCTGAAACATAAGACTCCTGGCTAAATTGAGCAGATGTCTATGTTTCCTTTCAGAAATACCATTCTGTGGGGAGTATGAGAACAAGAGGTCTGATGGATGATAACCAGATTGGAGAACATGGTGTGAAACTTGTTATTAACAAATTTAGTTCCATTATCAAATCTAAAAGTTTTGATTTATAGTTAAACTGAATGTTAACAAGATTTATAAAGTGAATCGGCCATTAAAAAAATTCATCTTTAGCCTTTAAAAGACAAGTCCACACAACCCTTGAGTAATCATCTACAATGGTAAGGAAGTATATGTACTCTTCTTTACTTTGAACCTTGTAAGGGCCCTACAAATCCAGATAAACAAGTTCACCAACATGATTGGATTTGTGATCACTCAAGGGAAAAGGCTCCCTTGTTTGTTTAGCCCTATGACAAGTTTCACAAACAGAAATGGTGGTATTTTTAGACAAGTTAAGGTCAGTTTTGAGAGCATTGAGGACTTGGTCATCAGGATGACTAAGTCTGCAATGCTAGAGGTCTTTAGAAAGGTTGAAGGACATGGAAGAGTTAAAATTACCTAAGCTCTTAGTCTTAAGGTCATCAAACAAGTAAATCCCCCCAGATTTACTATCAGTCCCTAGAGTAGTCCATTTGTCCAAGTTCTAAATATAACACTTATCTTCATCAAATCCCACAAAGAGTTTACTATCCTTAATAAGTTTGTTCACAGATAGAAGACTAACACAATAATCAAGCACAACAAGAACATCATGAAGAATAACATTATTAAAGAGTCTAAGGTCACCAATGTGACTAATGGTGACAACAGTCCCATTTGGGTGGCCAACATAAATGTTGAGATCAAATATATCTACAACATTTATCATACCATCAGTGGATATGGTTAGATGTTGGTTAGCCCCATAATCAATAATCCAACTAAGAGTTATAGTTTTGATTGTAAAAACTTGTTGTTACCACAAAAAATTATAAAAATGAATGTTAAACCAAACATTAGCATTAAAGAAGGAAATTCTACCTGTCATATTAGACTGAGTGTTGCTAGAAGTATCATTTATCAAACTGAGGAGTTTCTGCATTTGTTCATTAGTAAAAGAGGTTGGGGAGTTGCAGGTAGAACCTTGTTTCTCCCTAACTTTTATATCACATTTGACATTAAAATTAGTTTTAAAACCAGTTTGTTTAGACCCATTAACCCCCTTTTTGTTACCAGCAGGATACCCATGTAACTCAAAGCATCTATCAATAGTGTGACCACTCTGACTGCATTGAGTACAAAGAAGGTTAGGGTTGGGACCCCTATAACTTCTAGTACCATTGCCTTTATAGGGTGGTATAGTAGGAGTATTGGTATTACCCCTTCTACTCTGATTAAAGGTCTTAGAAGCAAATGAAGTGGCATTCATTTTAGCCTCAATGTGATTAGAGTTCTCAGGAATGCCCAATGGGATTCCTCTCTAGACACTATGGCATACACCACTTTCACACCAGGAAGAGGATCCATAGTGAGGATAGTAGTCCTAACTGGATGATAACAATCATCAAGACTCATTAGGAACTGCATAAGCCTTATGATCTGTTGATGCAGTGCCAACTCAGTGCTAGCAAGACAAGAACACTTAACAACACAAAAAAACTTAGGAAGTTTACTAACAAAATCAAATTCTCTCCAAAGGGAGTTCAATCTATGATAGTAATCAGCTAAAGTACTACCCTCTTGTTTAACAGAGCCGATTTCTTGAAGCAAATTATAGATAATAGAACCATACACCTTATTATAAGTTTCATTTAAGTCTTTCTACACAGTGTCAGCATTTTCATTGTAAATAAGACCCATATACACATCACTAGAAACAACATTCATGATCCAAGTAAGCACCATAACATTACATCTATTCCATTGGGCTCACAAAACATCATCAGTGCAAGACTCCCTTAAACAAGAACCATCAACAAAAACATATTTGTTTCTAGCTTGTAAAGCAAGTTTCATAGCATTATTTCACATTCTATAACTTTCAGTACCAATAAGTTTAAATGGAACCAAGACAGAGCTACTGTTATCACTATTATGAATGTGAAATGGGTTACCAACATCCAAGTTGCTAATAAGGGCAATTGGAATAGGGGTGGTTTTAGGAACACCTCTACCACCACCATTTCCTCCACCACTACCAGGGGGTGGTGAAGGAGGAGGAGTACAACTACCACTTATAGCACACAACAATCAACACTCACAGACAACAAAACAAGAAAGCAGACATAAGCAATAATAAGCAGAAGCAGTAATAAGCACTAATAAAAAAGTAGAGCAACAACAAAAAAACAAACAATGAACATAAATAATGAATAAGCAATAAAAAAAAATAATAAACACCCCGAAGGTGGATTACCAAAAATGCTAGTTTGTGGACTGGGATTGGCCAGAGCAGGTAGCCATACCAGTCAAGGCTGGAGGGTCAAGATGTTAACCGAATCCATTTGCACCCACTCACTGGCAACAGTAATCCAAAGAGTAGCCAATAAGTAGATAAGACGGAAAATGAAAGAGGACTTATCGTGCAAAAAAGCTATTAGTATCAAAAAAGAACACCCAATCTCTAGATTCACTTAGTCTAGAGGATGGGTGAGCCAAGAACAAAAAACCCCCGAAAATGAAATTAGGGTTTTGAAAACCCTAATTTTATTTTACCAGTATTATACCAAGAAATAAACGGCACCACCAAAAATATCAACGGTACCACCAATAAAAGCTTCCAGGGAACCAATGAACAAAGATCCCCCAAAAAAATAAAAATTAGGGTTTGTGAAAGCCCTAATTTTATTTTCCAAGAAAATTAATGGTACCACCAACAAAAACTTCCAGAACGTCAAGTAAACCTCAAGAACACAACCTGGATGCAAAACCCCAAAAAAGAGATTTAAGGTTTCACAAACCCTAATTGGTCGAATGATAGATCTGAACCAAAAAACCACGAGAGATCTTAGATAGAATGATAGATCTAGTAACCTGTCTCTGATACCATGTTTAAACATAATATCAAAGAGATAGAAACAGATGTTTCACCCAACCAACCACCCCTTGGTGAATTTATTGATAATCAAAGTACAAAATAGAAAGATAAAGATTAGTACTCAAACGAGTGCTAATCGAAATATTACAATAGAAAATATTGAGATCGTCCTAACTAGGTTGATCCAATTTCCCTCACATACAATAATCACTCAGAACGCACAAGCTAAAGTAATAAGATGAAAACCTCTCAAGATAGCCACAGACGGCTAGAAGGAGAGCAAAACAAACTAAAGTGTGTGAAATGACATGAGTTGCTAACCCTAGCTCTGTGTGAGCTAGGGCAATATAACCAAGACCATCAACGGTAACAGAGGCCCAACAACAAAGTCGCAGACCCAACATCCAAACTAGTCCAACAAGAGACCATCATAGGAGAATTCACCATAGACAGAAATCTTTCATCTTTGTTCATGTGTACACAAAGAGAACAAAAAATAGAAAACAAAATATCTTGGACAGATTGATAAAATAACAATTTTTGTGTGCTAGTCTGTGAGTCCTTATAAGCGTTTACCCTTTCTATCATGTGCACACAAAGAATAAGATAAATAAGTATTCATATATGTTGGAAATACGTTTTTAACGTATATTAGAAGTATCGGTCACTCCAACAATATTATTAAACGTTGTAAGCTCTTAGTTAGAAAGTTACTTACTTTATGTTATCAACCTAGCCCATGGGCTTGTCCATGGGTTGGAAGGCCTAAGTCCACTAAAGACTTGGGTATAAAAGCCCTCTCCTTTGATGGAGAGGGTGTTGGTTGTTTCACACTTTTCATTAATATTGCAGATATTTACTCTCTCTTTCTCTCTCTAGTTTCTCTCTCTAGAAATATCAACCCTCTTGATAAATCATAGATTACAAAGATTTTACAATTGGTATCAAGAGCCATGGGATGAAATAGAGGTTGGTTTTGTGTTGTTCATGCTTATTTAAGTGTGTGTTTTTGATTGATTTTTTACCAAAGTTTTGTTTTTGTTGTTCCAAGTGATCTATATATCTTCTACATAGTTGTAGTAGCGATTTGGGTACTTTGGTTTGGTTAAAAACACGGATTTTCTTATCAAAAATCTCGAATTGTTTACCTAAAGTTTTGAACTTTATCACGTATTGCGACAGATTCCATCGTAAAGCTTCAGGGTTTCATATTCTGATCACCTATTCCGATGCAGTATTCCGATCGCAAAAGGCTGAGGTTTCTACATTGCGATCAAACATTCCGACAGGTATTCCGATCGAGTATTGCGATCGTTATTCTGATCGAATATTGCGATTGTCATTCCGATCGAATATTGCGATCGTTATTACGATAGAATATTGCGATCGTTATTACGATAGAACATTCCGATTGTTATTCTGATAGAAAATTCCGATCGTTATTCTGATAGAACATTCCGATCGTTATTCCGATAGAACATTCTGATCGTTATTCTGATACGGATTCCGATCAGATATTCCGATAGACATTCCGATCATATTTCGACAAGATTAAATTAAGTTTTAGTATTATGATCGAATTTGAGAATTGACATTGCGATAGAGTTCATTTGGGTATTGAGATAGAATTTGCATAACTTATAGGATTTTTCGACTTTGCATTTCTTTGGAGACTTTAACAAAAACACACAACCAAAAGATAACAACATCTTTGTTTAAACAACACTAAAACACATAACCTTATTTCATTTCTCGATTATTTTTTGTAATCTTTCTTCAAGTAATTTAAAAATGAATCCACATTCATATATGCCGACAATGCCGACGATTACTTCGCTTACTGATATTTCGATCATATCGGGTACCGATACCCGTCCACCGTTGCTTATTAAAGAGCTATTTGAAGCATGGTAAGGTCGCATGATGTCATATATTATGGGTCGACCAAGTGGGCGTCTTATGGTCAAATCAATTAAGGAAGGACCACTTGATTATGGCACCGTTAAAGTAGACAATGTGACTAGGCCGAGGTTATTTCCTGAGTTAACGCCTGCCGACCAAATCATTGCTGATGCGGACAAAAAGGTCCTTCAGACTATTTTTCAAGCTCTTCCACCCGATATTTTTCGTATGGTAAGTAATCACGCGGTGGCAAAGGAATTATGGGAACGTTTGACGTTTTGCTACAAGGGACTTCATTGTCTAAGCAGGAACGAGAGTGTCAACTTTATGATTTGTTTGATCGCTTCGCGTACATTCTAGGGGAAACTCTTCATGACTACTATTGGTGATTCACCACACTGATGAATGACTTGAATGTGTATAATCTCACGATTGCTCAATTTCAGATCAACACCAAGTTTCTGAATACGCTACCTCTAGAGTGGAGCCAATATGTCACTAATGTTAAGCTGATTTGGGATTTGCATAAGTCGAACTTAGATCAACTATACTCTTTCTTGCAGCAACATGAGAACTATGTGCTCATGAAACGTATGTCTCAAGGATCCTATCCCGAACCATTGGCGTTAATGGCAAATCATCCAACGTTGTTATATAACAACACTCAATCTGCTATGGGACAACAAGCTTACTATCAGCCGGTTTATCAAACTCCAAGCTTCCCACAATATTCGATTTTACCACAACCACCTACATCATATCAACCACAATTTCGGCATTCAGCATCATCATCGCAAAGGGATCCACATCCATCATCTTATGGTCAACAGTTGTACTCTCCTTACCAATCTCCTCAGGTTCCTGCTATCAGTTATCCAACACCTACAACATGTCAGACAAGTTACTCATAACATGTCAGTACCCCTTCAAGTATGTATGAAGCTCCACCAGCACCATTTTTCTATTGTGATGATGAGGTTCCTATCCTCGAGTTTAAACTAGGTGATAATCCTGTTGAAGTGTTAGCTGCTATGTCTGCCTATCTTACTCAAACATTGAGCAGACAAGTGTACCTAAGACCATCCCCAACAAATAATCAGTTGAGGAATTCTTCTAACCCTCGTCAACAAGCTACTATTCAAGACGGTAGAGTCACGGTTCAACCAATTTAGGGGAGACCAAGTTCTTTAACTACTGGTACACGCACTTATAACACTGCTCCAAGGGGAAAAGCTACAGGTACGTTGAAGATGATTACATGCTATAAATGCAGGGGAGAAGGGCATATGGCTAAGGATTGTAAGCAATCTAAGAGGAAAAGAGATGGTACATGGTTTCAAGAGAAAATCTATCTCGTTAATGCTCAAGCACAAGGTCGAGAATTAGATGAGGAGGAGTTAGCATTTCTCGCGGATCCGGGAGTTGCAGAGAATGAGGGAATCACAACGACCTACACTCAGAATGCAACATATCAAGCAGATGATCACGATGCATACGATTCAGACTGTGATGACTTCAATTTTGCCAAGGCAACTCTTATGGCACAGCTCTCGCTCTATCGGCCTGATCAAATTTCTGAGGTACCGAGTTCTACCAATGCTACTAGTATTGTACCCTATCAAGTTGAGCAAGCGTCCCAGTATCCGAAAGAGTCTCCAATGGTTAGTAATTCAAACGAGGAGACAAACAATGATAGCAATATCAATGTAAGTCCCCAGACTTTGAGTGAAATACAACCGGAAGCTATTTCGCATATGAATTCTTCTTCTCAAAAAGATTTGGTAACGATTTCAGCTTCTTTGCTTGGCCAAATGAATACTGCGGTCCTTGAAATCCTAGGTGCAAATCAGACTTTATCTGTCGAGCTTGATTTGTATAAGAAAAAGGTTCAAACCTTGGAGTTAACTCCCTCGTCCACTAGGCTGGCCAATCCCGAATTTGACAATTTTCGACTAGTTCAAATGGTTCACTTAAAAGAGATTGAAAATTTAAGAGCAAATCTTTTAAAAGAACTTAAAGAGAAAGAGTTAGTCGTCAGTAATTTTCAAAAACTTAAAACGGATTTCAAAATTCTCGAGTCTAAAAAGGCTGAAATGGAAATTAATGCGTCTAATGAGATTAAAAAGATTAACAATTTGCTTTTACGACAATACTCTGCTTCACATCTAGTACACTTATTTGAGGCCTCTTTCAAGGAATTTAATCTGTCACGTCAAAAAGACCTTCCACCTAACCCCGGTTATGCAAAGCAAGCTTTTAACCACAACCCAAGACTTTATGATGCAACCAAGTTAGGATTGGTCTTAGACCCGATTATTTTTCCGTAATCCTCCGAGAATATGTCACAATTTGAAGAGAATCGGTCAAAGGTTATTTTTACATACCCTAAGTTTGACTATGTTAATCTTAATGAAGAGAATGCAAAAATAGATTTTAGAACTCGCTTTAATATACAAAGGGAATTTATCTCTACACCGACTTACGTGTCTACTAAAGAAACCCCTAGTACATTTCCTACACTTTGTTAGCCTTAAAATGTGTGCGACTAACGGAATTACATTAGTTTCATAGCCGGGACTTATAGGGACTAATATTGTCATATGTAAAGTCCAAGTCCCGGGCTATATAAACCCCTCCATACTTCCATGGAGGGGTGAGGCTTTTCATTTCTTGTCTTACCTTTCTCTCTCTAGAATAAAACACACTTTTATTCTCTCTTGTTTCTCTCACTAAAATGGCTAAACAACACTTCTATCTTCCCCGACCTCCGGATCTTATACCCGTGTTCTTAGTGAATCCATGTTAACAATTGGATCAGAGCTAACCGGGGGTGTTTCGTGTTTTTGATTCGTGGTTTTGTTAGTGTTTGTGTTTGTGTTCGTGCTTGATTCTTGGTTGGTTCCATTCTCGTTCAATTTCTTATATATACGATGAAATCATGCCTCTTTATCAAATATAAAACTCGATCTTTATCCATTTTTCTACCATTTTTTATCATGCCTCTTTATCTGTTAAGCCAATCTTTATTCACTACTTATATCCTATTCTTGGTTTCATCAATATCATTTGTCCTTTGTTTATTCTATCTGTTTTTTTTGTTGTCTTTTTTTCCCATGTCAATTAACTGATCATTTATTTGGGAAAAGGACAAAAATCACAAATATTGCATGTTCCACCATTTTCGGCAGTATAACCCTACTCAGATGGCTCACTCCGATGGTAAGTTACGATGGGGTAAGACTGGCTACGATGGCACTTTCGATCGCATTGACTGCGATGGGTACCATCGCGATGGCTTCCATCATATTACGATGGATGTGGTACTAGAATGCGATGGGAATGCGATGGGATACGATGGACTCAAGCTTTGACTACGATGGGTTAACTAGTCTTAGACTGCGATGGACTTTTCTTTTGACTGCGATGGCATAACTTTTAGACTGAGATGGCTATACTTTTTAGACTGCGATGGGTCTTACTTTTCAGACTGCGATGGGTCTAAAAAGCTTGACTGCGATGACCATCTGACTCATGTTGCGATGCATGTGGGACTCACTGCGATGGGTTTAACAGAATACGATGTCATCATTTTTTTGGATATTGCTATGCAGTTTAAATAGGACCTCATGACCAGTTTAACACAACCCAATACCAGTTTAATAACATGACCATGATGTTATTACCTGAGACCTATGCCCCCCTCCCACAACATTCACCATCACTGACTCAACAAAGTCCGACTCGATCTATATCCCCCGTCTCTTATCTTACTAGACTCAAACCAAAACAAAACCCTGCTGATCTCAGATTCTATTCGTGGGTGACATGCATGTCAAGATCTTTAAAGATCAAAACCCACGAAATCATCATCAATGATCTTTTTAGATGCAAACCATTTTTTATATTCGAATTTAAAGGAAGTCAATTAACAAATCTGTTATTGCTTACTTTGATTCGATGACTGAAAACTTCATTATCTAATCTAACCAAACCTTACCCGAGACCTCAATGAGATCTTGAAGACATGTATGATGTGACTAGTGGTTAACTTGTTATCAATCGATGATGGCTTTCGGATTAATTTTGGCTTGTGATAAATAGATATGGGTTTTTGCATGAATTTAATATATGAGATGAGAACTGATCACTTTTAATTCAGATAAATATAGTGGGGACGAGATTTGGTTGATATGAGTTTTGTATGATGATACGAGATGAGAAGGACAGATGTGGAGTTTTGGGAAGAAAGTAGAAAGTGGCTGATGAGAAAGATATCAGGGTTAACCTATGAGGAAATTAGGGATTCATTGTTTTATATATCCCCTAATCTCTAGGTTGGGTATTTTTGGAATGGGCTGGTAATTCACTTTTGGGCTCGTATGGATTCTGTGAATGAAGAAGTAATAGACCGAGTATATCAATTCATTAAGATGAAATACACTTATTATAACTGTGATTGGTATAAATGACGGTCTGTTACACAAAACTGGGCCCAATACTTAGTCTCATTTTGGATTGATATACGGATAATGGATCGGATCAATATTAGTGGGTTGTGATGAAGTTAACATATTTGGCCGATATCCATTATCGATCAAAGAAAACCCTCGTTTTGAAACCCTAATCTCTCGAAAAATTTTCGACGACCTCACCGCGGAGGTCGATCCGCGCATCAGTTGGCCATATGACTGATTTGGGCTTTCAAGTAAAGTTTGCTTGACAACGTTTACAACTTCTCATTCTTTAGTCTTTGTTGGATATAGTAAACGAAAAACACTACAAACACACACGATAAAACACAAACAAACACTAAAACGATCCTTTAAGATTCACTGAAATTGTCAAAAACGGCTAGTATTCGGGCAAAGTAATGTCAAGTGATTACGAAGTGTATTTGGTATTTATTATTTGAAGGTGAAGTGGAATATCACGAAGGCGTCTACTTATTACATCATCGAGCCTTTTCACCCCCTCTATCGATTGATGATTCGCTTCAGCATTTATGATTGAGACTTGATTTATCTAGTTTCCACTGTCAAGGGGTGGACGGTCGACGACATGGACAACTATCACTTAAGGAGTTACGTTGTAGTGCTCAGTGTCACACTCACCTGTAGTTGTGGATACTTCAAGAGGTGTTTTACATCTTATACTTCTCTCTTCTTTTATGTATAAGGTACTAAGAGACGTTTCTCTACACCGTTCGTCAATCAACAACAGTGCTAAGCGTAAGTAACAAATTTGGGAGATTGTACTTCAGTTTCAAGTTTGGAATATCATATTTACTTCACCAGTGGTCACTACAGATAGCCGAAAGAATACGAGGTCGGTAAGTTTAGCCAGAGAGTACAAGAGTAGAGATGTGATCAGCAAACAATTCTCACGAGCAACTTGAGCTACAAAATGTCAACAAAGATTTCTACTTCAGACACGAACATCTCGCGATTCTGATTGTACTTGTCAGATGATGCTCCCGAGTGTTCTTAACCACCATACTCTTGACAAGAACATCTCACGATTTTGTGCGTACACGACAGATGATGCTTCCGAGTGTTCTTAACCTTCTTACTCTTGATAAGAACATCTCCCGATTCTGAGCGTACACGTCAGATGATGCTTCTGAGTGTTCGTCACCATCATACTTTCGACAAGAACATCTCGCGATTTTGACCGTACACGTCAGATGATGCTTCCGAGAGTTCGTCACCATCATGGGGGAAGAACGTGTACTTTGGAGACTTAGTTCCCACTCTGGAGTACTTTGTTCAACTTCCAGGGGGAAGTATTCTACAATCGTGAGAAGATTTGTTGTTGATTTCTTACATGTTCCCCCAAACACATAATCATTAAGACCAAAAATGTCAAGGTAGTAGTTACTTGGTGTGATTTGCTTCTTCTTCTACATAATTCCGCTGTGCACTTTAAATGTCAAAGATAGAAGATTGCTCAAGCTACAGGTTCTGCTCAAGACTGGGATATTGGTTTGGGGGGAAGCTGATTCAGAAGCTTCGTCAAAAAGAAGTCTATGAAGAAAGCTTTTCAAGACATGTGGTATGAATTGGGGGGAAGTTAATCCAGTTCATACATGATACAATGGTTCCTCAACAAGCAAAGACAAAAAGGATTCAAACTGGGGCAAAAGTTTTTCTAGAAGACTTGAAGACAACCGTGTCATCCTCAGCATTGGAAGCAAACTTAATACTGTCATATTTTTGTTGTATTTGCATTTGTTAGGAACATTGTAAGTAATTCCGTATGTCACCACATTGGGGGAAGATTGTTAGCCTTAAAATGTGTGCGACTAACGGAATTACATTAGTTTCATAGCCAGGACTTATAGGGACTAATATTGTCATATGTAAAGTCCAAGTCCCGGGCTATATAAACCCCTCCATACTTCCATGGAGGGGTGAGGCTTTTCATTTCTTGTCTTACCTTTCTCTCTCTAGAATAAAACACACTTTTATTCTCTCTTGTTTCTCTCACTAAAATGGCTAAACAACACTTCTATCCTCCCCGACCTCCGGATCTTATACCCGTGTTCTTAGTGAATCCATGTTAACACACTTGTAAATTCGGATGATCCTAAGGAAATTCCAAAGGTTCTTCCACCGCTAAGTACAGTATTGCAAAGCTTGAAAGAGATTAAACGATACTTTACTGGTTTTGACAAGGTCATTAAGGAATGTACGACTTCAATGGCTCAAACCGCTAGAGAATGGGCTTTCGAACACATGAAATCGGTGTTTGAGAGAGAGATCGTTCCGTTTGTACACAATCTTAAAGAGGGCTTTCTAGATCTCGGAGATAATCTTAATATCGAAATGGATGAAGTTCAAAAAGTTTCCATGAAATGGATGATGCTTATTGTCACACCCCCAATTTATCAGAGTAATACAACACAATGGGGTGCGACGGTCATGACTATCACAAGACATAGATACAAAGAACGACTATTTAAAAGCCATTTTAATTTAATTAAAAGCATAAAACTTGTTTCGGAAGCGAATTACACAAGATCGTAATAAAATATTGTTTCAAAAGACTTTAACATTGATCCAAATATCCATACACTAGTCACGACCATTTTCAATTAAAAATCTCCCATGCATAACCACATCACTCCTCCGTCTTGATACCTGAGAAAAACATTGCTAAAGCGTCAACACAAAGGTTGGTGAGTTCATAGGTTTAAGTTTAAATAGTGTGATGAACCATAAGATTTTCCAAGGCAACCGGCATATAATCTTATAACAAATACAAGATTATAATCAAAAGTATACGTTTTAATCACCTACGCCTAAGCTCGTGACACCGAAGCGTTAACCTCAACCAACAAGAAATAATAAGAGCCCGAGCAAATGCCTATCCCGAAGCATTTGTAAATCCTCAAATGTAAGTGTATCTAACTTTGGCCACACAACCAAATTAGATAGGGAGGTTAGTCCCGATAGATCTATCCATAACATTCGCGCTTACACAAAGTAATTAACGGTTCACGATAGTGGGCTAAAGCATCTAGGGATATCGCTACTTAGACATCATGTAGGCAAACGTATCAGTTTAAGGCACTTATGTTCATCCGTTAAAAACAAGCAATGTTCTCACCCCAAAATAGTTAAAACAATTAAAAGTGGGGCTATGAAACTCACCTCGATGAAGTAGTAAATAAGATCAACAGTGATATCACAGAATATCAAGGCACGCAAAACGATGCGCAAATGATCTACTCGTAACCTAAGTAAAATATCCGCACTTAGGATAAATAAAATAAATGATAACGTACAATGCACTTGGTTGATAGTTTATACTTGCTATTAATTTATAAAATGTTTTTATACATTTTTCATGTTCAACCATTTTTAGTCACGGGGTCGACTTTGGGTCACGATTACTTGTTAAATATTAGTCCGAAAGATAAACGGGTTCTTGTTATAAAAACTAGGCAGCGAGGTCTTCGTAATTTGATAAATATCACATATTAATTAAGTCTCTGAGTCTAGCAAATAATTATGCAAAGTAGAGCACTCACACACAAAATATAAGTAAAGATTCAACTATTTCTAAGTGTCAAACAAGCATTTTTAGAAATTAATTGCGGGTTCGTTACTTAACATTAAGACAAACGGAAAATTGTTTTGGGCACTAGGCCGTGTCGAGTTTAATAAGATATTTTTAGATAGTCAGGACATGACCTTTAGGTTGGTTAAAAATAGGTGGAAAGTGAGCCTTATGGTCGAGTATCATTATGTCCAAGGCAAGGATTTTTGTCACTTAGAAGAAAAAGGAAAATGCACATTTGGTCTACTTTTGTTTCCTGTCTAAACGAAAACATCACAAAATAAAGATGTGATTCTTGTTTGTTCCTATCACTACATGCATACAACATATTTGTCAAAGTGAAGATAGTACTTTGATTGCTTGTGGTCCATGGTTTGCTTAGTCTTACACGAAAAAGTGAAACACACAACTATGACCCTATATGGCTAGCAGCTCTAACATACATACATGACTATATGACATGCCAAAATTAGCCAAAGAAAGCACATGAGTTGGTTTTTGGGCTCACTGTTCGTTGGTCATCACTAGGAGGGGTTCCTATTTGTTTTATTTTACAAATTCATATACATCTTGGCATCGTACGCATACTTTTTACACATTATTCTACCACAGTGGGGAAAGGACAAATGTTGCTTTGTTTGTGCAAACACACGACACAGAAAGGAAGAAAGGGACCTCCATTTGCTCTTAACATATACTCATATATATATTGCATAGACTGTCCTTCATGTAAGGGTTCACACATAATCATACCAATCCTAAACACCTGCTCATATTATATATACAGTGACTTGGTGGTTCCTCCTGGTTGACATGCATAAACCTAGCACACAAGGCCTACACATATACATGTTTCATTCACTGTTTACAAAACATGCATTCATGATATACTTTTACTATCTGCAGTCTACACAAGGAAATTAGAGGTTCTAGTCGCTTTATCATAATGAGCATATATTATGGCAACTTATCCCACATAGCATACCACTATTCCTGTAGCAAGTCTAAAGAAAGAAAAGAAAGAGAGATGCCCCTGTTTTCTTGTTTCTGTTCGTTGACAAAGTACCCAAAAGAAGGAAGGTGGTCTCAAATGGGTTTCTACACTTGCAGCATATATACACACATACATAAATACACACGCCATACTTCTTTCCTTTATGATGTTTAATTGTGTTGTGTCACTGTTTTCAGGCAGGGAATCACACGCATTCACTAGCTAGTTCCTTTCTCTTGGTTCGTTCAAACACACGCACATAGACATCCCGCTTAGGCACAAGGTTTTCTTTAAGAACTTATACTTTTCTTTCTGAGGAACACTTATACAAGATCATGCCCTCATCCAAAGTATACACACACATGTCTCATAGTAACCTTTATAAAACGAGGGTGGGGGTCTCACGTTCTTAGTCCTCACATAAAATCATAGCCATTAACCATTCAAACTCATTCTCTTCTTAACCCGAACACATGCCTCATACATATTCACACATGTAAACTTATACTACTTGTTCTAACAGTGATATCACATAAACACAACATCACACATGCATACCCCTCTATGTTTAGGGTTTCTTGTTGCATGAGAAAAGCTTACACTAGGTCTTATGTATACAACCCATAAAATCATATGTGTTTATCCCATATGCGGTTTTCTTTTGGGTCTAGCTACACGCCCATACAATCATGGTTTGGTCGCGATTTAGTTTATTTGTTTTAGTTCATCGTATAATTGTTATATTAAGCCTTAGCCGTGACCCCTTGTTATCATTTTATGTTCAAAACATAGCTTGTTTCATTATGAAAACATCATCAAAATCTCAACCCGTGACATAGTTAGAATGTGCTTTAGTTTGTAAGAGTTTATAGCAAGTATTGTTTATCAACCAACATAAAACGAGTAAGGGTTATCGCAACTTACAAAGGGTCCAAGTATTTGGTGAAGATGGTGAACACAAACTTAGAGATCAACTATCAAAAATCTTCTTTGCTTAAAGTCAAACCAAAACTAGTTGACTACTTTCTGCCGAGAGCAACTCTTAAAGAAGTTGGAGGTTTTTCTTAATGAGTTTTTAAATTTGAGTGTGTGAGTTTATGAAGAGAGGATAGTTCTATTTATAGGCAGTGGAGTGAGGCTAAGGTTAAGAGGAATTAGTTAGAACTAGTTAGGGTTTAGTTATTCTTGTAGTTTGTTTCTAACCAAGGGAACTAGCATGGGGAAAGTCTCATTTTTATGGGGAAGGAGAAAAATATCGGGCTCGTTCTTGGCAGAAAAAGGGGAAAGAGTGAAGGTACTCTTCTTCACTAATTTAATTATCAATTGGTACAAGTTTGAAATTTGGTTATGTAACCGGCGGTTTGAAGGGAAGAGGAGGGGACCAAAGTACAAGGTAATAAATGGGTTGATGAAGTACTCCTTCAAATTCTGGGAATGTAAATTTTAAAACGTGGGTACTGTTGTTTAGAGGGGGGGGGTCCGGTTTTGGTGACTAAAAGATGTACATATGGAGTATTTATTTTCCTTGAATATAATTGTGAACAAAGTGTTGAGGTATTTTGTTATTGTTTTAGTTTGTGAAATGTTGTAAAGTCTAAGTTTTTGTTGTATTGAGTACAAAAGTTCCAAGTAGTAGTAGTGTAATGAATTTGGTAAATGTGAAGTTTCTAAGCGTGTCGTTATCCAGATGGAGTTAAAAATATTTGTCTTGTTAACTAAAGTTCTTATATGAGATTAAGTCGGTGTAAATAAATGCCGATTCTTAAAATAGAATTTCTTATGCGTAACATAAACTAATTATTGTCATTCAAATAATAATTCTCACGATTGTCATTCATAAAAATTTTAAATTTGTACACAAAATGCGCGTAAACAATCGGGAACATCAATAGACAGACAAGTCTAACCCGAACTATAACATCTTACCTAAATCAAATAGGTTCAAAATTCACGTGTGTGACATTCGTAACCCCTTAAATTGAGTTTTGTCCTCAAAACTAGCACGTCGATGTCGTTGTTAAAATAAGAGATCAATTAAATTTTTATCTTCCTTTTATAGTGTTCACTGCGTTCGTTTTTCTTTAGTTTGTTGCTAAGATTAAAATTACTATAATCTTGTTATGATTAAAACGAACGAAAATTTCTTCCGACTTGTACATGGTTCTATAGCGTTCCTTAAGTCTTTTCTTGTATGTCAACCTTTCCTCGACGACGTCGGTTTTGTTTAGCGAGTTTTCTTATTATTAACTTTCGCGTCGTCTCGCATCTTACTTCCACTTTAAAGTGTCGCGTATCGTCATTTTTCACCTAGATGACTATATATCCCACATTTGAAAATCGTTCCACATGGTTTGATTAATCCCGTTCACATTAACCGTCTACTTGGTAGTGATAAGTAGCATATGCGTCAAGGTTTCTTGAATCGATTTCTCAAAAATCTGGAACAATTGAGCGTCTTAATACATGTTGGTCAGGACGTCTCTTCCTTTTTATGTGACATTCAATATTAGATAATTTTGTTAATTAATCAATTCAGTTTGCGTTCCTCCTCGTTTATCTCCTTTTTCATGGAGAGGAAAACGGGTGCACAATTAATAACACATTTAAATCACAGTTCGCTTGGATTCCTTCTATGAGGAAAATATATAATATTTCTTAAGCCTATGAGTATGGTGCGATGCTCAAACATCGTTAGGTAAAATAGACTTTTGTCCAGACGGCTTCGGTATTCCAATCATATACGGAAGCACGTTTATATTGACCCAATTGTTCTTTAACATGGGTTATGTTATGGCGAGTTCTGGATATCCGTTAAATTTGGATTTTACTCAAATGACTTTTCGTTCTTCTCATTATTATTTAAAAGTTGTTTTCGCTTTTCCAACTCTAATCTATTTGTGTTTAATTTTTGTCAAAATCAATTGGCGCTCTTAGTATTTGCGTGTCATATACGCTCTTGTATGAAATAGTGGTGAAGAAGATAATTATACTAGGACGGTATAAAAATGTTCGACGTTCGTAGCATATGATGAATCTTTCTTTGATAAATAGGGAAACTTGTATATATTCTACTAATATATCTTATTTTTAAGATGACTACTATGAGCATACTCGCGTTCGTCCACGATCAGACGTAGTTGATCAGGCTACGTACGTCTCGGGACCAACGGTTGCATCCTCCTTTTCATCACAATTTGACTCTTTGGGGTTGTAATTATATATTGGTAGTCCATAGTGCATTCCGTTCGTTACCGTTGTTCACTTCCATAATCAACAAATTTTGCGCATAATTCATTTCATTTGTAATCATTGCTCACTTTACACAATCAACAAAATAATTCCCAATATTTATTCGTACTAGTTCTCGTCAAGTTTATCAATAGTTTTTGTTCTCCACATTGAGTTGGTCATCAAACCGAGTTCTAAAACTTTACATGGTAGTTCTTACCAAACATATTTCGCTATTAGTTGCGGCATTAGATTAATAATACCTTTACTAATCTTTCAACTTACGTATTCACGATTGTTATTATTCCCATTAATAAGTGTTTCCGGTGGTGATTTCTAATAGTAAAGAAAAACAATTATGATATTTTCTAAAGAATATTTTACAAAAATATTTTAGTACAAATTTACTTTATTTATTTCCCTTCGATAGGTAAAGAAAATATGGTAGAAGAAGCTCTTTCTTAAGTGATTTTTTTTTGTGGGTGAATTTTTCTCTGACATATTAAAATAAAATTTTCTCGTTGGTTAAACAAAGTAGGCTTTAAAAATAAAACAACACAATTTAATTGAAAACTTGGAGTACGGTTACATAGTTATGTTTTGTTGGTGGTAACATCGACGGACGTCGAGTCACTTGATTTGCATAAAAGTAAACTAGTTCCTAATACATAAACTTCCACGTTCTATCCATGACGAGGGTAGAAACCCTTGGGTTGATACTTGAAGATTGTCGGTGCATCTTTCTTAAAAGACAAACGGTGTAAAACGTTGGTGGGGTATTGGACGCTCTTTGCCTTCGAGCTTCCTTCTTGGGAAATTTCAAGTATTTCTTGTCTTAAACGGCATTCCTCCATGTAGCGTTCCTTCATTTTCTTCTCATGGGACCTTACCACTCGACAATCACCCTCCAAATGCCCAAATTCATCGCAAAGCATGCAATGGTTAGCACAACTACCTTTGTGGTGGTAGTCACACTTGTGGCAATATGGTAGGTTACCGAGATACTTCTTGTTCAAGATCGGAGTTGTTTTGGGCACATCCTCCGGGAGATTTGTTCTTGCACAACATGTATAAGGTGGTAAGGTTTTTCCTTGTTGGACACGTGGCGTTTTCCACGAGTGATTCTTTGATTTAGTCATAGGGTGAGGGTTAAACCTTTCAGCACCTTGCTTCATGGTGTTAAACCTTGAGTGGTTCTTTAACATATAGCATCTCCTCTCATAAGGCCCTTTTTTTCCACTAACGGTATGATTTACCTTAGTTTTTGAAAGTGTCTTTCGAGGTCCAAAAGTGTTAACCGGAGTAGCACTTGTTTCCTTAGCCTTTTCGTAAACACTAGGATCCATGGTTTGGTCAACCGTGTGGATTCTAGCTTCAAACGCATCAACGGCCCTAATGGCATTTTGGTATTGACGAGTGATGACCTCTTTGAGGTCCTTGCAACCTTGTTCTGTCATTTCAATTTTTCTGTGTAACATTATCGCACAAACGATGTATATTTTGTTAGTTCTTTCATTGTTATCAATTCTTACGATTGTTTAAATTTGACCAAACTTTCTCACAGTTATTGTAATACAATTTTCAAGGGATCGGATCATAAAATTCGTACATTTCATTCTTGAACTACGTTCCATACATAGTTTTGGAGCTTAGAGTACAAAATTCCATTAACTAATGAATGGATTCTTTTAGTCTTGACAACACGTCATACATTTATTACAAAACATCATACTTTTATTAGAAAGGCGAGAAATCCTAAAGACTTAGGTGGTGTAGGACCTCTTGAATCTGAGCATGATCCGCAGCTTGCCTAGCCTCGGCATCATCGTTCCTCATTTGTAAGATAGCAATCTGGGACTCAGCAGCCTCAAGAGACTCTCGTAACTCGGCTATCACCAAGTCCTTGTCCTCATCTTGCTCGATAAGGCGATCCACATCAACCTCAACATCCTCCAGACGGCCTATCAGGTTTTCTGCATCGAATCCGAGTGCTTCTGAAGTAGGCTCGTCTTCTGGGGAAAAAGCAACATTAGGTGGTGGTGATGAAGCACGGTTTCTTTTTCTAAAATTTTCAGGTATTGTTGAAGGCATAGGGCTGGGGATTGGCATAGTAGTTAGTAGTAGAAATATTTGGGACGATGGAAGGAAGTCCTATAGTGACATTTGGCATCATGACATGCGAATCTTGCTCATCATCCGAATTTATTGTGATTACGCTCCGGATGGGGGTAATTTCCTTGTCGGATTCGGATTGCAAAATGACAAACGGAATGAGAGGCATCTTTCCTTTTTCGCCTGTCACCAAATGTAAAACGACGGTTATTAGATAGGTAGAAGCGAAGTATTTTTCTAAAGTTTTAAAAGTAGAAATGAGTTGTATGATGTCTTGTAAATTTTTCTTTTATTCATAGTAAGTTCTCGTACGTCGATCCATAAGTCTACTTAAATGTCAAAGTAGTCCTTACATGGAAAAGAATAAGTGAATCGTGGAATGTTAAAGTTCTCTAACATGCTCTTCCACATACTTATTATTTGTACTTTCTCTTAGTAGTGTTTATGCACGAATGGATAAATACAATTATCCTTAATTAATTCTTCATCAATTTAGGTCTATTCTGACGTTTATTTTTGTGCAACTTCCTCTTGTTAAACGTCTATTACTTGCAACTCGGATGAGTAAGTATGTTTTTGAGGTTTAGTCGGCTTATGGCTATTACGTAGCCCGTACTAGTTCTTGTTCAGTCAAAAGTCTTT